>JAAGEH010000125.1:4181446-4285388 GCA_011751065.1 Lasiurus cinereus
CGATCTATGATTCTCTCACATCATTGATGTTCCAATCATTCTCCTTCCTCTCTGTCCCTCTCTGAATTCAATAAAAATATATTAAGCCCTAACCAGTATGGCTCAGTGGATAGAGCGTCGGCTTGCGGACTCAAGAGTCCCAGGTTCGATTCTGGTCAAGGGCATGTTCCTTGGCTGCGGGCACATCTCTAGTAGGCGGTGTGCAGGAGGCAGCTGATGGATGTTTCTCTCATTGATGTTTCTAACACCCTCTCCCTTTCCCTTCCTCTCTGTAAAAAAATCAATAAAATATACTTTAAAATATATGTGTGTGTGTGTGTGTGTGTGTGTGTGTGTGTGTGTGTTAAAAAAAAAGAATTATGTGGGTTTGCACTTCCTTGAACAAGTAGAAATATATATTAGCTTATATAACCAACCAAGCCCAAGAGCATAGCCAAACGCCTAATACCACAAAGAACCTCTTTGTTTTTCATACCCATTGTCTAATTAGCTTAATGGTCTGCAACCCTTCCAGACTTGTTTCCTGCCATCTTACCTTCCCCAGAATAAAGAGACTGCTTCTGTCCAAGGTCATGCTCAGTGGCCCAAGTTGGGTCAAGTGCCCATCTCTGAATCACTGTGCAAGGTTTGCAAGAGTCATTCCTATCCCTGGAACTAGGCAGTGGTTCTCTGTCTGGGGCTGTACTGCCTTTCAAGATGGTTTTGGAAAGTTGGGTGTTTTAGGAACTAGGAAAGGGCCATTAGCATTTGGCAGGTGTTTGCTACGGATCCTAAATGTTCTTGGGACATTGAATTGTTTTGCCCTAAAATATCTGGACTGAGAAATTCTGGGCGGTAATATGCATGTCAGTCCCACCTAAATGACCTGGGCAGGGCGACTGTTCAGGCATCACTGCCTCCCTAAAAATACCCTGAAAACCTGTAGCAGGAGAAAGGAGAGATGCTGCAGACAGATGGGAACCCACCACCCATCCCTTTGTGGGACTAGATTGGAGAATCTTGGGGAGGAAGAGGAGTGATACGTTGCCTTCTCATCAGCTATTTTTGCTTTTCTTCTGGCCCTCTGTTCTGTGGTTTCTGAGTAGATGACAGCGGGCTGCTGGTACACTGTATCTCAGGCTGGGATCGGACCCCCCTCTTCATCTCTCTTCTGCGCCTTTCCTTGTGGGCTGTGAGTATGGATGGGCTGGGCTGGGGCAGGGAGCATTTTTGAGGCCCCTACCACGATCTACCCTTTGGGAGTGTTAGGACTATCTCCAGAAAGTAGAGATTTGGAGTAAGGTGTTGTGATTAACCCTTTTTCTAGGGCTGTCGGGCAGCCTTGTTGTTACTGGGTTTGTAGTTGTGATTCAGCTCAGGAAACAAGGAGGGGCTTTGTCCTGGAAAGGCATCTTTCTGATCTTGGCACGTCTCCCCGGCCTCTTCCAGGATGGACTCATCCACACGTCCCTGAAGCCTGCTGAGGTCCTCTACCTAACTGTGGCCTATGACTGGTTCCTCTTTGGGTAAGTCCTTGGGGAATGTCAGGTTTTGGGTGGAGGCAGTACCTTTAGAACTATTTCTGTGTGTACATGGGTGTGGTGGCTTCTGTGATAGTGTTGGGAAGTGAGGACACTCCCACCCTCTTGAGAAATACTGAAAGGTGCAGGTCAGGTCCCACCTGAGGCTGGTGTCGAAGCCGCAGTCCCTGTGACTTTGGTCCCCCTTTGCCCTCCTGCCTCAGCGCTGCTGTCTTTGATCTCCTTGCCTTTTTGTTGCAGGCACATGTTGGTAGATCGGCTCAGCAAAGGAGAGGAGGTGGGTACTGCTCACAGTCTGCGAGCACATGCCAGTGCTCTGAGACCTTGGGCTCTTTTTACCCATAAGAGGGACAGGATGGCGGTCTGCTTGGTATCCACACTTCAGGGGCAATTGCTTTCCTAGTGGGTGCTGGGAATAGGCAGCATGGCAGGAAAAGCATCAGCACAGTAGCCCCATTCTAAACTTCTACACTGGGAGATAATGCTTGTCCACACGCTCCCTGTGACCTACGTGTGGCAGCTCTTTTCCCCTTCCTTCTGCCTTCCTTACGAGTGACCTTGTTTCCTGCACTGAGCTCTGGAACCAATTTACAAGCCCTTTTCTGTGCCTCTCATCCTTCTGCTAAAACCCAGATGCTCTTCCCTGCCCCCAACTCTCATATTCACTCAGCAACTTTTAAGCCCCAGGGCCGTCCATACCCTATTCCTCACTACCAGCCCAGCCCCAGACCAGGCATGGCCAGCTGGGCTCCAGGGCCTGCTTCCTGTCTGCGGGGGTGTCCCTTCTTCCTGCTCTTCTCTGCCCTCACCATCTGTTTTGCTGTTTTTCACAGTATTTGCCTTTTTGAGTACCCTTGTTTTCCTCACACACAAATTTAGAGTCAGACCTGAGTATGAATTCAAGTTGTCCTGCTTATTACCTGGATGACCTTGGGTAATGTGAATAACCTTGAGTCTTTTGTAGTTGATCATGCTACCTCACAGAGAATAGTGCATATGCCCAACGTGGGAGCCCTCATGCAGTGTTAGCTCTTTTTCTTCTGTCCCCTGTTCCTGCTTAGAATCCTGAAGCATCTTTCTCACTCTCCTGAGGCTGCCTTCTTTTCCAGGCATCTTATCGTGTGCCTCCTCCTTTTGTTCCTTTCTCACAGCTGCTCCTTGCCCCTTCCTAATCTCTTCCTCCAAGCACTTATCGCATCTGCCAGGGCTGCAGAGCTCATAAGCCAGCTCCTGAGAGGCCTCTGTGAACTCTGTTAGAGGCATTGACTTTGGCGTTGAAATCAGCAGGTAAAACCCCTCTGCGTTCTTATTTTGAGACTCACTGGTGCTCTAGGACATTCTGCCCTCCATGCCATTTCCTGCACCCCCAAAGCAGGCCAGATTCTGTCTTACAGAGACTCCACAGAAGATGAGGCTAACCCCTGTGAGGTCTGGATTTAAATCCTGGCCATGTCTCAGCGTATACAAAAGGTCTTCTCAGCTCGGAGGGCTGGTCCTCAGGGTGTGGGCTTTTCTCTTACCCCCATCAGATACTCAAGACATTGATACTTTTCCCTGCAGCAGCCCCTCAAGATGAGGGGCCCTCCACGACCTGGGATCTCCTCTTCATCTTTTTGTGGGGGGATGAGGGAGATGGTGAGTGGGTGAGGGGAGGGGCAACTGCTCTCTTTGAGACAGAAAGATGCAGGGCAGTATTTTATATGTTTGAATGTCTGCAGTTTTTATAATTCATAACCCTTTTTGAGGGAACCTGAGAGGTGGGGTAAGAAGAGTTTCCATTTGTCCAGTAGGTTGCTCAGTAGGGGGCTATTATGCTGGGGGCAGGTGCTAGTGTGTTTGTGATAACCAGCCCATTGGTGTTGCCTGTGTGTTAACTCAGAGGGGACCTCGTACTTCTGGGTTCCTGAGGGTCACACTCATCCTGGCCAGTCTTCTCTGACTGAGGCCTCCCCTCTGTCCTTCCCTGCCCTATTTCCACCCTTCTGGTCAGGCCCATTCTTAACCTTACCCATCAATTATTTTAAGACACCTCTGTTTACTATGCAGCACTCAGGCAAAACATGCTCCACAAATCCAGCTTGAATATTAGGCTGATTAGACTTGACATATCTTTAAAAAAAAAACGGAAGGAAGGCATTGATGCTTTAAAAAATAAAAAACAAAAAAACAGAGGCCTATTAAATAGCACTCTTCATCTCCCTTGTCTTTGAGATTCACAGCACATTAGCATATTAAAGACTAAAAGTCCTTGGTAAAAACACCTTTTTAATATTATGTAATACAACATTTTCATATTGACCTGATGTTCCTTCGGTTTTCTTTGAGAAGACCATATGGGGCTTTAGGATACCTCGAGGGGTACATGGACTACACTTTTCAGAATCACTGGGAAGTTTAAAAACTGCAAAGACTGCCTTGTGTGCATTCAATGGAGGTCCATCTGACTAGGGTGATGGCTAGAAGAGAGAAGCTGGTGAAGCTAGGTTAGCAGCCTTCTCCTATCTGCCCACCTCAGCCTTAGACCTGCCCCTCACAACTCCTGAGCAGTGCAGTCTCTGGGCTAGACAGTGGCTGTCCTTCACCCCTGGTTCTCCTGAACCAATATTTCTAGGTAATCCCCCCTATCAAGTCTGATTCCTTTCCCTTCTGTTGTGTTCCTTAATTGGTGTTCATTTAATCTCCTTGACTCAAAATAATCTGTCCCAGCTGTCCTCTGTTAGCCTCTCTCCCTGGGGTTTCTTAGGGAGAGGCAGCGAGGGGAAGCTGCTGTGCTCTTCATCCTTTTCTGTAGCTTGAGAATATGCATGTTGAATTTGAAGAGCGTGAAAATCCATGGCTGGCTTTCTTGCAATCCTGTCCTCCCTCACCCCAGCCTTAGTGCATTTGTGTAGCCTGCTAAGCCTTCTCTACCACTACCATTTACAGACCAGAATATACAGCAGGGTCCCCAACAGGGCTGCCATCCAGCAGAGAGCTGACAAGGAGGGCTGGCTGCCCTCTGCTGTGCATTCTGCCCCCTGATTCTTCTCTGGAGAAGGCTATGTTTTCATGGGTATTGCTTTTTGTTTCTTTAGATTTTCTTCTTCTGCTTCAATTTTTTGAAGCATATCATCTCTGAGGAGTTCTCTTCTTTGAAGACACAGAGGTAAGAAGCATGCTCTCTAACACTAGGACCAGGGTATTCTTGGAAGGGCCACTCTGTGCAGGCAGGGTGCTGTGTGCCACCTTATCCCTGCCTTGCTTCCCTGCATGCTTGGTAGGCTGGCCTTTTCTGGCCTTCCCTCTGCGGCCAGGGGAGGATTCCCTGGTGGAGAGGCTCTTCTGAGGAATAACCAAGTCAGTCTGCAGTTAAACTGTCCGAAAGGTCTGGGGACAGATGAGTGGTCTCTCAGAGCTAGGAGAACAAGGTGATTCCCTGTAGGAAAAGCCAGCTCAAGAACAGGAGGACTTCTAACTGCCCACACCCCAGCAAAGCAGCGAATTCTCCTGCCTGATAGGATTGTTGCCTTCCCTGGGCTACTGTAAGGTGTGTCTGCGCCACTCACTGTGCAGGCCATCACTGCCAGCAGAGTCTGCTCCTAGCCTGGCAATTGCCTTCTGACCCCTGTGAGAGCTGTGGCTTTTCTGAGTTCCCTTGTCTTCCAAATTCAAGCTCCCAGTATGTTTGGCCAGACTTAAATTCTTAAGGGGCCAAACTGACAGGGAGGAGGCAGGCTTTGCCTCAAGTGAGTCTGATATTTTGCAACACTCTAGGTCAGTGGTTCTCAACCTTTCTAAAGCTACGACCCTTTAATACAGTTCCTCATGTTGTGGTGACCCCCAACCATAAGATTATTTTTGTTTCTACTTCATAACTAATTTTTGCTACCATTAATAAATCATAATGTAAATATCTGTGTTTTCCGATGGTCTTAGGTGACCCTGCTAGTTGAGAACCGCTGCTATAGAGCCTAAGACCATCAGAAAACACAGATGTTTACATTACGATTCATAACAGTAAAAAAATTAGTTATGAAGTAGAAACAAAAATAATTTTATGGTTGGGGTCACTACAACATGAGGAACTGTATTAAAGGGTCGTAGCATTAGAAAGGTTGAGAACCACGGATCTAGGTAGACCGGACTCCATGAGTTGCCTCCGTGGGTTGGAGTTTCTTTCCCAGGTAGGCAGCATGTGGGCGAGGTAGAAAGGAGACCCCAGCCCAATCCGGAATTCACCATTCTGGGTTCTTTTTACAGGAGGAAGAGTTTGCCAGCCCGGGATTCAGGCTTCACTCTGGAAGATATCTGCATGCTGAGTGAGTCACAGGCCCTAGCAGATTTCCCTTCCTCTGTGCATCTTTCTCAGTGTAGACCACACAGGAATTGTTTGTTCTAGAAACTTCTTTCTCCAGTTATATGGTATGAAAGAGGTGGGGGACCTGTCGTGGGAGAAGATAATGTGGTGAACTGATGGCATTGGCGTCTTTCAGGACGAAAGGACCGTGGCAGCACCACCAGTCTTGGCAGTGACTTCTCTCTGGTCATGGAGAGCTCCCCAGGAGCCGCTGGGAGCTTCACCTATGAGGCCATAGAGCTGGTCCCTGCAGGAGCACAGACTCAAGCAGCTTGGTGAGGGGCAAGGCTGGAACTAAGCTTGCTCACAGCTGTGGCCCAGGGTCACCAGCTCCAGGGAGTCCCAGGAACAAAGGGGCCCATGACAGTATGACTAAGAACACAGCTCCATGCCCTGCTGTCTCTTCTGGGCCTTGGAGGCCAGCCATCTGGTTGGTGAGGGGCACTGCCTGTGGTGGCCCGGGAGCATAAAGAGAGAAGTGACAGAGCTGGGTGAGGGAAAGCTGAATGTTAAAGGACTCCCTGGAGGAGCTCCCTTGTATTATTTGCCTGAGAAGTGTATGGGGGTGGAGGGGAGAGGACAGTTTAGAAAAAAGAAGAAAACAGGTGAGTACAAAATGATGACTGGGAATTGGGAACTTGAGTCAACTCCTTTGAGAATCTGATTACTTTCTCCTTAGATAAATGGCTCAAGATTTTGTATAAAATTTGGAGGGAGGGGCCTTTACTGAACTTAGTTAAGAACCTGTTTTGTAACATGTGCTCTAAGGCCAGTAGGCATTAATTGGATGCCACAGTTCTTCCGTGAAGACACTGCTCTTACTGCCCGTGGTTGAGCCTAAGGGAGCACTGATGTATACCCATTCCCGTGTGCCATTTTCCCACTGGAAGTAAAGACTGGGCCCTGAGATTTGGCGAAAGTAGGCCAAGGGCTTGCCTGGGGCAACCCCTTGGCCAACAGCCCTACTCTTTCCACTGCAGGAGGAAAAGCCACTCATCCTCTCCACAGAGTGTGCTCTGGAACCGGCCACAGCCTTCGGAGGACCGCCTGCCTTCCCATCAGGCGCTGATAGAAGCCAAGTCTTCCAGCTCCTCCTCCTCGAACCATTCTGACAACTTTTTCAGGATAGGTAGCAGTCCTTTGGAGGTCCCCAAAGCCAGGTGAGGAGCTCCAGAGCCTCTATTGATAGGTGGCTAGCCCTCCCCTATCAATAAGGCTGGAGAGTAGGGTTCCAGCATCTGAGCTGGTGCTTCAGATGCAGTTTTAGAACAGGGTTCCTAGCATGCAGCCTGGTGGGAGGTGTATCTAGGACACTAAGGGGAATTGACAACCTTGGAGACCAACTCACTGTCTGGAGGATGGGTTAATGTTTGGGTACAGAGCAAGAGCTGTTTTGTAGAGTGGCTTGAAACTCCTTCCCGGAACCCTGGCACATGGGGAATTCAGAAGGCATAATGGTTGTGATGAGATGGGCAGAGTCGGGGCTGCCTTCACCTGTTGCCTTTGGCAGGTCTCAGCCCACATTCTCATGAAAGAGATGGATCTAGATCCTGATTCTCTTCTGGCTCTCACATTCTATATCTGAATTGGTGTAGCAGTGAGGAGAACAGATAATAGGGAGCAGGCTAGACGTGAGGCTGGGGTTAACTTCAGGAGACTGCATACCTGGAACTTAAGCCATGTAGCCACTATACACAGGTGTGGCTGGATTTGCTATAGGAATGTTTCCTAGATCAGATTAAAGCTGTGTATGGGCAGGGCTTAGGTTTGAGGGATGGTCTGACACTTGGGGAAAGCATCTCTGAGCTGACTCCATGGCATATCCCAGGGAAAGAATTTGTGAATTGCTTTGTTTTCTAAAGCCTTATGAATGTCTGATCCTTCTGGAGAAAACAAAGCAGTGTGGGATTTAGGAGGTCCTTAATAAATTCTAGCAAGAAATGGATACTTCAGAAATATCTTAAGTACTGCCCAATCGGTGTGGCTCAGTGGTTGTGTGTTGACTTATAAAGCAGGAGATCATGATTTGATTCTCGGTCAGGACACATGCTTGGATTGCAGGCTCAATCCCCAGTAGGGAGTGTGCAAAAGGCAGCCAATCAGTGATTCTCATCATTGGTGTTTATATCTTTCTCTTCCTTCCTCTCTGAAATAATAATACATATTTACAAAAAAAGAAAAATCAATTAGTAAATAAACTTTAGAAAATAAAAAATAAGAGTAAGCATTGAAGTCCACTCTGAATTTGAGCCTAGTCTGCCCAGTTGTAGGCCTATATATCAAAGAGGAAACGAGGAGCCTCAAAGTCACAAGCATATTAACAAGGAAAAACCCAAAACTTCTGGAACTCTCCTCTCATCACTATCCTCTCGTTTTTCTCTGTGGGTGAAAGCAGGTGATGGGGAAGAGCCCCTCCCCACGTGGGCAGAGTAGATCAGTAGTAGAGCTCCAGACAGCACTGTTCAGATGGGTCTTGGGCACTCTGAAGGTGAGACCTTCAGCTTGGAGCACTAATATGTTTGCCTGTGCTGTAGCTGAATCTGTTAAACCACAACATCTCTGACTGGACGGGAGAGTTGGAGGGCACTGAGCAAGCATACCTGTGCTTGTTCACATCCTCTATGTATGTCCACTGCCAGGCACCTTTGTCTGCATGCCCAGGTTTCCCAGGGCAGATCCAGAGCTGCTGCAGCTCTGTGTGACCCTCCCTGTTCTGGGCTGCAGTTCTTGCTCATCACCTCTGCCTTCTTTCTGTCCAGCAGCATTGCTGGACAACTGAGAAGGGAACAGGAAGATTGGTCTTGACCTCTGAGGCCCTGCCCTGGTCTTTCTTTCTTTCTTTTAAGAATATATTTTTATTGATTTCAGAGAGGAAGGGGGGAGAGAGATAGAAACATCAATGCAATGATGAGAATCATTGATTGGCTGCCTCCTGCATACCCCCTACTGGAGATTGAGCCCATAACCCAGGCATGTGTCCTTGATTGGAATTGAACCTGAGACCCTTCAGTCCACAGCTCATGTTTTATCCACTGAACCAAACCAGCTAGGGCTCTGCCCTGGTCTTAACTGTCCAGCTGCTGGGGGCTCAATCCAGCACCTCTTCCTACACTTAGCTTTTTATTTTTCCCTTCTTCCTGACCATAGAGCCTACTTTCAAATCTTGGGGTTATTTCCCTGAGTCTCAATGGTGGTTCTCCGCTTTACTGGGCGACTCAGACTCAAATGGTCATTCCAGGATAGCAACCACGGCCCTCCCTCAGAGGCTGAGAAGGGTTGGAATGTCCACTGGCTTCACAGCCTTGTGAGCCAGGGCCTGATTGAAGCTGGGACAGCTGGACCAAAGTGGGACACGCAGCCTTAGAAAGGCGTGAGGTGGGCTGCTGTGAGGTGTTTGGTGACTCTGCTAGGTTATTCTGGGAATGCCCACTTGGAGCTTGCCTGGACTGGCCAGGTGACAAGGTTTTGGATTTGATGCCTATTTGCCAGAGGTGTTGAAATACTAGATTATTAAGATTTGGAGCATTCTAATTATGTATTTCCATTAACATTAAAATTAATTTAGTCTCTTATCTTAAAGTGCCTGAGGGATCCTGTCATTAGCTGCCCTGCCTCTCTTAGGTAACAACAGCCAATCAGCTTTTTAATGCAGTAGAGGAACTGTATGGAAAGAAACCCTTTAGTAAAGCTATCTGTGGCAGCCAAAATTCCTCTCCTAATATGAATTCTCTGGGTTTCATGTGCTCCAAATTCCACAGTATATCTCTTTTAAAGTAGGACTTCCCTGTAAAAGGAATTGGTAAAGCTTTATTCAAAGTGAAGAAGTGTAGGTGTCAGGTTGGGAATAAACTCTGTGGGGATACTGCTTCATACTCAGCCCTAACCAATACCCTTCATAAGGAATCTGTGGCCTTTTTGCATTATTAGCTGCCATTGCAACAGCTTCTGATTGAGCTGCATTTCTGGACCATTGTTAAATCTCTCAATAGCTACAGGGCTGGAGGCTGGGAAGAGGCAGTACTAGTGCTTCAAGCTAATATGCCCCCCAGGCCACAGTTAGTAAGTGGCCCCTTGATCTCTGCTTCAGCATTATACATCTTTAGGGGTGCAGGGTTGCTAGCACAGCACTGTTCATGCCTGAGGAGGAATGGTGCAAAGCACTGTGCCCAGCATGAAGCCATGCAAAGCCTGAAGAGCATATGAACTTGGCTGAGGGTCACCCAGCAGCCTGGTTAAATAGCTAAATAGTGCCATAGGAACCAACTCTAACTACTATTTGCTCTTCCCGTATCATCCACCATCTACAAACTGCTTATTATAAGCAGTGAGCTCTGTCCCAGGCTGTGTTTAATGAACAGAGAAACCAGATTGCTTTCTGCAATACATAGGGCTTCTGTCCCTATGTTTGATGCATTTTTGCATGGGGCCACAGCTCCAGACCTGGGATGAGTGTGAGAAGTCTAAAGGCATTACCAGCTTGAAACCCTGAAGACAAAACTTGGAGTTCTAAAAGACCTCTCTCTGTTGTTTTGTTTAAAATATATTTTATTGATTTTTTTTTACAGAGAGGAAGGGAGAGGGAGAGTTAGAAACATTGATAAGCGAGAAACATCAATCAGCTGCCTCCCTGCACACCCCCTACTGGGGATGTTCCCTTGACTGGAATCGAACCTGGGACCCTTGAGTCCGCAGGCCGACTCTGTCCATTGAGTCAAACTAGTTAGGGCTAAAAGACCTCTCTTTGGATTGCTGCAGAAATTCAGAAGTCCCTGGTTGGGTCACATACATGAGTGTATATATATGTGCTTATGGTTAAAGGCCTGGCTGGGAGAAAGTGATGTTCCTTTTTTCAAATGTAAGAAATCCCATTTACCCTTCTCTAAAGCCTGTTTCTCTCTGATTTCAGGCCATTGTTGAATTGAAGGATTCTTCCTTTAAGGCCCCATTCCTGGAGGCACTCACTTGGGTAGAGGCTGTGAGATCATCACCCGGAGGCTTAGGCTTTCGTGGGTGGGTTGTATGTGGATTAGATGACACCCAGTCCCCCTCAAAGTAAAATATTCATTCCCTGCATCACTTCAGACATGACAGTTGATGGTTTTGGGATTCTAATTTCTCATCAGAGATTTAAGCAACTCCTAGCTCCTTCCTTCCTAGCTATGTATATTCAAGCCTTTATCGTCAGCCATCAACTCAGGTGCTTTCAGGTGTAAGTGACAGCAAAACCATCTCATATTGGTTTAAACAGTAAAGAAAAATAACAGTTCATTGGAGAAGTACACTGGAAAAGGCAGCCTTTGGTTCTTTCCTCTTCCTATATGCTATTTTGTCTTCTATCCCCCTTCACTAATGGTGGCCACCTACTCCTGGGACACCCTGTTTCCTTTCTCATATCCAAGGGTCACATACTGTCCTTTTCCATCAATAGATCATAAGCTCTATATTTTAATCCAGTTGGAAGGTATGTGTCCATCACTGAAGCAATTCCTGAGGTCCTTACCATCCATTCATTATCAGGAAGAAAAATCAGTGTATTATGGAGCTAGCATTGGCTTTGTTCAGACCTAAGTTTCACTTCCAGCTTTGTGACTTGGAAACATTACTTTCCTTCGAGCTCAGGTTTGTTTTTTGTGTGTGTGTTTTGCCAGTCCTTGGTTTAGAGGAGAATAGGGAATTTTACAAAGTGAATTTTAGAAATAAATGAAAATTTTGTCATATTGCCAAACCTTGGCCTGTTTCAATGTATTTTTGATGGGCAGGATTCTAAGTGCATTACTGACTGCCCTGTCTTTGTTTTTTTATTTTTCAGGTGTTCGACCCAGTGATTATACATTTATATAAATTAAGAAGTGGTAACCCCACTAAATCTAGTATCCATCTAACACCAAATATAGTTATTATATTATTATTGACTATATTCCCTATGCTGTGCTTTACATCTCCATGATTGTTCTATAACTGCCAATTTGTACTTCTCAATCCCTTCACCTTTTTTACCCATTTTCCTGTATCCACCCTATCTGGCAACCATCAAAATGTTCCCTATTATCTTTGAGTCTGTTTTTCGTCTGCTTGTTCATTTATTTTGTGTTTTAGATTCCACATATACTAGTAAGTGAAATCATAAGGCATTTGTCTTTCTCTGTCTGACTTATTTAATTAAGCACAATACCCTCTAAGTCCATACATGTTGCTCATGGCTACCTTTCATTCTTTTTTGGCTGAGTCATATTTCATTTTACATGTGCACCACTTATTTTATTCAGTCATCAATTGATGAACACTTAGGTTGCTTCCAGATCTTGGCTATTGTAAATAATGCTTCAGTGAACATATGGATGCATATTATCTTTTGGGGTTCTTCAGATAAATACCCAAAAGTGGAATTGCTAACTCTTTTTCCCTCTCCCTTCTTTGTCTCTTGTTACAGCCTTTGATTAAAGTCTACTTTGTCTGGTATAAGTATTGCTACCCTAGCCTTTTGCTTGTTTCCATCTTTAAAAAATTATCTTTTTCCATCCCTTTAAGTCTGTATATGTCTTTTGATCTGAAGTGAGTCTCTAATAAACAGCATATGTAAGGATCTTATTTTGTTATCCATTCAGCCACTGTATGTCTTTGGAATGGAGTATTTAATCTGTTTGCATTTAAAGTAATTGTTGGTATGCATTTATTGCCATTTTCCTTTTTTTTTTTTTTCTTAAAGAAGGCCCTTGACCATTTCTTATACTGTTTTGGTGGTGATGATCTTCTTTAGCTTTTTACCTGTCTGGAAAGCTCTTTGTCCTTTGATTCTAAATGATAATCTTGGTTGTAGGTTGTTGCTTTTCATTACTTAGAATATTTCATGCCAGTCCCTCAGGCCTGTAAGATTTTGTTGGAAATTAGTTGACAGTCTTATGGGCACTCCCCTGTAGGTAACTGTTTTAAGAGTCTCTGTCTTTAGCCTTTTGCATTTTAATTATGATGTGTGTGTGTGTATGTTTTTTATTGATTTCAGAGATGAAGGAAGAGGGAGAGATAGAAACATCATTGATGAGAATCATTGATCAGCTTCCTCCTGCATGCCCCCTACTGGGGATCGAGTCTGCAACCCAGGCATGTGCCTTTGACTGGAATCGAACCCAGGACCCTTCAGTCCACAGGCTAATGCTCTATCCACTGAGCCAAACCAGCTACGACGATTATGAAGTGTCTTGATGTGGGCCCCTAGGTTCATACTGTTTGGGGCTCTCTGTGCTTTCTGGACTTATGTATCTTTTTACTTGATCAGGTTAGGGAAATTTTCAGTCATTACTTCTTCAAGTAGGTTCTCAATTTCTCACTCTGTGTCCTCTTTTTCCAGCACACCCAAGATGAGAGTGTTGTTACGATGAGAGAGAAACATCGATCAGCTGCCTCCTGCACACCCCCGACGGGGGATGTGCCCGAAACTAAGGTACATGCCCTTGACCAGAATCAGACCTGGGACCTTTCAGTCCACAGGTTGACACACTATCTACTGAGCCAAACCAGTTTCAGCGAGAATGTTGGTACTCTTAAAGTTGTCCCTTAACTCTCATTTTTTGGATTCTTTTTTCTTTTTGCTGTTTGGATTGTTTTCTGCTTCCTTGTCTTCTGAATCAATGATTTGATCCTCTGCATCATCTACTCTTATTGATTTCCCTCTGATATATTTTTCATTTCAGGTACTGTATTCATTTCTGACTGGGTCTTCTTTATGCTTCTATCTCCATTTTTATGCATCCTATCTCTTTTATTGAAATACTTGCTAAGTTCATCTACTCTTCCCTGAAGTTTATGGAAAATCCTTATAACTGGAGAGGTTTATTTTTTATTTTAGAGAGAGAAAGGAAAGAAGAAGGAAAGACAGAGAATGAAACATCTATGCAGGAGGGAGGCAACATCACACATACTCCAACTGGGATCAAACCCAAAACCTGAACATGTGCCCTGATCAGGAATTGAACTGGTGGCCTTTTGGTGCGTAGGACAACACTCAACCGACTGAGCCATACCAACCAAGGCATAACATGGGTTTTGAATTGTGCATCTGGTAGACTGCATTCCTCAATTTTATTTAGATCTTTTTCTGGAGTTCTGTTCTTTCATTTGGGACATGTTTCTTTGTTTACTCATTTTGGCTGCCTCTCCAAAGGAGCTCCGTGAAATGAATGTTTGTTACTGTGTGTTAGGTAGAGTTGCTTCATCTTCCAGTCTTGGTAGAGTGGCCTATGTAGTAGGTATACTGTAGTGCCCCATGGTGTAGTCTCCCCAGTCACCCAAGCTGAGTGCTCCAAGTGCACCCCATGTGTGGACTGTGTGCATATTTTTGTAGTTGTGAACTCAGTTTTTTGAATCCCATCTTTAAAGGGAGAGTAATGAACCTGGCCTCCATAAGTTTGTGTTTAAATGAGATAATGAATACCTGGCACATAGTAAATACTCATTTTTTCCACAAATGCTCAGTAAGTTGTAGCTGTAATTAAGGATTTGTCCTTTTTAGTTACATATCTGAGGGCCAGTGAGCCATGTCAGGGCACTGGGCAGGTAAAAGGCCGGGCCAGATCTTTTTTTTTCTTGTTTCAGCCAAACTGGTTGCGCCAATTTGGCTGGTATGGGTGTTCTTCTACGCCCCTCTAAAAACTGTCTAGAAAACACCTGCCTGGCCTTGGCCAGTGTGGCTCAGTTGGTTGGACAGTCATCCCATGCACCAAAACATTTCAGGGTTCAATCACTGGTCAGGGTAGGAATGGGAGGTGACCTATCAATGTTTCTCTCTCACATCAATGTTTTTCTCTTGCCCACTCTCCCTTTCTCTCTAAAATCAATAAAAATGTATCTTTAGGTGAAGATTAAAAAATAAAATTTAAAAAGACACCTGCCCTAGTTGGCCCACAGCAAGTATCTGGCAGGAGGTGGGGGGAATGTGAGAGTTGTGGCTTTCTTGGTGCTGTGAAGAGGACCTAGCCCATATCCATCTTGGGGAGTGAAATGTCACTGAGAAGCCAACCTCCTGGGCCCTCTGAGTCAGAGGGATATGAACAGATGACCTGGCTCCAGTTCTGTAGTTTGAGGTTAGCTTGGCCCCATGTTTCCTCCAGTTCTGTAGATAGATAAGAGGAGGTGGAGCTCAAACCTCTCTCTCTCTCTCTCTCTCTCTCTCTCTCTCTCTCTCTCTCTCTCTGTGTGTGTGTGTGTGTGTGTGTGTGTGTGTGTGTGTGTGTGCACGCGCGCGCGCGCTTGAGAAAGGGTCTGGGGTCTTATTAAAAATGGTTGAATTACTTGTGTACAGAGCCTGACGAAGTTTTCCTTTCACTAGGCGGAACAGGTGCTGTGCTCCCTTCTGATGACTTTTCCTTTCATCTTTAGGTATCCCTTCTAGCCAGCTAACCCTTATTCGCATTTATAAGCATATCTCTACTTAGCACGGTCCTTTGTTCTCAAACCCAGGAGCTGAACAGTTGTGTTGCAAACCCTTCTTTGACAAAAGCCTCAAGTAGGGAGACTCATTTGGAGCCTGTTCTCTTGAAAAAGATGACTACTTGCGAGATGGCCTCATGTCCCCTGGGATCATATACCCTGCTGCTATCTGCTAGCTATTCCGTCTCACAGCTGATCCCTGGTGCTCCAGGTATTCTTGCCTAGTGGTGCTACCTGCTGGACACTGGGGAAACAGAAGTGACTGGCCCAAAACTAGGAATCCTTGCAGGGAACCTCACTATAACCACGTTCTATCTGTCCACTATTTTCCCATTGGCGGTCTGAGTCTCTGGTAGCTCTGGGTGAGTAAGGTTGAGGCATAAGAAACCATGGTCCTTGTCCCAGGAGTGCCTCATTCTGTCAGGCTCTTCTGCTCAGCATCCCTTTCAGTCTCTCAACACTCTGGTGTTTTGGAATTGTTCTTCCACAGCCACTAAAACTGGAAAAGAAACTGCCCTAAAGTTTGAATAGTAGATGAGATTTGTGGAGTCAGTCTGACATTAGCGGGGTTGTGCTGACTGAAGGCATGACCTGAAGGAAGCCAAGGACAGACGCCAGACTATGGCATGTGACTTGTCCTCTCCTGTCTCTTTGATTTACAGACAGCCTGAGTCCTACCAAGTTTCTTTATCTAGAAACAAGAACACCCTGCTTTGTTGGGCACTATAGTCTTCCACCAGGTACCAGACCACATCCTGTTCTCATCTCTAATGCTGTTGTCACACACCTTCTGGAGTTTGGCAGGAATGATGAATGTGGCAAGTCACTGTGTTACAGGAGGTTCCGATTCATGGTGACTTTAATGTAGAAAGCCATCTGTTTTCCCTAGTCTCAAGATAGTTCTGTTGTAGGACAAACCTGTAATCAAACTTAGCTTTAAAAATCTCTTCTTGTATTGACTAGCTGTGGGACCTTGGGCAAGTGTCTTCACCTGTCTGGGCTGACATCTCCCTATCTCTAAAATGGGGATGGTTAAGGATCCCTGGAGATGCAGTGCCTGGCTGGTGTGACCGATGTGGGGGACTGTCGCTCTTTACGTCAGCCAATTGTGTGGGCTAGGATCAATGAATGTTCTATACTCCCTACACCACCATTCATGCTTCTACTGTTTCTGGTTCCCTACCAAAGCACCTTCTGCTATTCTTGAATTAAAGAATAAAGGATCAAGCATCAAAGATGATGCATCTCAGGGATCTGGGACATGGGGTAGCTGATGGGAAGGTTTGTTTGATATATCCCTTCTTCTTCTTCCTCTTCTAATGGCTGTACTGCTGCCCAGAGATGACAGAGGGTTTGGATCTGAGTGAGGAGGATGTGGCACAGTAGATTCCCAATACGGTGGTACCTCGAGATACGAGTTTAATTCATTCCGTAACCTTGAGGCATAGGAAACTGAGAGGATCGAGTCGCGGTAAACTGGTGGGTCGTGTGCAGCCGATCCGTGCGATTACTCCTATCTCAAATGTTGCTCGTATTTCAAAGCAAAAATCGCTCGCTTGATGGCTCGTATCTCAAAAATCTCGTGTTAGGGCACTCGTATCCCGAGGTACCACTATACCATTTTCCTCTCCCTGCACTTCACAGACTTCCATTTGAAACAGGCCTGATTCATCCCTTCCCTCTGGGCATAACCAGTGAGTTAGCGAGGTGTGCTTGTGAATGCAAACTAGGGCTCCTGGAAGGCACTGCAGAGTGGGCCTAGGGCTCTTAATCTAGGTTACCACCCTCCACTCTCTCCCACCTCTGTCAGGAGCTCAGTGGCCCTGGGTTCTGTGTAGCCTCCATGCTAATCTATGTGCTGGGGAGAGGCATCCAGCCTTGCTCCCCCTCATTTTGGTGCTGTGGATATTTTACTTGCTCTATCAGACACGATGGCAGGCTTTGGTTGATGGCTCACCTCTCTTCACCATGCTTTGCTCTTCTTTCGCTTCTGAAAGTCTTTGCATTAAGCATTGTCTTCACAGCTGAGCCTGCCTTATGTTCTGTATTCTTTCTTGATCTATCCAGCTGTTTTGCACTTCTGGAGAAAGTGGTTGACTTTTCAGATGTTACACCAACAGCACCTTGCGGCCATGACCCAGGGCCACTGTAGCACCCAACCCCCACCCCTCCAGTGCTTCCCCTGTCAGGCATATGACTGACTGTGCATCATCTCCCCTCTCTCCTCTCTGCCCCAGATCAGTGGACCATTCCCTGCCCGGATCCTCTCTCTCCACAGACTTTGGCAGCTGGCAGATGGTAACAGGCTGTGGCAGTATTCAGGAACGGGCTGTCCTGCACCCAGACTCCTCTCTCCCTTTCAGCTTCCCGGAGGAGCTCCCTAACAGTTGTCTGTAAGTGTCTTGCTTGAGAAGGCAGGATACTCCCCTGCCCATATCAAAAGCTGGTGATCACACAGCCATGCTGGTCAGGAATGAGGCAGCAGCCGGCCCCACCCCAGTGTCTTAGCTGAGTGTGCTTGCTGCTCATGGACCTAGGTTTGGAGGAGGCCTATTATGGGCTGCTCAGAAAGTGCGTTGGAGTGTGTGCTCACTCTCCCCAGCCTCTAAAACCACCCATCCACGGGTGTCTTGGGGCACATCCTGAGGGAAAGCTGGCTGGACTGTAACTATAGAAGATTCTATTTCTGTCCAAGGCTTTGCCTGACAGGAGAATCCTTTGAAAGCAGAACAGTGGGGAAGTGAAGGTTGGTGTATGGTGGAGACTAAAGCCAGAATGTTGCTGGTTTAGCCCTAAGGCTGTGCTCCTCCCCATTAGAACCAAGGGTTCCATGCCAGTCCCTTCTCATTTTTTCTTCTGCTTTTGCCTCTAGTCAGGAAAAATTAAAACCCCAAGCCTATAAAATTCTCTTGCAAGCCTATAAAAGCATACAAAATCCTGGACTTCCAACTCCTATAAAGTATCTGCTTGAGCAGCTGCCCTTGTGCAGTCACCTGCCCCCTGCCTGCTCTGCTGCTGCATAGATGTCAGGAGTGGGGAGGGCCTCTGGCAGCCTGGCGAGCTTGTTGGCTGTATCTCAGCTGTGGCTGCCTGAGGGACCTCACCTCCCTACCACAGGTGAATGAACTTGGGTTAGGGATTCATCCCCACCACCAGAAATCCAGCTCATTCCCACCAATGCTGACTGATTGGAGGCAAGCTGCCCTGGGAGTTGAGAAGATCCCTGCTGAGGACAGGAAAGGGCCTTGGGATTCCAGGATGGCACCCACAGGCCCTGGCCCTGCAACTGGGGAGTAGCCCAGGGACTTCAGAGGCCACTAGTGCCTGGTACAGCCTCTAGCCATGCCCTTAAGCCAGAAACAAGGTCCTTATCTTCGATTTTTGAATGATTAAAAAAGATAATTGCACCTTTCTGTTGGAACCATTTCAGTCACACTGGCCTAAGTTATCTTTGGAGTAAACAGACATCTCTGACCCTGCTTGATAGCATCCCTCACTTACCTGGCATTAGCCACTGAAATAGGAAACTCTAGTCCCACATCCTACAATTTATACCTTAGGCAGCTCTCTGAGCTCAGAGCTTAGAATTCTGATTGGTTCTGGTGGTTCCCAGAAGAGGGCTAGGTTCTACATGATCGCAGCATCCGAGACTGCAGGGGAGGGGTGAGGTCAGGGTTGATTCCTGGTGAGGTCACTCAGTATGTGAGTTCATTGCTTGGGCTTTTATCATCAGGGAAATTTAGTCGGAATCTTCACTGCTTTGCTCACCAGCTATGTTTTGGGTTATCAGCTTTGACTTCTTAGAACCTCTTAGCTCATCTTTTGAGAGAAGCTAATGGCATGGCACTATGGTAGCTCCAATCCCTGCCTATCCATTGCCTACTGTGTGTCTGCAGGTGTATCATATATCCTGACCTCCAGTTTTGTTGTCTCTAAATAGGTTGTGATCTCTCCCCCTCTTTCTCCCAGAAATGCTCTCATATGGACCTTTGGATGTTCCCTGTGACTACAAACTACTAATTGGACTTTCTCTAAGAAAAAGCTAAAGATGCACACATAGCCTCTATGAAACCTGAGAAAATAAAGATCTAGGGCCATGCATTTGCTCCAAATGTCAAGAGATACTTTGGAGTTGTTCATGGTATTGCAGGAATCCAGTATCAGCTCCATTTTCTTAGTCTGCTGTAAGAGCTATTTGACTTTTTCTTCCTAAAACAACCTCTTCCTTCCCCTCCTGTCTCCCTGCCTTCCTCCCCTCTCCCCTCCTCCTCCTTATTCTTTCTTCTTCTTTTTCTTCTCTCTCTCTCTCTCTCTCTCTTTCTCATAAATACACACACACACATATACTTCACTTTACCTAGATCTGCTCTCCCTATACTTACTCAGGAATATATTTATTCTCACAACTGTTCTCAAGTCATTTGGGCTTGGGAATTGTGGACATTTATGCTGTTTCTGACAAATTCCCAGGAAGGATTATCCGGGGATTGGTCTCTTTCAGAAATTTTGGGGTAAGTTAGGGCTAGTCTTTGTGCTTAGATGGATGGGAACATGAGAGTTCATCTTGCATAGGTATGTGCCACTTGTCTCCCTCCATTTGAGGATTCCATGTCCCTCCCACCTCTAGACTGCATGCCTTTTAGTCCAGGTATTGGATGTGACTGGTACCTCAGGTCTCTTCTATTAAAAGAATCCTTCAGGCAGCGTTCGCCAACCTTTCGAACCTCAGACAACTAGTGGTCCACGATTCACCATTTGGCGACGACTGCTCCAAAGGTTTCCTTAAATCAGCGGTTGCCAACCTTTCAGACCTCACGGACCACTGGTTGGTGACCGCTGCTTCAAGATGTCAGTCTTATAGGGAGCTCACGCATTGATAAGTCTAAGTTTTCATGCACTTTCTCTTCTTCTTGACTTGTAATTCCAGGCCAGTGAGAGAAGAGAGGTTTCCTATCTTCTGACCAGTGCCTGTAGAGGCCAGAGAAGGAAAAATACATGGAATCAGAAGAGGAATTTTGCTAGAAAAGCCAGCACTCTCCTAGCTGTTTACCTGGGGTCACAGTGACTAACGGTGTAGTTAGAACATTGGGGGTTTCCAGTGAGAACCCTGGCCTCTCCAGGGCACTGCCAAGAATTTTCTCCCAGGATGCTCCATGTCCTGGCCTTAAGAAAGCTGAGGCCATTGGCTAGCCGAGGCCTGATGTCTGATGCTAGGGTCTCTTCCTATAGTTACAGGTAAGGCTTATAACTGGGCTTGTTCTTATGAAGGAATGGAAGCCATCAGCTGTTGGAGCAAACTCCCTCTTGATTGGTTTCTCCCCTCCCTAATGATCAAAGAGATGGTTGTTCCCCATAGAAAGTCAGGCCAGTGCCCCGGAACAGTAACCTGAAAACTGAGAGGAATGGTTTAAGAGGAGAACAGAATCAAATATTTGGGGCCTTGTGCTGATGAAGACCAAAGGATAAGCATTGTGACATGAGGATGAGGATGTTGGGTCCTGCCCCATGGTGATGCATTTATTCTTTTTCTCTTTCCATAGGCTCGCAGCCCTGAGTGAACGGGAGACTCGCCTGCAGGAGGTGCGCTCAGCCTTCTTGGCTGCGTACAGCAGCACAGTGGGGCTTCGGGCAGTAGCCCCCAGTCCTTCTGGTGCCATTGGGGGCCTGCTGGAACAGTTTGTGCGTGGCGTTGGACTCCGGGGCCCCAGCAGCAGCACCTTATGAAGCAGCCAGCCCACAAATTTTCTGCTCCTCTCTCACCTGAGCCCTGAGTGGAATCAAAGCCATGCCTGGCCAAAGGGTGCTTTTTTAAAAGTCGGGGGGGGGGGGGGGATGTCCTCACTCCCCCATCTGCATCATGCACATGGCAGCCCTAAAGCCGAGCAGGGCCAAGGACAGGGTTCTCCAAACCCCAGCTTCCTAACTGGTGACCACCACCCCTCCTCTTGTCACTGCCTCCCACCTACCCTAATATTTGCCAGGATTTCCATCCACTCAGAACTGTGTGGGGTTTCCCTAGGGCCTTGTAGAGGCTGAGACTTCACGGACGGCACCCTCCCTCCCCTTTCCATCTTGTTTCCTGGGGAAGAGGAGGTCACTTGCACTGAGAATAGGCAATTTGACACAAAATAAAATCAAAGTCTTTTTGAACAGCAGCTCTATTGGGCATCCTCACTTGGTTGCTGTCTTTGTGAAGTTATTTGGAAAGTCCCACTGCCCTTCCTTGTGCTGGAAAAAAGGGAATTGGGGGGTATATCTCAACTCTTGAGCCATAATAGTCCCCTCAGTAAGAGAGGGGGACAGGCTGTTAAGGGGTGGAAGCAGTTGTCCTCACGCCTGATAAGGCTCTAGGCACCTAGGGAATCTGTTTATGCAGATTCTTAGGGCTGCCTGAAATTTAGACTTGAGGTTGCTGAGATTTTCATTTAGCAGGAAACAGGGTGAGTGTGTGTGTGTTCATTTTAAATTCTGCAGGCAACGCAGTTCTGGTACTAGTGACCTGCAGCTTCTGCCGATAGTGGAAGGACTGGCTTCTAGGACTTTGGAAGCAGTAGTTGGTGTGGAGAGGATGGATCTGTGTGACCACCACGCTCATCTACAACATGACCTAGAGAGGGCTGCATCCTCACAGAATGTCTGCATCTCTAACACAATGAAATCATGAGGGTTCAAAGGCCTGGGTAGGGCTTTGCACAGTGCTGATAATAGCCACAGTGTTACTGAACTCTGGCTATTTGGCTTTTTTTAATGGGTTATTTATTTTTATTTTTGTTAATCCTCACTAGAGGATATTTTCCCATTGATCTTTTGAGAGAGAGGGAAAGATAGAAACATCAATGTGCTCACATCGATTGGTTGCCTCCTGCCCCAACCAGGGCCCGGGCCAGGGAAGGAGCCTGCAACCAAGGGATGTTTGGCCTTGACCGGAATCGAACCCTGGACCACTTGGTCCACAGGCTGACACTGTATCCACTGAGCAAAACCAACTCTCACTACAAGAGACGTCATTGGTATGAGTGCTCAGAGGAAGCAAACATTCTTGATAATTTACTGTGTATAATCCCCTTGTTCAAAGTCCTTTCCGTGGATTATCTCAAATTTTACAACACCCCCAAGTAGGTGAAATGGCCTGAACCACAGAGATGTTGAGTAACTTGCCCAAGGTCGCACAGCTAATGTGAACAAGTGTGTAACTATTCTGAGACCTAGGCTGGGCGGCAGTGAGAGAGGGGGGGGGAGGCCGGAGTGGGGGGGGAGGGAGAAAGAAACAGATTGGGACTTTTCTTAAACCCTCAACAATCACCCATCAGGCGCCCCAAACCCTTCAGCACCGCGGATAGCTCTTCAGGAGGCGTGGGTTTTGCCCAGAAAAATGCCCTGGAAAGATTCTCCCTAGGTGTGGGTTGGAGGAGGACTGGGTAAGGTTCCCGGACAGCCCGAGGCTGCTCCAATGGGGCGGGGGCCACCCGCAGGGCTGGGCGGGGCTGTGTTGCCTTCTGGAGTTGCTGCCCGCGGCCACAGCCAGGCGCGAGCGGCGGGAGAGCACACAGTGCTGGAGGGAGTGCAGCCGCCGCCGCTGCAGCACAGGGGCCGGCCCCCGCGGCCGGTATCCCCAGCTCTCCGCTGCTTCGGCCACCGGACCAGCTGAGAAACCATGTCTCTCAGCGGAGCCTCTGAGCGCAGCGTCCCGGCCACCAAGATTGAGATTACCGTGTCCTGCCGGTGAGCTGGCCAGCTGGAGGGGCGTAGGCACTGCCCAGCCCCAACCGGCTCCGGGGCTGGGGTGGACAGGGGCTAGACCCCGGGGGAAGAAGCATCTGGAGCAGGAAAATCGTGGATGCAGACTCCGGGTTCAGGGAGGGGGTTTCCTTGAGCAGCCCCACCCGCAAAAAAGGGGGGGCTCATTCAGTCTGCGGGTTCAAGGGATGGGTCGCGGGATCCAGTAGATTCCGGGCCCCAGAGGACAAAGTTCTGAGGCAAACCCTCATTTTGGGGGACACTGTGGACACGGATGTGTTCAGTCCGCAGGGACGCAGTCCTTGGGCTGAGATTTCCGGTGCTGTCCAGGGTGCTAACAACGCGGACCCCCGCTGGATATAGGAATGAGGAAGGGAGGTGCAATTTGAGCCCCATGCCTCCCTCCGGTGCCCAACTCAGGGCTTAGTTGAGGCGGTGGGCTTCAGAATGACCCATGCTCTATCCGTCTGTCTGTCGCTTTCTCTAGGAACCTGCTGGACCTCGACACCTTCTCCAAGTCCGACCCCAGTAGGCGGCACCAAGGCGGGGTGGAGGGCAACTCGGTGTGCGGGCGCGACTGAGGAGCGGGGAGGGGGTACAGACTGACCTGACGTCCTTCTCTCCCCGCCCCCAAAACGCCTGCAGTGGTGGTGCTTTACACGCAGAGCCGGGCCAGCCAGGAGTGGAGGGAGGTGAGTCCGAGTCCTCTTTCAACCCAGAGCTGCCCGGGCAATGAAACCTCCCCCCACCCCCTTTGCAGGCTCCGCGCTGACTCTCGGCACCCCCCAACACCCCTATCCAGTTCGGACGGACCGAGGTGATCGACAACACTCTGAACCCAGACTTCGTGCGCAAATTCGTCCTTGACTATTTCTTTGAAGAAAAGCAAAACCTGCGCTTCGATGTGTGAGCCCCGCCCAGAATTCTGGCTTGAACCGCACCCCCCTCCCCGACCTGGATCCACCAAAATTCTGGCTAGCTACACCCCCACCTGGCATCCTGGGCTAGTTCCTCCCCAAGGCCCAGTTCGGTCCCACTTTGAAGTGCTCCACTCTAATCTTAACTCCGCCCCACATCTGCTTCGCCTGCCCTCGGGTCCCATCCAATCCAGCTCACTCCCTGAGCCTGGTCCTGCCCACAACTCTGCTCCCTAATTTAGCTCCACCTGCGTCTAGGTCCCGCCCCTCCTCCCCACCACCTCCACCCTCACCCCCAGCAGGCCCTGATTTGGCTTCGCACAGGTCTGACCCTTTCCATCTCTGACTCCTACCCAAAGGAGATCCAGGTTTAACTGGGGTCCAAGCCTCTCCCTCCACCCACAGTTTTAAACAGCACTTCAAAACTCGACCCCCTTTCCAGGCTCTCCTCTATGAGCCACACCCGACGCTGCTCTTACTCTCTTTCCAGGTATAACGTCGACTCCAAAACCAACATCTCCAAACCGGTGAGCGCGCGTCCCCTCGCGGTCTGGGCACTCATGCGTCGCTCAGTGTGAAACGATCCTCTTTGGAACCCCCCTACCTCTTAACCCCGACTCTACCTTCTGTGGTCCGAACCCACCCTACCCGGCCCTTTTTCGATTCCTGCCTCGGCTTCTCACCTGTGCCTCCTACTCACTCACTGCTCGTCTTTCCTCTCGGCCGCAACTGGGTCCCGTAGAAGGTAAGGCTGAACCCGGCTGGGCGGAGTGGGGAGGGTGGAGGTGAGGGGTGGCATGGCAACATGGAGAGCCACTTAAAATGACAGGACCGAGAAGGGGAGCTTGCTTTGGATCCTTCCCCCCTCCCACCCCTCCACCACCAATTCTTTTAAAGCACAGACTTGGGCGGTGGTTCTTGCTATGTCCCCTCTCCTCGAAACACCAGGTCGTTGTAGCTGGGCTGGTGTGGGCTGGGACTCTGCACCCCCACTCCCTCCAGGCCTTGCTGACTCCATGTCTCTGTGCAGGATTTCCTGGGACAAGCGTTCCTGGCCCTGGGAGAGGTGATTGGAGGACAGGGTAGCCGCGTAGAGCGATCCCTTACGTAAGATGAACTGAGAAGGGTGAGGGGGGAAGTGTGGGTGCCTCCAAATTCTCCTTCCAAAGATCCTGCTGACCTGGTAGTAGTGGAAGCTGGGATTCCCCTGGTCAGGAGCCTTCAATGGTTCCCATCACCCTCGAGGGGGAAGCTCTAACTAATCGCCAGGATTCGGTTAGTCAGTCTCAGGCCTGGCATGTCTTCTCTGGTTTTCTAAGTCTTTCAACCTATAAGGTCCACTTCCAAGCCCTTCTCTCCATGAGGTTTCCACTCACTAAGTCAAGTGTTCTGGAATTTCCATTATGCACTAAATATGTATTAGCATGTTTCATATGCCATTCCCTGTGCTAAGTACCAGGGATATATACATTTCACAAATATTACTGGGCATATACTCTGTCAGCCACTGTTTAAGGGGCTTAGGCTGTAATGGTGAACAAAACAAAAGTTCCTGCCTTTGGGGAGCTTATACTAAGGAGTGGAGGGTGAGACCTACAAAATAGACATAATAAATAAGTAAATTACATAACATATTAGACATGCCAAAACCGGTTTGGCTCGGTGGCTAGAGCATCAGTCTGCAGACTGAAAGGTCCCAGGTTCGATTCCGGTCAAGGGCATGTACCTTGGTTGCGGGCACATCTCCAGTAGGGGATGTGCAAGAGGCAGCTGATCGATGTCTCTCTCTCATTGATGTTTCTAACTCTCTATCCTTCTCCCTTCCTCTCTGTAAAAAATTAATATAATATATATATATTTTTAAAAACATAACATATTAGACAGTAAATGCCATTGTAAAAAGCTAAGTAGAGCTGAAACCAGTTTGGCTCAGTGGATAGAGCGTCGGCCTGCGGACTGAGGGGTCCCGGGTTCGATTCCGGTCGGGGGCGTGTACCTTGCTTGCGGGCACATCTCCAGTGTGGGGTGTGCGGGAGGCGGCTGATCGATGTCTCTCTCTCATTGATGTTTCTGACTTTCTGTCCCTCTCCCTTCCTCTCTGTGAAAAATCAATAAAATATATATTTTTTAAAATCAATAAAAATATATATATTTTTAAAAAGCTAAGTAGAGCAGAATTAGGGTAATTGAAATAAAATGGTTAAGTGGGCCTCTTGGAAAGGTAACTTTAGAGCAATGACCTGAAGGAAAGAGGGGAGTGAGCCATGCAGATATCTGGAGGAGGAATGTTCTAGGCAGAGGAAACTGCCAGTGCAAAAGCCTGATAATGTTCAAAGAGCAGCAAGAAGCCGATGTGGCTGGAGCAAGGGAGCAAGGGGAAAGAAAGGAGGAAGTGATGTTGGAGAGGTAACAGTGAAGACTTTATAGCCATTGTAAAGATTTTAGCTTTTACTCTGAGTTGGAAGTCACTGAAGAGTTCTGAGCAGAGAAGTGACCTAATATGACAATGCTTTTGAAGTATGATGCTGGCTGCTGAGTTTAGAATAGATCTTGGGATGACAAAGGTAGAAGCAGGGAGTCAACTGGAAGGCTATTATAATAGTCCAGGGTGGTAGCAGTGAAGGAGGGGAGAAATGGTCAGATTCTGGATATACCGTGAAGATGGAGCCAACAGTTTCTTGACAGATTGAATATGGATGTCAGAGGAAAAGAGGAATGAAGGATGACACCAAAGCCTTTGACCTGAACAACAGGATGAATGGAGTTGTCATAAACTGAGATAGTTTAAAAAAAAAAAAAGTAAGTTGGTAGGGAATTCTATCAGAAGTTCAGTCTGACTTGTTGAATTTCATAATTTTTATTAGGCATTCAAATGGAGTTGTCAAGTAGGCAATAAGATATATGAATCTTGCCCTAGCTGATCTGGCTCACTGGACAGAACATTGGCCTTTGGACTGAAAGGTCCCAGGTTCCATTCCAGTCAAGGGCACATGCCCAGGTTGTGTGCTTGATCCTTAGTAAGGAGTGTGCAGGAGGCAGCCAATCAAAGGTTCTCTATCATCACTGATGTTTCTATCTCTATCTCTCTCTCCTTCCCTCTCTGAAAACAATAATAAAAAAATTTTTTTAAATACATGAGTCTTAGAAACTCTTTAAGGCCATAAGACTAAATGAGCTCACCAATGGAGTGCAGAGAGAGAGAATCAAAGAGAGAGGATCTAGTTCCATGAGTTGGAACTGGAAAGGGAGACTAAGAAGCATTAGGTGATGTGGTTCTAGAAGCAAAGGGAAAAGTGTGGATCAAGGAGGAAAGAGTGACTACCATGTCAAAAATTTTGCATGTTTTAAGTAGGTGAGAATTAGGAATTGGCCATTGGATTTAGCAAGATGGAGGTCACTGGTCACTCTTACAAGCATAGTTTTGAGGGAGAGACAGTAGAGAAATTTAGAAAAGAATGAAGAGAGGAAAGGAAGTCAAGGAATCTTTCAATGGGGCTTTGCTGCAAAGAATAGAAGAGGAAAGGAGAGGGTGGCTAGAGAGGAAAGTGAGGTCAAGAATAGTTTTGTGCCTGGCCAGTGTGGCTCTGTGGTTGAGCATAACCCATGAACCAAGAGGTCACTGGTTTGATTCTTGGTCAGGGCATATGCCTTGGTTGCAGGCTCCAATCCCAGTAGGGGTGTTCAGGAAGCAACTGATTGATAATGTTTTCTTCCCATCTATGTTTCTAACTCTCTGTCCCTCTCCTTTCTTCTCTCTCTAAAAATCAATTTTGCAAAAAAAGAATAGTTTTGTAATTTTTTAACATGAGAAAAAGTATACCACATTTGTATGTTAAAGGGAAAGACCCAGTAGAAACTGAAAAACTGACATAATAAAATAAGAGGGGATTGCTGGAGTGATGTCCTTGTGTAGGTAGGCAAGACGATAGAAATTTAGCACACAATGTAGGGGTAAATAGATACATGCATAGTCATTTATAGCATTGGTAGGAAGATAGTTGTGTGGGTGAAAATACTGCAGGCAGAGGAGAGGTGGTAGGTCTGTGGACATTCTCTTTGGTTGTTTCAGTCTTGTCAGTGAAGTAGGAAACAAGGTCATTGACTGAGAGTGAGGATGGGGGAGGAGGCTTTTTTGGGTTTGAGGAGAGTAAATAAGGAGTGAAACTGCCATCTAGCAGAATTGAAGAGTAAAGGATCTTGGGATATGAAGTATGATTACCTCGTGAGGTTTGTGGTCATGCATTTATAATGAGACTAGCTGGCCAGTGTTGTTCAGTGATTGAGCAATGACCTATGAACCAGGAGATCCCTGTTCAATTCCTGGTCAGGGCTCATGCCCGAATTGTGGGCTCCCTTCCCAATAGGGGGTATACAGGAGGCAGCTGATCGATGATTCTCATCATTTATGTTTCTATCTCTATCCCTCTCCCTTCCTCTCTGAAACAAATAAAAACATATTTTAAAAATATATATAATAAAATGAGACCAATTAGAGCCCTGGCTGGGATAGCACAGTTGATTACAATGTCAAGGTTGTGGATTTGATCCCAGTCAGGGCACATACAAGAATCAACCAATGAATGCATAAATGAGTGGAAAACAAGTTGATGTTTCTCTCTCTCAAATAAATAAATACAATTTAAAAAAAAATAAGATGAATTGGTCATATCAGTTGTATAGATGTAGTATGAGTTGAGCAGAGAATTGGGTTTAACTAGGGCAGTAGTTCTGACAAATAAGTATATCAAAGTGAGAGAAGGATAAAGGGAAAAGGGTAGGATGCAAGGCAGTGACTATCATAATCACTGACTGGAATTTACATTGGGTGAGGAGGTGAGAGAAAACATCAAGGAGACGAAAGGCAGTGAGAAGTCAGTAGGGTCAGTGACTTTGTCCTGGATGTCTCTGTACTCATAACACTTGTCTTTTTAAAATACAAAAGGTCAGAGATTGAAGAAGCCAAATAAATGGTTCAACATTCTCATTTTTAAAATGGGGAAAATCACATAGCAAGTCGGTGCCAGGACTTGAATTTGGAACACTTCCTACCTAGCTTTCTCTCTTCCATACTTGGGATCCTTTAGAGGATCAGGGTTCATAGGTCCATGTCAACAAGGTTCCTGACTATTTGGAGAGCCAAGGCAAGTTAGAGATGAATGTCCTGGTATGCACCCTTCATGCACATGGGTTAGGAGTGTTAATATGTTTTTATTTATTTTAGAGAGAGGGGAAAGGAAAGAAATAGAGAGATGCAAATATCGATGAGAGAGAAACATCGTCAATCTGCTGCTTCCTGCACGCCCCCTACTGGGATTGGAGCCAGCAACCAGGGCATGTGCCCTGACTGGGAATCGAACCAGTGACATCCACTGAGCCACACTGGCCAGGCTTCCCTTGTCCTTTTTTGTTGTTGTTAATCTATTGATTTCTAAAGAGAGTGAAAGGGAAGGCGGGGGAGATAGAGACATCAATTGGTTGCCTCCTTCAGTACATGACCAGTGCTGGGGATCTAACCTACAACCGAGGTACAAATGCCCTACCCTGGGAAATTAACCTACAACCCTTCGGTGGTGCACAGTCCAAAGCTCTAACCACTTAGAAACACCAGCCAGGCCATCCCTTGTCTTTTATTTTTTTTAATATGTTTTTATTTATTTTAGAGAGAGGGCAAAGGAAAGGAATAGATAGATGGAAATATCGATGAGAGAGAAACATCATCAATCTGCTACTTCCTGCACGACCCCTAATGGGATTGGAGCCAGCAACCAGGGCATGTGCCCTGACTGGGAATCGAACCAGTGACATCCACTGAGCCACAGTGGCCAGGCTTCCCTTGTCTTTTATATTTCACTCTTCACAGTCTTTGGAAAGCACAGCATCTTTGACCTGACAAACAGGCCCTTTGCCCCAGGTCTGGATAGAAATTCCAGGACTCTTAAATCCTATGTCTTTCTCATCATACCATTATGAAATGCCCACCTAGGTTATATTAACCCCATACTTCCAGACTATGGATCCCTCCCCAGTCAAAGTTAAGTCCTTCCCCACTAGGAGCCACTCAGGACAGAAGGGAACATGTTCAAGAGACTGTCAGTAAATAGCAAATTGAATCCTTGACCCACCCACCTAATCCCAGATTGGCCACCCCAATCCTTATTGCCTACTCCCCCCCCCTCACAAAGAGGCTTTTTCTGCTTCCAGGGGTGTACCAGGCAAGAAGTGTGGGACCATATTGCTGACTGCAGAGGAGCTTAGCAATTGCCGGGTTAGTAAGGGCCACATGCTAGACCCAGGAGGCTTGCTTCTCTCCCCAAACTCCCTTTAGTGGACTTTCTGAGGCTATGGGATATTCAAGGTCAATAGCCCAACTTCATCCCTAGGACATTGCTACCATGCAGCTGTGTGCAAACAAGCTGGACAAGAAGGACTTCTTTGGGAAATCAGACCCCTTCCTTGTGTTCTACAGGAGTAATGAGGATGGCACGTGAGTCACTACTTTCTCCAGTGGCACCCAGCCTCACCCGCTATATTCATGGGCCCATTAGGGTTCTTAGGTTAGGCATCATAGACTCCACCAGGACCTGAGTCCAGAATTCATTCAAGGCAGCATACAACATGTGCTTTACAAGTGGGAAAATCTCAAAAATCTCTAAGAGTATCAGGCCCCCTCTCTGGGTTCAGTCCTACCCAAAGGCAAGTTTTAATCCTCTTGCTACTCTCCAGGTTCACCATCTGCCACAAGACAGAGGTTGTGAAAAACACGCTGAACCCCGTGTGGCAGCCCTTCAGCATCCCTGTACGGGCACTGTGCAATGGAGACTATGACAGGTCTGCTTCAGCATAAGCTAGGGAGTAAGAAGACAAGGGCATGAGAATGGGGCCTCAGAATGATGTCAGAAGGGTCATAATAGTGTTAGAGGATCCTGTTCAGTGAGACAGTTTTGGGCATGAAGATATTGGATGGATAGATAAGTGAGTGGATGGATGGATGGGTGGATGGATGGATGGATGGATGGATGGATGGATGGATGAATGGATAGGCAAATGAACAAATGAATGAGAAGATGCATGGTGGATTGTCAGATGGATATATAGACTGGTGAATGGATGGATGGGTATATGGATGGGTGTTATAAGAGGATTGATGGATGGGTAGAGGGGGAAATATATGAATGGATAAGTGGATTGACAGATTATATATGGATGAGTAAATAGATAAATGGATGGATGGCTATATGAGAGATTGGTGGGATAGATTTCTCATTGGTAGACTAGAGAGGCAGAGGGATGATTGGAAAAGCAGGAGGATAAATAAATGGAGTGATAGGTATATTGATGGGTGGACAGATGAATGGATTAGTTGATGGATGTGTATAAAACAGATAACAGGCTGACCATATAAACTAATAAATGAAGATAGGTGAGTGGGTGGAAAGATGGATGGACATATAAATGGTTATAGATGAATGGAATATCAGATGAACAGATATCAGATGGTCAGGTGTTTGGTTGGATAGATGAATGGACAGGCAGGTGGATGCTTGCATGCATCAATAAGTCAGTGAGTGGCTGTATGTATAGTAAGATGGATGGACAAAGAAATGAATTAATATGTAATTGGATTGGCAAATGTATGGGTAAATAGATGGCTAGATGGATAGGTAGACGGTTGAATGGACTGCCACATAGATAGATTGGCAGATGGGGGTAACTTAGGCATAGCAGTTAAGAACAGGTCTTTGGAACCAGGATGTCTGAATTTAATCTCTGCTCAGTTATTATCCTTAGTCAAGTTACTGTTTATTACTTTGTACTTCAGCTTCCTTCTCCAAAAAGTAAGAATAATAGTACTTACTTTGTAAGGTGGTTGATAAATGAGACAATCTGTAAAAGTGCTGGGAACAATGCTTGAAATATAGTAGGATGTGGTAAAGAATAGCAATCCTATCTAATAAAAAAGTAATATGCAAAGTGACTATACCTCCACTATACCCACAAGCCACATCCACTGGCCAATCAGAGCAAGTATGCAAATAAACCCAACCAAGATGGCTACAGCCACAGAGAGAGCAGGAGGGAGTCTTGGGTTACCCCTGGTGATGGAGGAAGCCAAGATTTCTGCACACCCTGTTGGACCCAGGCCTCCGCTTAAAGGCAACAAAGTTTCAATGGCTGTGTGAGCAGAAGGCTTGGATCCACTCCAGGCTACAAAGTTTCAGTTGTAGAAGATAAATAAATCCCAGATACCACAGCCTGCACTTGGGTCACTGGAGGGTGTGGCCAGCCTGCAAACCACCACAGGCCCCTCGCCCAGGGAACACCCACCCTGATCCAGGACACCTTTCAGGGCCAACCAGCTGGCCCCCACCCATGCACCAGGCCTCTATCCTATCTAATAAAAGAGTAATATGCAGATTGACTATCACTCCAATACACAAGATGACTGCCCCCATGTGGTCAAAAGATCCTGTTCCCATGTGGACACAAGATGGCCATCACAAGATGGCCAGCAGGGAAGGGCAGTTGGGAGGGACCAGGCCTGCAAGGGAGGGCAGTTATGGGTGACCAGACCTGCAGGGGAGGGCAGTTAGGAGTGACCAGGCCCACAATGTAGGGCAGTTAGGGGCAAACAGGCTGTCAGGGGAGCAATTAGGTATCAATCAGGTTGGCAGGGGAGGGGTTAAGGGGTGATCAGACTGGCAGGCAAAAGCGCATAGGAGCAATCAGAAGACAGGCAGGTGAGCAGTTGGGAGCCAGAAGTTGGACATCCCTCAAGGGGTCCCAGATTGGAGATGGAGCAGGCTGGGCTGAAGGACACCTCCATCTCTCCGTGCACGAATTTCGTGCACTGGGCCTCTCGTAGTGGTATAAATAGCAGCAGTAGTAATAATAGTACTGGTAATGGCAGTAGATAGTTGGGTATGGTGCATGGACTGATGAATGGATAGAATAGAGGGACAAATGGGAGGAACGTTGATGAAAGGACTGAAGGGTAAATGGGAATATAATTTGTGTATGGTAAAGGAGTGGAGGTGTCTCTAAGATTTGTCATACACACCCAGCCTATCTTATCTTTTGCATTTCAGAACAGTGAAGATCGATGTGTATGACTGGGACCGGGATGGAAGGTAGAATTGCCTTCTCCTGTACTTAACACAAACAGTTCCCTATAATATGTAGTACATTCACTAGAACCCCCGAAGATACCAAGTACAACTGATCCCCTCAGTTGTCTCTACTAGTACACCATCTCTTCCCTTCTCTTCCCCTTAGCATGGCCATTCTTCTGGCCCCAGCACTAATGCCCTACAGCTCAAGTAGAGTCAGTGGATAGTGAGAATAAAAGTCTGTTTTTAGGGCTGGTTCCAACCCAGCAGCAGCTGCTACTCACCCACCCCTGGCCTCATTGCAGCCATGACTTCATTGGTGAGTTCACCACCAGCTACCGGGAGCTGAGCAAGGCCCAGAACCAGTTTACCGTATATGAGGTGAGAGCTCCAGCCATGCCCAGGTTGCCCAGGTCATCCCTCATCCCAGTGTGATCAGTCTGTAGTTCCCTCCCCTGGTTTCCCACCATCATTGTTATTATCTTCCTCACTTAGGTACTTAACCCTCGGAAGAAATGTAAGAAGAAGAAATATGTCAACTCGGGAACTGTGAGTGCTCCCTGGAGCTCTGACCTTCCCCGGATCCTTCTGTGTCTATCTCCATTGACATAGCATGTTGGGGGTACCAAAAGGCTGTAGGTACACATTACTTTGATTAGTAATGTTGGGCACAAAGTGGCACCATTAAGTTTTTCCTTTTTTTTTTTTTTTGTTCTCAACTGTGGAAATTTTTTGATCTTTACTCTTTTGTAGAATATTTTTTTTTTAAATTTAAATTGTATTTCCCAATTTAATATACTTTTGGATATCCAAATATATTTCCGACAGCTTCCTCTTTTTGCCCTTTCCAAAATGGGAGAAGGTGGGTCAGGATGTGGCAGAGGTGGCATGATGGACCTCTTTTCCTTCTGCCACTCCAACTGCCCTTTGTAAAGTAGCAGGGCTGCCTCTTCTGTTCCACAGGTGACACTGCTCTCTTTCTCTGTGGACTCTGAATTCACCTTTGTCGATTACATCAAAGGAGGGTAAGTTACAAGCTAAGCTCTGGGCTTATCGAGTTCCTCCCAGTTCTGAGCCTCAGTTTTTTTTATTTATGAATTGTCAGGTTCCAATTAGATCATGAAAACAAACTTTAAAGCACTTGGCAAACTACAAAGTGCTCTGTAAAATGCATAGTGTTTTCGAGGCTTCATCCCTGGCTCTCAGAAGTCATGGCTTAAATGTGGCCATTGATGAGCAGCACCTGCTGCTGGCTTAGAGCCATTCCTAAGATTCCAGACCAGTGGTTTTCAAAGGTGACCCAGTAATCTGACTGGGACCTATACAAAGTTACCTCTAGGCAAGAGGAGAGAGGTCAAGAGAGAGGGAAAGGCCAAGCAGACTATTTGGACATTCTGCTTGGTTCCGTGGAGACAGGCAGACCTGAGAGAGGTACTTGGCTTCTCTGAGCCTTGCTTTTCTCCTGTGTACAGTGGAGATGTTAATGACTACTTTCAGGCTATAGTTAGGGTTAAGTTAAATTACATGCAATACATTTGTCATACAGTAGGCATTTAATTCTGCTACCCAAAGTGTGCTTCATGGACCAGCAGCATCTGCATGACGTGGAAGTCTGTTAAAAATACAGAATCTCAGGTTCCAACCAGACAATCCAGCCCAGAATCTATATTTTAACATGAGGCCCAGGTGGTTCTTTTGCACACTAGTGTTTGAGAAATCCTGGTATAATATGTATTGGCCCCTCACTTCTCAATCCATCTATTTCCTTGACAGGACCCAGCTGAACTTCACAGTAGCCATTGACTTCACAGCTTCTAATGGTGAGGCATGGGAATGGGATGTGGAGGAAGTCCTTAGGACTGGTCTGGATTCCAAGCTAGGGATAAGAGTTCACGTACCTAGTAAGCAGAGGCTTGAGGCAAAGCCCAGCGAGGCTGGTACTGGGACAGGAATGTTGAGGAGAGATTATTGGATGTAAAGGTGGGCAGAGGTTATAGAAAAATAAGTTCATGAATAGATCATGAAAGTTGAAAGGATATATAGTTCAAGAGGTGGGTGAATAAATGAATGAATGGGAGAGAATAGGGGTATAAGGAGAGATGGATAAATGAATAGGTGTTGAGTGATGACCTGGTGGATAGACAGATGAACAGAGAGGGTAAATGGGTTTGTGAGAACAACAGAATGCATGGATGAGTATGTGAGTGGGTAAATGCACAGATATCTAAATTGGGGGCAACAATAGGTAAGTAGATGGAGAATGAATGAGTGGACAGGTTGACAGATCCATATGAGAATAGGCAAGTGAATAAATGGAATGGATAGGAATGAATGGATGGGTGGACAGAAGAATATGGCTGTATGGATGGATGGAAAAGAAAGAAATGGCAGGTGGACAAGTGGGTGGATGGATGGATGGATGGTTGGCTAAAAGAATGAAAAGGCAGATGGGTATAGGTAAACTGATAGATGGAATTATGCTAGTGGAATGGTGAATGTGTGGGAAGATAGATAAATTGATGGATAAATATAGGGATTGGTGGGTGGACAGATGGACACATGAATATATGGATGATTGGATAAAACAGTAAGGGAGTACATGGGCAAAAGGTGGATGAATGGATAGATGTATGGATGCATACCAGTATAGGCAGATGAATAGATGCATGAGCAAGGTGACTATAAGTCTGGGGCTCCTGTGTTCCTACAGGGAATCCCCTGCAACCAACCTCCCTGCACTACATGAGTCCCTACCAGCTCAGCGCCTATGCCATGGCCCTCAAGGCAGTAGGAGAAATCATCCAGGACTATGACAGTGACAAGCTCTTCCCAGCTTATGGATTTGGGGCCAAGCTGCCCCCAGAGGGACGGATCTCCCATCAGTTCCCCCTGGTATAGTATGGGCCAGAGCCTACACTACATGCCCTGGCATCTGGCCTACCCAAGTTGACAAATTTCTTCTATTTACATTTCTTCTAAGGGTCATGGACCTGCAGAGGAGCAGAAAGCTATGTTAGGGGAGAAGAGCAGGGAGGGGGAGCAGGGCTGGAGCTTGGGGGGTGGGGCATAAAAAGAGAGTGATGATAAAAGGAAGGAGTGAGCTTGGGTCAGAGCACTACTAGGTGTACCCTGTATGGGCCCAGCCCAGTAGGGCATCTTCTCTGACAGAACAACAATGATGAGGACCCCAACTGTGCCGGCATTGAGGGTGTGCTGGAGAGCTACTTCCAGAGCCTGCGCACAGTGCAGCTTTACGGGCCCACCTATTTTGCTCCTGTCATCAACCAGGTGGCCAGGTAAGGTAACTTGATGGGGTTTGAGGAGAACAAGGGAATCCAAACAGGGGACTGACTCCCCAAGGATAGTTATAACCATCCTTAGTGAACTTGGGCTTTGGGGAGAGGGTGAAAGTTTATGTTAGCCAGCCCTTGGTATAAAGAGGTTATAAATGCCTTATTCTGGGTCAGAGAGGGTATTAACAAACTACCCCAGCCCCATTCCCCGGGAACAACTGAAACCTCAAGTTTGGGGGAGAGAAAGGCCAAAACACAACATTTAAATTACAAGCTTTGGCATCAGATCTGGGAGTGATCCTGTTTCCACCACTCACTATGTGACTTACGCAATTTAGCTTCTTTAAGCCTCCATTATGGGTATAATAATGGATAACAATAGTGCCTTCTTTATAGGGTTATTGGGAGGTTACAATTAGATAACAATGTAATAATCCTTTTTTTTTTACTGCCATTAAAATTTAAATTTTTAAAATTTATGATTATGCATTGGTTGCTTCTTGTATGTACCCATGGCTGCCTAGCTGGTTTGGCTTAGTGGATGGAGTGTTGGCCTGTGGGCTGAAGAGTCCCAAGTTCAATTCTAGTCAGGGGCACATGCCCAGGTTGTGGGCTTGTTCCCATGTGGGGGGCATGCAGGAGGCAGCCGATCGATGTTTCTCTCTCATTGCTGATGTTTCTATACCTCTCTCCCTAAAATCAATAAAAATATATTTTTAAAAATAAATTAATAAAAAAAATACTGGTATAAGAGTTTGCTCTGGTAGATTTGGCTCAGTGCTTAAGAGTATCTGCCCACAGACCAAAGGGTCATGTTTGATTCCTGGCACATACCTGGGTTGCAGGTTCATTCATTTACCTGCCTGGTTCGGATACATATGGGAGGCAACCAATTGATGTTTCTCTCTCACATCGATGTTTCTTTCTCCAAAATCAATAAAAACACATCCTCCAGTAAGGATTTAAAAAACAAACAAATAAAAATATGAGTAACACCAAATTTTTGTTAGCAGACTTTAAATATGTTTTCATTGATTTTTTTAGAGAGAGAAGAAGGGAAAGGGAGAAAAGTAGTAACATCAATGATAGAGAAACATTGATCAGCTGCTTTCTGCATGCCCCTACTGGGGATCTAGCCCACAACCTGGGCATATTCCAACAGGGACTCAAACCAGCAACCTCTTGGTACATGGGTCAATGCTCAACCACAGAGCCACATAGGCCAGGCAGTAACTCCAAGTTTTCAGAATAAAAATAAAATAAAGTCCAGATCACATGTAAAATTATTTTATAAATGCAAATTAAATAATAACAGAACCAAAAATAAACATGTATCAATAAACACAAGTTGGATAAGCTCACCTACTAAAGAAAAAATACTCTCTGATTAAATTAAAAAATAAGTTATACTAAATGCTGAGTAGAAGAGACCCAACTAAAACAAAGTACCTCAGAAAGCTTGAAAGTAAAAATATGAAATAAAGAAACAAAACTAGCCCTGGGTGGTTTGGCTCGATGGATAGAGTGTTGGCCTGGGGACTGAGGAGTCCCAGGTTCGATTACTATCAGGGGCACATGTCCGGGTTGCGGGCTTGATCCCCAGTGGGAAGCGTGCATGAGGCAGCCAATCAATGATTCTCTCTCATCATTGATGTTTCTCTCTCTCTCTCTCTCTCTCTCTCCCTCTCCCTTCCTCTCTGAAATCAATCAAATATATATTATAAAAAAAAAAGAAACAAAACTGATAAAAGTGGAAGGATTTCAGGGAGATTTATATGTCCATAGACTTTCTTTTTCCCTAGTAAAAACTTATTTTTTAATTTATAATAAGTATGATAGTTTCTTTAATTTTAAAAGTAGGGGGGAAGAGTAACAAATGTAATAATCTGAACAATAAATATTTATTAAAAAAATTATAAAAGTAACAAAATACATAATGTCACTATAGAAAATTTCAAGGATGGAGAAATATCACCCAGAATACTGCCCAACATATATATTTGTATTTTGACAGTCTTTTCCTTATGCAACCATAATTGCAATCAAATTACATGTAATATTTCACTACTGATGTTTTCACTTAATACTAGAGCCTGAGCATATTCTTTAGTTGTTATTAAACAGACTTCTTAAATATTATCTTGGACAAGTTCACTCATTCATTAATTCGTTCATTCATTCATTTAATAAACATTAAGAAACCCTAGCCGGTTTGTCTCAGTGGATAGAGAGTTGGCCCACAGACTGAAGGGTCCTGGGTTCGATCCTGGTCAAGGACAAGCCCCTTAGTTGTGGGCTTGAGCCCTCACCCTGGTCGGGCTGCTCACAGAGGCAACCAATTGATGTGTCTCTCTCACATCAATGTTTCTCTCTCTCTGTCTCTCTCCCTCCCTTCCACTCTCTCTAAAAACCAATGGAAAAATACACTCTGGTGAGAATTAACAAATAAATAGATAAACATTAAGAAAAGGGGCAGCCGAGACCGGTTTGGCTCAGTGGATAGAGCGTCGGCCTGCGGACGGAAAGGTCCCAGGTTCGATTCTGGTCGGGGGCATGTACCTTGCTTGCGGGCACAACTCCAGTGGGGGGCGTGCAGGAGGCGGCTGATCGATGTCTCTCATCGATGTTTCTGACTTTCTATCCCTCTCTCTTCCTCTCTGTAAAAAATGAATAAAAAACATATTTAAAAAAGAAAAGAAAAGAAAAGGGGCAATGTAACATGAATGTGGGATGTGGAGTCAGACTAGCTCATACACACACTCTACTTCTTACTAGCTGTAAGACTTTGGGCAAGGCACTTAACCTCCCTGTGTCTGTTTCCTCATTTGTACAATGGGGATAATAATATCCACATCACAGGGTTGTGAGGACTAAATTAACATCTGTCAAGCACTTAGAACAGTGCCTGCCACATCATAAGTACTATAAGCGTTAGCTATTCCTGTTACTATTATAGTTATTCAAAGGGCATCAGCTGTGTGCTCAGTTCTCTGCGGATGCACTGGAGACTCACAGATGAATCAGATTTAGTCTCTACCCTTGGGAGTTCCCACCTTGGTGCAAGAGACAGAAATATAAATAAATCATTACCTTCTGTAGGCTAGAGCTTCCCAGACTTTTCCAGCAAGTCGCCTGTCAGCAAAGGCAAGTGACTGTTTCCCCCAGGGGGATCTGGGGGCAGGGCTGAAAGCAGCCAGACTGAAAATGTCTTTGAAGTCCCCATATTTTATCTTAAAAATTCATACACATTTTACATTCTTCTCACACTGTGTCCATGTTTGTTTTAATTTAGAAAAAAAAGTGTTCTAAGAGTCATCTAGCTTTATCCACATGATCATACAGAACAATGGATCGACCTTGTATTCTGTTGCCTTGGGTCCCCCTAGGCACACCAGCTGGTACCCAAATGGGTGTGAGAACTCATTTGGAAGGGCACACAGCCCATTTCAGTGGGTGATATCCTAAAAGGCAGAGGGAGAGGAGAGGAGAGCATAACTTAGTCTGAGAAATCCAAGGCAGCCTTCTCATAAAGGGGGCTGCCACTTGGGTCTAGAGAGCGAGTTGAACTTTATCAGAGAAGGGAGTAGAGTAGGTCTGACAGAAGGACCACATGTGAAAAGCACAGAGGTGTAAAGAGGCAAGCTCAGGAAAGAGTGAACAGTATATGAGGATCACAATAAGCCATGTATGTGGAATGGAGGAGTATCCAAAGAACAGCCTGGGAATGGAGAGAGAGCATCAAAAGCTTAGGCTTTAGGCTCAGTTGGTCAAGCATGGGGTTGAACCATGGCCTCACCATCTCTTGGGGATGCTACTTAATGTCTCTGAACGTCAATTCTCTCATTTAAAAAATAAAAATAAAAATGTACCTACCTTATAGAATGGTTGTAGGATTAAATTAGATCACATACATCAAATGTGCAGCTATGGGTGTTTTTTAAATATATTTTTTATTGAAGGGAGAGGAAAAGAGAGATAGAAACGTCAATGATGGAGAAAGAATCATTGACTGGCTGTCTCCTACATGTCCTCTACTGGGGATCGAGCCTGCAACCCTGGCATATACCCTGACTAAGAATTGAACTTGACTTCCTGGTTCATAGGTCGGCACTCAACCACTGAACCAAGCTGGCCAGGCTGCAGACATGATTTTAATGATCATAGATTATTCTTCAGTTTTTACCACCCAGTAGCCAAGTGGGGCACAGACTGGCCTCCCCCAGCCAGTCACTCATCTCAGAAGTCTAAATGGCTTTGGTAATGCCAGGAATATACAGAGATGTACCTCCTTAGCCCCACACAACTCCATGCCTCCCATTGCCCCTGGCTCACAAATCCCTTCATGTGTGGGCCTTCACCCACTGTACCAGCCTCATCTCTCTCCTGTAATCCTACATATGCCACTAGAACATATATCTTGGTATGCACATGCAAACCCTCTCACTGGAACACTTTTTCTTTTACCTTCCATCCCTCCCTCCCTCTACTCCTCTCTTCTACCTCGGCAACACCTTCATCTGGCTAACTTGTACTCACTTTTCTTAGGTTAGATGTTATGTCCTCAAAGCCCTAACCTCAATGTATCATAATGTTGTAAGCATTCATCTCTCCAGGGCAATATCCTATTCTCTGCAGCATGCTCAGCACTGAGCTTGGTGCCTGACACATAGCCGGTGTGCAATGATATTTGTAAAATGAGTGACAGGAAATGGTACCAGTCCAGGCCTATGAAGAGGCTGTGGCCAGAATTCAGAAAGGGAACAGGGACTGCTAAGGAAGACTATAACCTAGTCCCACCCAAGGCCCTGGGCAAACTGAGCCATAGCTATTTGAATTCTCCACCATGTTTTCCTCTGATTTTTAGATATTAAGCTTAAATGCCAGCACAGTTCAATAAAACTTTCTGTGATGACAGAAATGTTCTATAACTGTGATGTCCAATATGGTCACATATAGACAATGGACACTTGAAACAGCTAGGGTGACTAAGGAACTACATGTTTAATTCTGTTTAACTTAATTCACTTACATTTCAATAGCCATATGTAGCTAGGAATACTTTACTGGATGGAGTAGTTCCATCCTTTCCAACACACACAGGGCCTGAGAATGGATGTCAGGAGACCTGGCTCTACCATAGCCTTTGTGCTCTCTCAAGGCCTTGTTTTTCGCATATGTAAAATAAGGGGACTGGACCCAGTTACTTCTGAAGTCCTTTTCACATGGAAAAATCTCGGATTCAAAGATTGATGGTAAGAGAAGAAAAAGGAGTTATACTGACTGAGGACCCAGTAGCCCAGGAAATGGGCTATGTTCAGCAGAGGGAGGAAGGGAGTGAGGTGAAATAGGTGAGATGAGGGAAGAAAGGAGGCCTTCAGCCCTTGGGTCATGCTCTTATATAAAAACCAAAATCTTCCCAGGGGCAACAAAGCCATATGCAGTCTGGCTCTTTCTCTACCTCAGCCACATGGTCCAGTCTGCTTCCCTCATTTTCTAGGCTCCAGACAGGATGGCTTTCCTTCAGTCCCATCACAGGACCTTTGTCCATGCTGTTCCTTCTACTTGGAATGATCCCCCCTTCATTTAACTTCTCCTTCATCCTCAAACATCATTTCCTTAAATAAGCCTTTGCTGATGTGGACTATGCCAGGAATCTCTATAATACTCCCTCACAGCAGTGCCCCTTCCTAACACAGCACTCATAATAAATGTAATTTTATACCTATTTCAGTGGTTCTTGAATCAATATCTGCTCCCATTGAGAGGCCTGAGATAGACTTGTTTTTTCTCATGGTGTACCTTCAGTGCCTAACACAGAACCTACCATATTAAATGCTCCACATATGTTACTAGCAGACAGTGGCAAGCAGCCAGGTCTGGGGAAGGAGCATGAGCTTCAGAAGCCCCAATCCTTGCCTGGCACTTACATGCTGGCTTTGGAAGCTCTGGGAGTAGGGTGTTCTCATTGTTCTCTCTAGGCTTTCAGCTGGATTCTGTTCTTGGCCTCTCACCCAGGGCTGCAGCCAAAATCTCTGATGGTTCCCAGTACTATGTTCTGCTCATCATCACTGATGGAGTCATCTCTGACATGACACAGACCAAGGAGGCCATTGTCAGTGTGAGTCTGAGGAGGAGGGCTTGGCAGGGAGGGGTCACTATTAATAACTGTGAAGGGGTTGAGATTTTAATTTAATATTAATTAAATTAAGTAATACTTGTCAAGCTGAGGTACAGAGACACATACATGGAGAGAATGAGTGGCAGAGTGCCTGGCTGGCTTCCTCTTGCGGGAGGGAGACGGAAATTCCCGACTGCACTGAACCCCAGCTATGGGTGAGACTCATATGGGGGGAGTCTGGAGTGTCGTGAAAAGGGAGAGGTGCATGGATACTTAGGGGAGCGTGAAAAGGCAGAGGTCTGAAGGTATGCACACCACTGCACTCAGAGAGGATGGACTGCTGATTGTGCCTCTGGCTTTCTCTAGTGGGAGGGAGACAGAACCTCCCAACTGTGCTGAAATCCACTTCCAACAGCAATGAACCCGTTTCAGGCTATACCCTCGGGACCCAGACTCATACGGGTCCCTGGAGCACATGGGAACTGAAAAGGCATAGGTCTGAAGGCGCATGAACGCACGCGCTCACACACAGTGATTACCAAGGGACACTGAGACCCAGGGACCGAGTAGGGCAGGGCTGACAGGAAGCCAAGGCTGTCTCTGCATAGCCCTGATACTCCACCCTATCCAAGCTGAACACAGAGGCTTTTGCAATTTTGCAAGTCTTGTATCATAAGGCTGACTCCAGCACAGAAGTTCTCCCAGTGTAGACATAGCTGATCCTCACAAACAATTGGCTTGGAGGTCAATTCCTCCCAGTGATACCAACAACAATCAAGACTTAACTACAACAAGGCTTTACACAGTCCACAAAGGGGTGCACCAAGAGAGTCCACCTCAGATAATAGGGAGGCGGAGCTACTGAGCCATATAGGACACCTAGCACACAAAGCTACTCTACCAACTAAGGGAAGCAGTGAAAATGCGGAGACAAAGGAACAGATCACAAGCGAAAGAAATGGAGGAAAACAAACAACTGAATATAGAGTTCAAAACCACGGTTATAAGGTTTTTCAAAAATTTCCTAGAAAAGATGGATAAATTTAGTGAGACCCAAGAGGAGATGAAAAAGGACCAACTAGAAATTAAGCGCACACTGACTGAAATAAAAAATATTATACAGAGACCTAACAGCAGACTAGAGGAATGCAAGAATCAAGTCAAAGATTTGAAATATGAAGAGGAGAAAACACTCCACTGGAAAAGAAAAGAAAAAAGAATCCAAAAATGTGAAGATAGTGTAAGGAGCCTCTAGGACAACTTCAAGCATACCAACATCAGAATTATGGGTTGTCAGAAGAAGAGAGAGAGCAAGATACTGAAAAGCTATTTGAAGAAATAATGACTGAAAACTTCCCACACCTGGTGAAAGAAATAGACTTACAAGGCCAGGAAGCACACAGAACCCCAAATAAAAGGAATCCAAAGAGGACTACACCAAGACACATCATAATTAAAATGCCAAGAGCAAAAGACAAAGAGAGAATATTGAAAGCAGCAAGAGAAAAACAGTTCATTACCTACAAGGGAGCACCCATACGACTGTCAGCTGATTTCTCAACAGAAACTATGCAGCCCAGACGGGTATGGCAAGAAATATTCAAAATGATGAATAGCAAAAACCTACAACCAAGATTACTCTACCCAGCAAAGCTCTCATTCACAGATAAAAAGCTAAAGGAGTTCATCAACACCAAACCAGTATTATATGAAATGCTGAAAGGTACTCTTTAAGAAGAGGAAGAAGCCAAAACCGGTTTGGCTCAGTGGATAGAGCATCAGCCTGGGGACTGAAAGGTCCTGGGTTTGATTCCGGTCAAGGGCATGTACATTGGTTGCGGGCACATCCCCAATAGGGGGCGTGCAGGAGGCGGCTGATTGATCTCTCTCTCATCAGTGTTTCTGGCTTTCTATCCCTTTCCCTTCCTCTCTGTGAAAAATCAATAAAATATATTTTTAAAAAAAGAGGAAGAAGAAAAAGGTAAAGATAAAAATTATGAACAACAAATACATATCTATCAACAAGTGAATCTAAAAATCAAGTGAATTACAAATCTGATGAACAGAATAAACTGGTGAATATAATAGAATCAGGGGCATAAATAGGGAATGGACTGACAATTCTCATGGGGAAAGGGGTGAGGGAGAGACTGGACAAAAATCATACATCAATGGATGAGGACAATGCGGGGGAGGTAAGGGCAGAGGAAGGGATGGGAGCCAGGTTAAGGGGAGCTATGGGGGGCGGAAGAGGAACAAATGTAATAATATGAACAATAAAGATTTATTAAATCAAAAAAAAGAAAAAAAAAAGAAAGACACTATATCTTTGATATGCAGACATCTTTGCAAAAATAGTCGACCAAAGGAAATCAGTGCCTCTACTTGCAAGATGTGCAGAAATGTAACACATGCACAAAAATTGCTCTCAACAGTCACCTCCCTTATTATGGCTACTCACCCAGACATTCATCCTCTTTCCCTCACAGGCCTCCTCACTGCCCATGTCTATCATTATTGTTGGTGTGGGACCAGCCATGTTTGAGGGTGAGTAGGATGGGGATTCTACCTGAGGGGATCAATAATTGGGGGAAATGAAGGAGAAACTGGGCACCCAGGCCTGCCCCCCTAGTCCCCAAAAAGATAGGATTGATGCCTGTGTTGGATCTTGGCCAAGTCACAGACCTTTTCTGAACTTCCTTCCTCATCATAACTGAGACTGTTGATCTGAATACTTCCCTCTTGGGATTCCTGGGAGGATGGAATATGTGGAAAGGCATAATAATAATAATAATGCCATAGCAATGCCTAATATTTGTAGGACTTTGACAATCATGAGACATCCTCATGATGACTCCAAAGAGGAGCTGAGAGAGAATGGGAAGCATGGGTTGGTTGATGTGGGAGAGGTCAATCAGCTGAGGGATGTCTCTTTTTACAGCAATGGAAGAGTTGGATGGTGATGATGTGCGTGTGTCCTCCAGGGGACGCTATGCTGAGCGGGACATCGTTCAGGTAGACCTGACCAGGGAGAGAAAGTCATGGAGCAGAAAGGCATGATGGGAAGGAGAGACTAAGTTGGCAGCCATTCTTTCTTCTGCCTTCTTAATCACTGACCTTTCACCCCTCACTCTTGTACCTCCTCCTGCTTTCACTGAACAAAATCTTTGTGAGAAACAGTGAAGTTGCTATAGCCATTATGGATCCATAGTGTAGATTCCCAAGGCCTCTGCCCTCTAATGGAGGCAATCAATAATAATCACACAGCTAAACATCTCATTAGATTGTGGTAAGTGCTCCAGAGGAGCAGCAAATGTCACTATCAGAGTCTATAATAAGGACCTGTCTTAGGTAGGGAAGTCAGGGAAGGCTTCTTCGAGAAAATTACCTTTGAGCTGAAAACATAAGCATTACAGGCAGAGGAACAGCATGGAAGAAGGCCCTGAGGCTCAGAAGAATTGATCCAATCATTGAAAAGGAAAGAATCAGGGTAGCAGGATCAGAGTGAGTAAGAGAAAGGGGAAGCCAAAGCTATGCTGATCATGGAGAAGATTTGGGACTTTGTGCTTTAAAATTGGAAAGCTCTTGAATGTGAAGTCATTCAAGAGCTTTCCAATTTTTAAAGAACAAAGTGAGATGAGTCAGACTTCCATTTTAAGAGGACCTCTGCTTCATGGAGAGTGGACTGTAACAGGGTGAGAGAGAAGGGAGATAGAATCATTAGTGAAGAAGCCCCTAAGTAGTAGAGGGAGGTGTAGGGATCTGGATGGGAATAGAAGCAGTCAGGATAGAGAGAAGGAGCACATTCAAACGTTATTTAAGAAAAAAATTTACAACAGCTATTTGATTAAATGGTGATGGTGAGTGAGTAGGGCTTCAAGATGATGCTTAGTTTTCTAGCTTGAGCAACTGATAATAGTCCCATTAACTGGGAAGGGAAAAACTGAAGGAGCAGATTTGGCGGAAAGGATTAGAATTCAGTTGTGAAAACACTGTATTTGAGGTATGTAAGACAACTGAATGGAGATATGATACAAGCAACTATATATGTGGTTCTAGACATTTAAGAGGCTAGGGATGAATATATAAATTTAGAAGTCAACAGGAAACAGTTTTTAAAGTGACGGGTGTGTATAAAATCACTGGGGAAGAGAATTGAGAGATAAGGAACCAAGTTTGGGATTAGCTAGAACTCAGAGAAATGAGGGGAGAGGAAGATTTTCCAGCAAGATAGGAAAAAATCCAGCAATGTGGTGTGTCAAGAGTGGATGTGTCATGATCAAGTGTAATGGAGGGAGAAGTAAAATGAGGACTGACAATTACTACCCATTGGACTGATTTGGGAACGTGGGACTGTTGACAACAGTACTAAAAGCAGTTTCAGTAGATTGTGTGAAGCCAAATTGGAGTGAGTTGAGGATGAATAGGTGAAAAAAAAAAAAAAAGGATGGAAGAGATGTTAGGGGTCAAAGAGGAAGTCTCTTTACTGCCCCCTTCCCCACTCCCTCCCTCCTAGCCATCACTCACAACCGTTTGTCTGTGCCTGTTCTAGTTCGTCCCATTCCGAGACTATGTCGACCGATCAGGGAACCAGGTGCTGAGCATGGCCCGGCTAGCCAAGGATGTGCTGGCGGAGATCCCGGAGCAGCTGCTGTCCTATATGCGCACTAGGGACATCCAGCCTCGCCCCCCACCCCCTGCCAATCCCAGCCCCACTCCAGCTCCAGAGCAGCCTTAAGGAGCTTACTTATCTAACGCCTGCAAACTGCCCACCTGCCCACCCACTGCTTCTGCAGAAAGCCAGAGGCACCTGGAGCCCTGGAACTCATTGGGAGGCCAGGTTGGAGGATCAGTGCTGGCTGGTCAAGTCCTCCAACCCTTCACCCACAGAACAGCCTTGCACTGTCACCACCTCCCTGCCTTCATGCCAATAATAAAGCTGATAATGATAATTACTCTACCTCTGTCTCATGGGTCTTGGGGAGGGAGACTAGGGATCCAGGACCTTGGCACCACACCAAAAGGAGGGAACAAAGATTGCTTTAGCTAGGGTTTATTCCCATCCTAATAAACAATCATCCAATCATTTCTTCAGACATTCTTCAAACACTTTCAGAAGTGATAAGTAGAACTGTATGTTTTTGCTGACAGAGGAGATATGCTATAGCTTTCATCAAACTATTTATTTAAAAAATATTTCTTTATTGATTTTTAAGAGACGAAGGGAGAGGGAGAGAAAGATAGAAACGTCAATGATGAAAGAGAATCATTGATCAGCTGCCTCCTGCCCGGCCCCGACTGGGGATTAATCCCACAACCCAGGGATGTGCCCTTGGCTAGAATCAAACCTGGGACCCTTCAGTCTGCAGGCTGGCGTTCTATCTACTGAGCCAAACTGGCTAGGGCTCATCAGACTCTTAAAGGGGGTTTCTGAATTTAAAAGAGATCAGCATTTTGTTTGTTTGTTTGTTTTGTTAATACCCAAGGATATTTTTTTCCATTGATTTTTAGAGAGAGTGAAAGGGAGGGGGAAAAACAGGAAGAGAAACAGCAATGTGAGAGAGATCCATTGACTGGTTGCCTCCCACACACACCCCAAGCAGGGCCAGGGATTGAGCCTGCAACCGAGGTACATACAAGCCTTGACCAGACTCGAACTCAGGACCCTTCAGCACTCCGGCTGGTGCTCTAATCACTGAGCAACCGGCTAGGGCAAAAGGGGTCAGCTTTAAGATGACTTTATTACTCTGTTTTCATCCATTTAGTCTGAGTTTTCTGAATGAGGATAATAAAAACAGCTAATATTTTCTTTGACTATTCATTACATATCACACACTATGCTAGGTGACTTATAAGCATCATCTATTTAATCCTCACAACAATCTTGTGAGGTAGGCACTATATTCTATCTCCATTTAACAAATGAGGAAACTGAGGTTCAGAGTGATTAAGTCACTTATTGAAGAGAACCCTTCAGTTTGTCTCCAGATCCTAAGATCTTAACCAGCAAGCATCTTCGTGGAGTGTCCTATTTTATTAAGATGGGATTTTAAAAAAAACAAAAACATTGTATACAAAAACATACATTATAGTGGGTTAAATGCAAGGTTTGCAAAAACATAAAAATAGAAGTTTCCAGATCTTTTGGGCTTTGCTCTGAAACCCTGAAAGACCCTTTCATACTCCTTTTTCATGGCAAAATTGGAGAGGCTTAGTGATAAGCATATTTAACAAATGGACTCTCCCTAGCACCAAAGTTCTCCAAAGCCCCAAGAACAATCAATAAAGCTTTGGAGCTGCGTTTTACAAGTAAGAAATTTGAGGTAGGAAGAATTTAACTTGCCCTAGTTCATGTAACTACTAAGTGGCCTAGCCACATCAAAACCAACTGTCTGTGTTTTTTAAATTTATTGATGAGTCCTGACTCAGTGGATAGTGTGTCGGCCTGCAGACGAAGGGTCCTGGGTTTGATTCTGGTCAAGGGCACATGCCTGGGTTGGGGGGCTCGATCCCGGTGGGGGGGGCATGCAGGATACAGCCAATCAATGATTCTCTTTCATCACTGATGTTTCTATCTCTCCGTCTTCCTTCCTCTCTGAAATCAATACAAAAATATAAAAAAAAATAAAATTTATTGATGAGAGAAACACTGACCTGTTGTCCCATTCACCTATGCATTCACTGATTGATTTCTGCACTTGCCCTGACCAGGACGGAGCCAGCAACCCAGGTGTATTTGAATGATGCTCCAACCGAGTTACTTGGCAGAGCCCCGTTCGGTCTGAGGTCATCTCCCATCCGGCAAACCGTAGCCCTGATACATTTCTCCGCCAACCTACAGGGTTCCAGGATCTGAATCCCATTTTACCGTAGACAGGCCCTTTCACGCCCCAACAGCCTTCTGCACCTCCCCAAATCCGGTCCCTTTTATCAGATCTTGCCTCCAGTCTTGCTCCATCATTACCTTTCCCAAACTCCTTCCCTTTCCTTCTGCCCCGCCCCGTTATTCCTAATCCGGTGCCGCCCTTTCCGTATAGTCCCGCCCCTTCCTTGAAGTCTCGCTTCGTTTTCCCCAGGTCTATCCTTTCTCCCAGTCCCAGCTCCACTTTTAAGACCCATCCAAAGCCCCGCCCTTTGTTTGCTGAGGCCCCACTTTTCGGTTCGGCTTCACTCTTTGCCCCGGCTCAGTCCCTATTCTAGCCAGGAGGCATTTTACAAGTGACCCCGCCCCTTCATCTAAACCCCGCCCCCATAAAAACCCCGCCCCCAGACTGGTTTATTCTTTTCTTCCAGCCCCGCCCCTACTATAAATCCGGGTCTTCCTTAGGCTCAAGCCCACGTCCCTCTTGCTCCTTGCCCTGCCCCCCCAGTCCCGCCCCATGACTCTGGCCCCGCCTCGCCGCTTTCCTGGGAGACTTAAGGCCAGGTCTCCACCGCAGCCGCGGCGCCAGCGTCGGGGAGGGACAAGAGAGGGAGGAGACTGAGGGGGAAGGGAGAAGGGCGGGCTCCTCCAGTCCAGTCCTTTGCTCAATGTTCGGGGCCGCAGATTCGCCACACATGGACCGACCACTCCGGATCCTGGGTACCGCGAATTCAGTCTCCATAAACTCAACTCTAAGATGGAGGTGCTAGAGAAGCCCCGTAGGACGCTCAGGGGGCTCTTACGATTTCCAGAGAATGGTCTCCGGAGCCTCGGTTGGCGGGAGGGGATCTGTGGCGAAAGTGCAGTTTGGCAGCGCCGCGGCACTACGTTTACCCTGCGCAGACGCCGTCGCCTCCGCTGCTGCCGCCGCCGCTGTCCCTGCCTTTGCCGCCACCGTCTCTGCTGCCGCCGTCCCCGCGCTGCCTCCGGGAGCCTCCATTGTTTCAGCGGCGCCGGGTCCCGAGACCGGGCAATTTAGGGGCTATCGAAACAGGAGACAGCCGACAGAGTTGAGACACTGGGGCTCCGGCGGAACCAGGAGCGGCGGGGGTCAGCGCGGGAATCCCGGGGAGCCGGGGCCAGAGCGTGGGACGGCAAGGGGCCGGGGTGGCGAGGTCTGAAGTCTCCGGAATTGGGGCTCTCCCTCCCCGGCCCGTCTTGCCCCGCCAAGTGAGGTCGGAGCCCCGGCGGGCGGCCCCGGCGATGAGCCCGGACTCGAGGTGGCCGGTGAGTGCGGGCCTGGGACCAGGGCGAGAGTGGCTAGCGGGGAAGGAGTTGAGTACTTTTGTGGGGCGCGCACGGGCAGTCCTGCCCAGGTGCCCGTCGGGCCGTTCCAGCCCCCACCAGGCGGGAAGACTGACAGTGCCTTCGCTCCCAGCAGGAATCCTGGGCAACAGTGTATCCTTCGTGGCTACCAGGGTCAACTTCAGGAGGGAGCCTGGTTTAACTTGTTACACTTCAAAAAAAGAAACCTCGCCTCATCCGGGAGAGGGCTGCGGCACTGCCTGGGCAGGGCCTGATCCTTTCGGCTCCCGCCCCCAACTTCCTCCAGCCCCCTGAGTTAAGCTGCCACCCCCTTGGGCCCACAGCCTTTCAGATCTAAGTTTTTGGCTCCCTCCCCTGTGCCTCTGCCACTGAGTCCCACTGCTGCATCCGCCCCGGTCTCTGTGCTACTTCGGAAGCTGGAGAGTCAGTGTAGCAGAGCTGCAGTGTTCACCAGGGACTCATCATTGAAAGAGGAGAGCTTATTTGTGCTTCTGATTGGCCTGTGTTTAAAGACACAGAAGCAGGTAGGGAGTTGGAGCTTTACTGACGTAGAAGTTGGATGCTTTGACAAAGAGAGGCTGAAGCAGCCCACTTGCTTGGTTAAGTTGCAGGAGAATAGAGCCCTAGAGGGGTCCTGGTTTGTCAGGGAGCTTAGGGTGGCACTGCCTGGAGTGGTGCCAAGCCCCTAGCTGAATTGTTAAACTCAACTAAGCCTGGAGAAACTGGGGCAGTCTCTGACTAAGCTGGGCTTCCTGGGGGCTGGTGCCATCTGCTGTCTATTCACCCAGGAACACTGGAGAAGAGAATGGGAGGGCCCTGAGGACCAGCATGGAGCTGAGTGTGCCTGAATTGTCTTGTTCCTGTTTATACGCTTAGGACTTGGTACCACTGCCAGGGCCAGGGCATAGACGTCCCCTAAAGACCACAGAAATGAACTAATTCTTTCTATAACCCAGTGATTCAGCTGGATACCAGGACTAAATCATTGCTACCCATTCAAGTTACTACATGGGCTAACGCTAGCCTTCATCCATCTCTCTCAGCTCCAAATCTGCTGATCCCTCATTCCTCTATTCAACAAGGTATTCACTCATTTGCAAAAACTGAATGTCTACTGCATTCCAAGTACTTGGGGATATAGAGGTGGGTAGGCTCTGGTGTCTGCAATGCATAAGTTCCCGTCTAGTGAAAGGAGACAAAGAGGTGAAAATGGAATGCTGTGAAAGCACAGTTCCCCATAGGAGAGACAAAGAAGGCATAACAGAAGTAACTTTTAATGTGGGTTTTGAAGAATGAGTAGGAGCTCCCCAATCAGAAAGTATGGAAGGCATTCCAATAGAGGTCGTCTTGCAGGAATGAGAGGTTATAACTTTCAGGAAATGGCAAACTGCCTTGAATAGACAGACACACAGATGCAACTGGTGAAGAGAAGAGTCTGGAAAGGAGGACCAGGGCCAGACAATGAAAGGAGCACTTGAATGTCAACATAGGGGATTTGGATATTATCCTGAAGTAGGGAGCATCAGAAAGCTTTTAATCATAGATTGAAATGACTATTGCTACTTGGTAAAAACATCACTCTGGCCACATTATGCCATATTAGGCTAGAAGAGTTGAGGCATAGGGCAGAATAACCAGGCAAGAGGTGATGAGGCCCACACTGTGGCCATGATATGGAGAAGATAGTATTTGCATATGTTGTAGAGGTGGGCTGGCCAGGATCCTTGAAGAGGGAGGGCTGGAGGGAGTGGTCATAAACTCTTCCTAGGCCTAAGCTAATTAATTTGTAAATTCTAGATGTGACAGCATGGGGGTGGACTTTGATGTGAAGACTTTCTGCCACAACTTACGGGCGACTAAGCCACCATATGAGTGCCCCGTGGAGACTTGCCGCAAGGTCTACAAGAGTTACAGTGGTATTGAGTACCACTTGTACCATTATGACCACGACAACCCACCACCCCCACAGCAGACTCCTCTCCGTAAGCACAAGAAGAAGGGGCGCCAGTCACGCCCAGCCAACAAGCAGTCACCTAGCCCCTCAGAGGTATCCCAGTCACCCAGCCGTGAGGTGATGAGCTATGCACAGGCCCAACGCATGGTGGAGGTAGACCTGCATGGTCGTGTCCATCGCATCAGCATCTTTGACAACCTGGATGTGGTGTCAGAGGATGATGAGGCCCCCGAGGAGGCCCCTGAGAATGGCAGCAACAAAGAGAACACTGAGACGCCGGCTGTGACTCCCAAGTCAGGCAAGCATAAGAACAAGGAGAAACGCAAGGATTCCAACCATCACCACCACCATAATGCTTCGGCCAGCACCACTCCCAAGCTGCCAGAGGTTGTGTACCGGGAGCTGGAGCAGGACACCCCTGATGCCCCACCCCGGCCAACTTCCTATTACCGGTAAGGCCACTTCTGCCTCCTAACTCTGGAACACTGGTCAAGCAGGGCTCAGGAGCCGGAGAGTGGTGACAGGCAGCAGATAGGAGAATAGCAGGGATAAAGGATAGCAGGGGCACACTATTAGGGCAGTAAGAGGAACAGTACCCCAGCTAATGATGGTGGCACTTACTATAACTACTCCTTCATGTTATTCTCATAACCCATTTAGGTAGGTATTGTTCTCATTCCATAGGTGAGGAAACTACAGGAAGGGGGCCAGACTTAATGAAAGTCAAAGACCAGTAGGTAGCTGAACCCGTATTCAAACTCAGGTTCTATTGACTCCAAAGCTGCACTATTTTCACTATATCAGAGGATCCTTTCTCTGGTTCCTAACTCTCTCCACTCCCTCACTGTGTGACCTTGGGAAAGGCATCTGGCTCTGGTGTTCTAGTGACCACATTAATGTTCCTCTGCTAGCTTAAAGGTAGAAGACTGGGGACACTGATTCCATAAAGTCCTAAAAGCAGTTTGTAAATCTGCAGGGGTAATTTTCCCATTATATGTTCTGTTATTGTCACCCATCCTTTAGCATGCCTAAGCAGTGTTTCCATCAACTATATTTGGTAATCCTCCAATGGCCTTCTTATTTATCTCATTTAATTGTTTCTTGGTACTCCATTTCCTTCCAGAAGTTAGTCACGGTGGCTCTCTCTTTTTTTTTTCTTTTCCCACAGTGGCTCTTAATAAAGTCACAGGCATAGGCTAAATTCCTTGAACATAGGTTAAAAATGAAGGGGTAGGGCAATGTGGTCATAAAATTATATACAGAAAGCCTAGCTGAAGGATGGTACAAAAACCAAGTGTAAAAGTTACCTCTGAGAGTTTAGGCATCCAAGGCAAAAAGGGCATTCTGATGAGTTAGTTAAGGAGCAATCTTTGGTGTCAACTAATCAGAAGGCTTGATCTCTGAGAAGGACTTATAAAGGTTTTTATAGGAAAAGTTTTTACCAAAAGTGCCATCCATATGATGATACATTAATGTCATAAAAGGCAAATATAAAAGCAAATCTGCAGGAACCCAAGTAATTTGGCTCAATGTACCACTTTTTTCTCTGGCCTGTTCACGTGTTACCCAGTCTCTTTCCTTTCTTCCATTCTTTCAGCCCAGCTTCACCTCTTTCTGACTTTACACTATCTCTTTTCTGTTATACTGTCATGTCTACCCCCAACACAGAGGCTCCTCGGGGCCTGCCCTCCCTCCTCATGGCTCCCTCCTAATGGTGCTCTTTGCTCTGATAGGCAGCTTAGCCCAACTCATTCTGCTCCTTTTCTTCCTCCCTCCACTCAAATTCACTCTTTCCTTCTGGGGATCAGGTCTGTTCTCTATCAGTTAGAGGTATGTTGCATGTAATTTATTATTGTTGTTACCAAAACTGCCCTAGTTTGGGAAATTATTTGCTTTCTATGTAAATTTGGGAAGATTTGAGATCATCTCTCTAATAACACCACTTGCTCTCCCTTACATCTGACTGCTTTCTTGAGAGGGAGTGGGAAGGTGGAGTGTCAGCTGGTGAGCCAGGAATTCTACATGACATGCAACCTACCTTATATGTGCTGTAGCCTGTAATATGGGTGCACTGTGGAAGTGTGCTATGCACCATCAGGTAATGTCTTGGCAAGAAAAGTTTTGGAGCTGATTACAAGGTCTAGAAGGGGCCATATGGTTCACACTAGCTCTGAGCCACACCTTTTTTCAAGGATGAGGGCATTGTAATCACCTTTAGTCTCTCTCTTTTCCCTTCCACCCCCAAAATACCTTTCAAATGAACAACACTTGTTTCTGTGTGGTAAGTCAAACATGGTTCTTGCCTCTATCCTATAGAGGAGTTCAACACATAAACAGCTATACTCCAAGGCAAGGTGGTTGATCAGGGTTATACAAAATCTAATGATAAACCTAACATTTATTGAGTACTTACTGCATGCCTGGTACTGTTCCTAAGTACTTTACTTGTATTAACTCACTTAATGCTTACAATACCACTTTAAGATGAGGAAACCTAGGCCCAGGGAGGCTAGCTCACTTGCCTAGTATCATTTAAAGCATGGCTCCATCCCAACCGGCATGGCTTGGTGGTTTGAGTATCGTCGACCTATGAACCAGGACGTCACAGTTCAATTCCTGGTCAGGGCACATGCCCAGATTGATTCCCAGTGGGAGTTATGCAGGAGCCAGCCGATCAATGCTTCTCTCATCACTGATGTTTCTATCTCTTTCTCCCTCTCTGAAATCAATAAAAATATATACTTTAAAATAAAATAAAGCATGGCTCCAGAGCTTATGTTTGCCTGGACGCTCTAGCACCAGAGCTCCATTTCCCTTGTGTAGAAAAGAGGTACAGCTTGCTATGTGCCACTTGATTTAGCTCATTTACTTTTGTAATTCCATTTAATCCTGACAGCATCTTTGGGAGTAAGTATTATTATCTTAATTCTATCTTCAATAAAACAGGTTCAGAAAAGAGCAGTGGTGCCCTGAAGGTCACAAAGTAGCAGAGCCAGATTTTAATTTTTATTTTTTTCAGAGCCAGGATTTAAATTTAGGTTTATTAGAAACCAAAGCCCCATTCATTCTATTGTAGCTCCCTATAATTTTACAATACTAGAGTCCAGGTGATCCAAAGCATGGTAAGGGCGTGGGGAGGCCAGTAAGTGCCCCAGGGTGAAGTCTGAATCCTAGCTTTGCCACTTCCTGGTTGTGTGACCTTTCAGTGTTGAGCAATTAATTAACTTCTCAAAGCTTGAATTTCCTCATCTGCAAAATGAGGGCAATAAGAACATTGACCCTATGGCTGTAGTGAAAATAAATGTGGTAACTTAGCACAATGCCTGGCTCATAGTACATCTTAACTATTCTGATTGTTATCTCCCAATGCTATCCAGAGAACAAAGACAATACCTATACTTTGAGGGAGCCCTGGTGTTGGCCACAGCTGACAAGACCCACAGTCGCTCCATTCAGGATGCTGCCAGCTGGTGCTAAAACAACTTACATATAATTTGCAAGTGACACCTGAGGAACTTCCTTCCACTGACACTTTATACCATCATCCAGATGGGTCCTAGCTGCTCCATCTTCCTCCCTTTAGGAATCTGGTTGAGCCTCTGCACCCCAAGGGAGGCTGTTTAGGAGGTAGGACATGAAATTTGGAGTTGGCAGGCCTAATGCCACTTCCCAGCTCTACCACTTTCTCACAAGAGAGCTAGGGCAGGTACAGTAACCTCAAAACTATGCTTCCTTTTCTGCAAAACAGGAATGATTACAGGACCTAGAATACTTGGGGTTAAGGTAAGGATGGAATGAGACAACATATGTAAAGATACAGGCCTGGCTTAGCATGAATACTTGGCAAATGTAACACACTGTCTTTAATGGAGGAAAATCTCAACCATATGATGCTGAGCTGCCTGTGTACACTGCAGGTACATTGAAAAGTCAGCAGAGGAGCTGGATGAGGAGGTAGAGTATGACATGGATGAAGAGGACTACATCTGGCTGGATATCATGAATGAACGACGGAAGACAGAGGGTGTGAGTCCCATACCGCAGGAGATCTTTGAGTACTTAATGGACCGGCTGGAGAAGGAGTCCTACTTTGAGAGCCACAATAAAGGCGACCCCAATGCACTAGTGGATGAGGATGCTGTGTGCTGTATCTGCAATGATGGTGAATGCCAGAACAGCAATGTCATCCTCTTTTGTGACATGTGCAACCTGGCTGTGCACCAGGAATGTTATGGTGTCCCCTATATCCCTGAAGGCCAGTGGCTGTGCCGCCGCTGTCTACAATCACCCTCACGTGCTGTGGACTGTGCCCTGTGTCCTAATAAGGGTGGTGCCTTTAAGCAGACAGATGATGGGCGCTGGGCCCACGTGGTGTGTGCCCTGTGGATCCCTGAGGTCTGCTTTGCCAACACAGTCTTCCTGGAGCCTATCGACAGCATCGAGCACATCCCACCGGCTCGCTGGAAGCTCACTTGCTATATTTGCAAACAGCGGGGCTCAGGGGCCTGCATTCAGTGCCACAAAGCCAACTGTTACACAGCCTTCCACGTGACATGTGCCCAGCAGGCCGGCCTTTACATGAAGATGGAGCCTGTGCGGGAGACAGGTGCCAATGGCACCTCCTTCAGCGTCCGCAAAACAGCCTACTGTGACATCCATACACCCCCAGGTTCAGCTCGCCGGCTGCCTGCCCTGTCCCACAGTGAGGGTGAGGAGGAAGAGGATGAGGAGGAGGATGAGGGTAAGAGTTGGAGTTCAGAGAAGGTCAAGAAGGCCAAGGCCAAGTCCCGGATCAAGATGAAGAAGGCACGAAAGATCCTGGCAGAGAAGAGGGCAGCAGCACCTGTGGTGTCAGTGCCCTGCATTCCACCACACAGGTATGTAGGGAGCAGTGGACAGGTTGGTGAGGGAAGAACAAACCCTCCTGGAGACTGATAGCCCCCTGAGTGAAGTGACAGGGTTGGCTTATCTTCCTATCAGGAGCTATGTAGAAGTTTAAGAAAAAAATCCAAAAGAGATTTGCTATAGCATGTCACCTGGCTCTTACATTAGGAGCCAGAAACTTCCAAGTTTTATCTGGCAGACCTAACATATTTTAAACTGCCCTTCACTTTGATGGTGTGGTTTAAGTTAGGAAGAAAGAGGATGTAATAGCTACCAGAAGAAGAAATACTCTGACTCTAAAAGGAGAACTGGATTGAAAAAGGGGGAGGGAAATGCTTAAGGAGTCACAAAGTAATTACTGCCACTGTGAATTCAAATGAGGGCTATGATCAGTTATTTTTAACTCTTATTTTACTTAGTTAGTTTCCTATACTGGAACTTGTAACGCTCAGTGTGAGTTGGGTATCCCAGGGTCAAATAGAGCAATCTTAGGAGTCAAACTCCCTGACTCCCTGGGGAACAGGGCAGGGTTAGGGATCTGGATTAGTGCTGGGAGCTTGTCTTCCTGACTGCTGAGGTGCCATTGATGGCACTGTTTGCTCTTTGCCTTACACTCGATGTTACAAACTTTTTGACAGTAGACTTATTCCCTTTTCAACCCCATTTAGGAACTCTCACTAGTTAAGATACCCTTGTTTTACATAAGAAAATTTGTTATCCTGCTTCCCAGGCTCAGTAAAATTACCAACCGCCTAACAATCCAAAGGAAGAGCCAGTTCATGCAGAGGCTGCACAGCTACTGGACACTGAAGCGGCAGTCTCGGAATGGGGTCCCGCTGTTACGTCGCCTGCAGACACACTTGCAGTCTCAGAGAAACTGTGACCAAGTTGGGGTACTGTGTCATATTCCCTGTGGGCTCTGGGAACTAAGACCAGGGGATAAAGATCAAGATTTGTAACTATAGCATCCAGTGTCTTGAGAGTTTAGACTGTTCTCTTATTTAAGCTAGCCTTCAAACCAGGCTCAGAAGAAATTTTTCTTATGTGGGGGAGGTGTGGAGAGGAAAGGAGGAGGGAGTGGTAGGGGCATGCTTCCTGGAGGAAGAACCAAGAAGAAATTCTTATAAATCATCCACTTGTAGAAGGGTACTGTTCCTATGTGTTTATTCATTTACTCAACAAGTGTATACCAGGCATTGGCACAGGGCACACCTAGGTTGAGGAGCTCCCACCTGAGCTGGCACATATGCCAATAAGTTCCTGTGCCCCCTCCTTTGTCTTTACCTACCCTTAACCCCAGTTTTCTGGGCTATCCTCTCTTCTGCCCTTTCCTCTGACTGCCTCATCATCTTCTGATGCCCTTTTTGCTTCTACAGAGAGATTCTGAGGATAAGAACTGGGCCCTCAAAGAACAGCTCAAGTCCTGGCAGCGGCTCCGGCATGACCTAGAGAGAGCTCGGCTGCTGGTAGAGCTAATTCGAAAGCGGGAGAAACTCAAAAGGGAGACGGTGAGTGCTCCTGGGCCAGCTCTATTTTCAGAAAACATGTCTGGGAGAAGGAAAAGCATGTGTTATCTAGCCAACAAGTAATAGGGTTGATGCTCAGTGTTCTCTTGGGCTCACTAGAAACAGAATAAGAGGAGAGAATGAATGGAACTTTTAATTATGTGATACAGGTAGCTAGTGCTGTAAGTTAAATCAAGTAAGGAAAAGGCCAGAGTAGTTGGGGAGTTTCATGGGTGGGGCTTTGTAGAACATAGATCTGAGTGAGTACACCCAGCTGTTGGGTGTGGGAAGTAAGACGAATTCCCATACCAGCTTCGACCATGTCCTCAGACCTTTCTGCCAAGGGACTGGCCTGGGCCTGGCTGATTGGGCCTTTATGTGTGTCAGATCAAGGTCCAGCAGATCGCCATGGAGATGCAACTGACCCCTTTTCTCATCCTCCTTCGCAAAACCTTGGAGCAGCTCCAAGAGAAGGACACAGGCAACATCTTCAGCGAGCCGGTCCCTCTGTCTGAGGTAACCGAATTGGACGAAGTAAGAATCCCTTCCCCTCACTCCACCTTCTTTCTGTTCCTCTCCCAGTTGGACCCCTGCTGCAAGTCTGGGCCAGGGACTAGGAGGGGATCTAGAAGAGAGGGGCTGGTGGCTCTGGGTCTCCAGGATGAACCGGAGCCACATGCATCACCTGGACTCTGTCTTGTCCCTGTCATACTCCAAGTGCCCAGAATGGGAGGCAATTTGCATTCCTTCCCCAGAGATAGGGACTGAGTCTGCCAAATGAATAATCACAAGGCAGGAAGACACTTTCTGGGTGCTGACCCCTAGAACGGAGACTTTAGAAGGTTTAGCACCTAAAGAACCAGCTCTGAAGCCCTAGGTCCTGACTGGCAGACTCTTCTCTCTAAAAGATATAAAATGAGAGGCCTAAGGCTTATAAGTCTTAATGATAAGCAAAAAAGAGCTATAGGAATGCAAGGTGGTATTATTTCCAAAGGACTCCCCTAGCTATTTTCCTGTTGAAGCCTCATATGGCTCTAGGAGGTGGATTTTGGCAGTAATTTTATCACTTTTCCAGGCCAGGAAAAGAAGGCCCAGAGAGGTTAAGAGACTTGCCAAGATCACACAGCTTGTGACTGGTAAAGTCAAGACTGAATCCAGTTCTCTTTTCCCCTGAGCTATATGCCTACCTCTAACTGTGGTGGGAGGAGATTACGGGTGCATTTCAAGGGGTAGTATTAGGGGCAGGGGTTCAGAGGGAATGAGAAGCATATCTCCACTTAGCTACACCTACCCTGTTCTCCCAGGTACCTGACTACCTAGACCACATCAAAAAGCCCATGGATTTTTTCACCATGAAGCAGAACTTGGAGGCTTACCGCTACCTGAACTTTGATGATTTTGAGGAGGACTTCAACCTTATCGTCAGCAACTGCCTCAAATATAACGCCAAGGACACCATCTTCTACCGGGCAGCGGTGCGGCTCCGTGAGCAGGGTGGTGCTGTGCTCCGCCAGGCCCGGCGCCAGGCAGAAAAAATGGGCATTGACTTTGAGACGGGCATGCATATCCCCCACAACCTGGCTGGAGACGAGGCTCCACACCACACTGAAGATGGTGGGTGATGAGTCACACACACATAGAGGCCAATGCTAGGGATGAACAGCTTTCCAAAAGTCCCCTCCTGGGAGCAGGCAGTGTAAGCAGGAAGTAGTTAGGCTGAGCAGTGACGAGCTATCCCCAGGAAGCCAGATGGATGAATAGATAGCAATGCCTGTCAGTTCACATCTTGGTTCTGCTATTTTATGGCTGTTCCTGGTGAGCAGCTGAGGGGAGAAAAGTTCCTTTTTTTTCTTCTTTATTAATATATTTTTATTGATTTCAGAGAGAAAGAGAGAAGTAGAGAGAAATAGAAACATCAATGATGAGAGAATCATTGATCAACTGCCTCCTGCATGCCCCATACTGGGGACAGCTCACAACCAGGCATGTGCCCTGACCAGGAATCAAACCTTGACCTCCTGGTTCAACCATCTAGCGACACCGACCTGGCAAGAGTGGGTTTCTTACTGCTTGTCCAGATTTAAGGGGTCCAAAGAGCTGCCCTGAATCTGACCTTTTCCCCCCATCCCAACTCCTAGCAGCAGAGGAGGAGCGGTTGGTCCTGCTAGAGAACCAGAAGCACCTGCCAGTGGAGGAGCAGCTGAAGTTGTTGCTTGAACGGTTGGATGAAGTGAATTCCAGCAAGCAGAGTGTGGGCCGCTCACGGCGCGCAAAGATGATCAAGAAAGAGATGACAGCGCTTCGGCGGAAGCTTGCCCACCAGCGGGAAACTGGAAGGGATGGGCCTGAGCGCCATGGCCCTTCCAGCCGGGGCAGCCTGACACCTCACCCAGCAGCCTGTGACAAGGATGGGCAGACAGACAGTGCCGCTGAGGAGAGCAGCAGCCAGGAGACAAGCAAAGGTCTGAACCCCATAACAAGGTGGACCCAAAGCAAATTAGACTTTGACTCTGCAGCAAACACTCAGCCCCTGCCATCCCCAAGGCAGAGGTCTTTCCTGCACAACTAGCTGTACTTTCTCCCTCATTCCCCAATCAGGGGTCTCTTAACTGCATCTCTGGCTATTTGTATAAGAGACACCGTTCCCAATTCCATGACCCTGAAATCATCTGCCCAACAATAGCTGGAGTATTGGACTTATACACCCAGGGCATACCCTGGATAACATCTACCCTTCCCACAGCAGGCCCCTCACCAACTTTCCTTCTCTCTTTCTCTGCTCCAGGCCTGGGTCCCAACATGTCCTCAACCCCCGCACATGAGGTGGGCAGGAGAACCTCAGTTCTGTTCTCCAAAAAGAACCCGAAGACAGCTGGACCGCCCAAGAGGCCGGGCCGGCCCCCCAAAAACCGGGAGAGCCAGATGACCCCCAGCCACGGAGGCAGTCCTGTGGGGCCCCCTCAGCTTCCCATCATGGGCTCCCTGCGTCAGCGCAAGCGGGGTAGGAGCCCCCGGCCCAGTTCGAGCTCAGACAGCGACAGTGATAAATCCACAGAAGACCCCCCAATGGGTGAGCCTCACCACCCATTCCCCAAAGAGAGCAAAGTTACCATCTTTCCCAACATAACTTCCACCTATCCTTCATTTTCCCATAATATCTTAGAGCTAGAAGGGCCCTTAGGAATCATTTAATTCAATCCCCTCATTTTACAGACTGGGAAACTAAAACCCAAAGACACTGATCCAGCTAGATTCCCATCCAGGCCCCCACTCCATTGTATCACTTCACCTTTTCTCTTCTCATCCTCCTTGGTGATCTCCTGCCCTTTAAGCCATTTGTGTCCTAAAGTCTATAACTGCCAAGGGAAGTGTAAGGGGTGGGGCAGGGCTGTGGCCAACTGTGGTGGACACCACCCAGAGCTAGCTCTGCTGGCCAAGGTTGGAGGAATATTCCAGCACAGAAAGGGAAGCCAGGCTCTAAGTACCTCTTACCCCCATGCCATCTCTGATCTACATCTTCCTGACCGATTCCTTCCCTCCTCCCCTTCCCCCCCAACCAAGACTTACCAGCCAATGGCTTCAGCAGTGGAAACCAGCCAGTCAAGAAGAGTTTCTTGGTATATCGTAATGACTGCAGCCTTCCCCGGAGCAGCTCAGACTCTGAGTCCAGCAGCAGTAGCAGCAGCAGTGCTGCCTCAGATCGGACCAGGTACCGGCCCTCCAGATCAAGGCCTGCCTCTGGGATGCTGAGTTTCCCTATGGGAAGTGGGGTGGCAGCCATCTCAGCTTAGATTAAGATGGTTCAAATCCAAGGTTCTCTGCAAATAAATAGAATAGATGAGAATATCACCATAATGGAATAGAAGGAACCATACTGGGTTCAGCTGATGTTTTAGAGCAGAGGGCATAAACTCTTGCTTTGTGGCCTGGATTGGCCTACAGACATGTTTTGTTTGGCCAGCATGGTGTGTTTTTAAAAACGGAATTCAGAAGTACCACATAAAATTCCCATTTCTGTGTTCCTTTTAAAAATTAGGTCTGGCAAATCTGGCCAGTATTGCTTTTAGACAGGGTATATATTCATCACCACCACTGCTAAACCGAGCCCACATCAGTCAAATAACTGCCAAGCCACTGAGAGCATTTGGATTTGAAAATCTTTAAGTAACTTCTGCTTTCCAAAAGACTTAGACGCTGGAGGTTTAAAGAAGAAAGGACACCCAGCATGCCATTCTCCACTCTTCTTTGAGCTGAGCTCCCCTTGTTTTGTCTACAGCACAACACCCTCAAAACAAGGCAGGGGCAAGCCTTCCTTCTCTCGGGGCACATTCCCAGAGGACAGCAGTGAAGATACCTCAGGCACTGAGAATGAGGCCTACTCCGTGGGTACTGGCCGCGGCGTGGGCCACAGCAGTAAGTACCCCCGCCCAAGGCCAGGGATGCTGGGGGCCCAGTGTCTGGACTTTACCAGCCCCCTGTCTGCTGATCTGCCCCCTCTCTCCCATTCCTGTGAAGTGGTAAGGAAGAGTCTGGGCCGGGGAGCTGGCTGGCTGTCAGAGGATGAAGACTCCCCGCTGGATGCTCTGGACCTAGTGTGGGCCAAATGCCGAGGGTATCCATCGTACCCAGCTCTGGTAGGCTTGTTTTTTTGTCATAACCCTTGCCTATCAACCCTAGAATGCAGACTCACAATTAGTAGACTTTTTCCACTCTCTGCTGAGCTGCAGAGTATAAGGGTCTTTGGCAGGTAGAGAGTTAGAGGTCTCTGATTAGTTTCTCCAGCTTTCCCTTTTTCTTCCCATGACTCCTTGGGCTCTGAAATAATTCAACATAGAAAGAAGGTCAGCATTGCAGTAGCATGATAACCTTTCCATGTCTCTACTTCAAAGGAATCTCAAAATTCTTAAGTAGAATAAGCCTTGGGGAAGAAGGGACTGAACCAAACCAAGGTCTTATTATTCCTTCAGATCATTGATCCAAAGATGCCCCGGGAAGGTATGTTCCACCATGGAGTTCCCATTCCTGTGCCCCCACTAGAGGTGCTGAAACTTGGGGAGCAGATGACCCAGGAAGCCCGAGAGCATCTCTACCTCGTCCTCTTCTTTGACAACAAGCGAACCTGGTAAGGGAGGAGGGGAGCATGTGGTGACTCACAGCCACAAATACAACCCTGGAAATGGTGGTAGACTGCCAGGAAATTCCGGCAACAGACAGGCTGGGCTGTCACAAATCAGTGGGGGGAGGGACCTAGGTCTTTAAGGATTGTGTTGACTACAAGTCTGAGCAACTGATTGGGCACACCTGACAAATAGCTGTGACTAGAAAACAAAGAACCATCAGTAACTAACAAATATGGGAATGGCTCTCCACCCAGATTGAGGTGACTTTTAGACTTAGTTTTCCCACCTCTGCATCCATGGTTACAAGATTAGAATAAAGTAGGCATAAAGTCAGACTCTGAATCCCTCTTCTGTCTCGTTTACATATGTAATCTTTTTGTTAATTATATGCAGAGGAATTTTAATACCAGTAAAGTCTGCCTGGAGCCTGTGGGACAGTACTATTTCAGGTTAGATCAGAGCTCCTCCTCTTTGCATCCATAAATACCCAGTGGTTACCCTTCAGTGTGAAAGTTGACTGGGCTCTTTTATCACTATGAACAGTTATTTGAGGGCAGAGAATCCCAGTGCCACCAGTCTCATTCTCAGGACGTGTTTTTGAATGAATTGAGCGAGGAAGGCTGGTGTTTATTGCTGTCCCAGAGGTGACTTATTTGCTCCTCACTTCATCTTGTAGGCAATGGCTGCCTAGGACTAAGCTAGTTCCTCTGGGTGTGAACCAGGACCTCGACAAGGAGAAGATGCTGGAGGGCCGCAAGTCTAACATCCGCAAATCAGTACAGATTGCCTACCATAGGGCTCTGCAACACCGCAGCAAGGTCCAGGGCGAGCAGAGCAGCGAGACCAGTGATAGTGACTGATACTGCCCAGCACAGCCCAATCTACAGTGCCCTGCCACCTCTCTCCCCTTTGCTCACTGTCCTGGAGTGGCACCGGCCTCTGCACTGACTCATTCCTGGTCTTGGGGCCAGTCTCAGGGGAAGCTGGGTGGGGGAGGTCCCTCCTGCCCTGAGTGCAGCTGGACTGTACAGAACACTCCAAGGGCCCATGGTAGCTCTGTGCAAAGAGAGGGGAGGTCCCACAGGCCAGAAAGTTCCAGAGACCTCACAGCATTGTAGTGCAGAGTGGTGGGACAAGGTTAGGACACTGCATAAAACAGGCCAGCCCATCACCTCTGCCTGCTCATGCCAGGAGAATCCATAACTGCCTAGTGGCCTGAGGCCTATGCAGGTGATAAGGTGAACGGGCATCTGCCCTGCCTAACAGTGGGATTGATGTCTGTCCAACCTGGAAGAGGGGCACTAGGTGACCCCCTCCCCTGCTTTTGTAAATACTGTAATTAGTGGAGAATTTAAATTATTCTCATTTGTAACTGCGTTTCCGGGTCGCGCCAGAGTCATTTGGTACTAAAAAGACTGGGGCCTGTCCCCTCTTCCCTTCTTCCCATAGATTCCCCCACCTTTCAAACTGGTTTGTATTTATTTCAAAAGAAGAAAATATATTGATTCTTAGAAAATAAATTGTTTGGAATTCTTGGTTTTTGCCTTCTGCCAAGGCAAAGGGAGTTTCTGTTCCCCAGGGATGGCAAATAATTGGGCCCAAGTGATTGCTGGCTGCTCTGCGTATTGCATTTGTAAGTCAACAGCAAAGATAATATGACGGCTCTAATTTCTCATGCACTACTGAGTGGCAGTACCTGTGTTAGCTTCTTTAGATATAGTTTCATGTAATCCTTGCATTAATTATAGGAAAGGTTAATAATCGAGTGGTTATTTCCATAAAGACAGGTTTTGAAAAATTAAGTAACTTGCCTAAGTTCTCAGTAGGACGTTGCCAGAAAGCTCCAGAGACCTCACAGCATTGTGCAGGGTAGTGGGCCAAAGTTAGAATTCTGCATAAAACAGACCATCCCATCATCTCTGCCTGCTCATGCCAGGAGAATCCATAACTGCCTAGTGGCCTGAAGCCTGTGCAGGTTTTAAGGTGAACGGCCATCCGCCTAACAGTGGGAATGATGGCTGTTAGGATCTGAACTCAGGTGTTTGTCTGCAATTTAATCAGTATTGCTGAACTGCTAGTGGAAGAGTCAACTGTGTGAACTTTCATGAACTTGGGAGGTTTGAAATTCTTCAACAGGATTGTCCAAGTGTTTCAGAATCACTAGAGTTGTGACTTTCCCCTTAACTGGGGACGGATCAGGACGATAGACTGTTGCTGTTCTTCATTCATTCCCAACCCTGGCTCCTTTTCTGATGCAAACATTTTTTGAAGGAATGCCATTCAAGTGCTAGGCACCTGTGGGCTGGTGTGCCAATGGATTAATCAATCACGGGAAGCAGTTGCGGAGGGTTTTGGAGCCACTGAGTGGAAGTGAGACAACATCATGTCTGATGATACCAGGTTCCTGGTACTCCCTGCTAGGTAATGCGGGTGGGGCACAAAGATAAATCAGCTGTGAATCTTGCCCTTCACGAATCTGCAGTCTAATCATCAGCCACCAAAAGTCATTATGCTAGGAGGTAAAAACGTCGCCAGATAAAAGCACAGGTCTAGCTTCCTGTGGCTTTTCCAGAAGGGAAGAAATGCCACCTTTCCTGGGCTCAGGCATCGGGCTAGGCAGACAGGCTGCCTCTGGCCACGCACTTGTGCCTGAACTCTGAGTTGCCTTTCCCAGCCCCCGAGAAGCCCAGACACAAGCCGCAGCCGCCCGGCCGGCCGTGAGCGATGGGCGAGCGCGGAAGGAAAGTCCGGACAGGAGAGCAGTGGAGGCGGGGACCGGAGGCGGACGGTCTGAGGAGTCAGGTCTCGGAATGAAGTCGGTGAAGAGGCCTAAGCCCGGCGGGCGCGGAGACATTTCCTCTGGAGACAGGCGCTACGGAGGCTGCCCCGGGGCGCGGCGGGCGGGAGCTGTGGACGGGGCCGGGTCCGCTTCTCAGCGAGCAGGGGTCAGCGGCGGAGGAGGTCCTAGGTAAGCGAAAAGCAGACTGGAGAGGCGCGGTGGAGAAAGGCTCTCGGAAGGTGGCGGGGGCCCGCACGTCTGCGGACATCGGCCAGTGGGGACCGGGGCCTGAGAACCCCGGTCGGCGGGGACACCCCGGCCTGCCGAAGGTAGAGGAGAGGCCCGGAAAGAGCCGGCAGCGAGCCAGCGCGCGCTAACCGCTGAGAGGCCTCGGGAAGGCCCGCCCAGCGCCGCCACGCCCGCTCTCATTGGTGCCTCGTATTTCCCCGCGGATTGGCTGCCTCTAGCCAATAAACCGGACTGGAGCCCTACTTCCGGTGAGGCTTCTCCGGCCAGGCCGGAAGAGTGCGCTTGCGCGCGCATCCTAAATCACGGCCGCTGCGAGGTACTGTGGGGAGCGCGCTGGGGCCGGGGCGCGGGAGGTTGAGGGCAGAAGGTGGGACGGAGTAGAGAGGGCGGGACTTGGGCGGGTGATAAGGGGCGGGTCCTGCGAGGAGTGGAAGAAGGAGACTGGGCGGGACTTGTACAAACATTGAGAGGCGAGGATTTCGTGGAGTTGGACGAGGCCTTGGGTGAGCGACCCCTTTAGGTTCGGGGTCTCTTAGTGGGCATGGTCTGTGGGTAGCGGCGAGTAGATCAGGTCCCGAGTGGGCGGAGCCATTATGGGGTGAAGCCTGATACAGAAATACTAGCATGCTCCCTTTTGCCCGGTTAGCATGGGGCATCGCACTCTGTCCTCCGTCCCGTCCCTGTGGGCCGCCATCCCCTGCCCACGCTCCGAGCTGCGCCTGGACTTGGTTCTAGCTTCTGGACAATCCTTCCGGTGAGTGACCTTAGCCTGAAGTGCAAAGTTGGGTGTGATGGAAGAAACCTCAATGTATGAAAGAGGAAACTGAGGCAGGGGTGAAGAGCCTTGTTACTTTTTTTTTTTTTTGTAATGGCCCGTGATTGTTGTAAGGGTGGGAAATTATTTTATAAAGACATAATAAGTCTGTGCAGTGTTGTGAAGATCAAATGATATAATTGATGTAAAATAAAGCATTTTTACTTTACAATTGAGAAGTCAGTTTTATATATGGAAAGGTTGTAGGATGGGAGGGCCCCAAAGGTTGCAAGGAGGGAAACTGAGTACTAGGGCCCTCTGTCTGGGGTCTCAGGTGGAAGGAGCAAAACCCTGCGCACTGGAGTGGCGTGCTGGCAGACCAGGTGTGGACACTGACCCAGACTGAGGAGCAGCTCTATTGCACTGTGTACCGAGGGGAAAAGGGCCAGACTGGCAGGCCCACACCAGAAGAGCTAAAGGCCCTGCGCCAGTACTTCCAGCTGGATGTCAGCCTGGCTCAATTGTATCGCCATTGGAGTTCCAAGGACCCCCACTTCCAAAAAGTAGCTCAGAAATTCCAAGGTGAGTATAGGGCCTGGGACAGGGTTTGGGTTGGGGTTCTTGTAGTTTGGTTAAGGTATCAGTTTCACCATCTATAAAGTGGGAATTATATTTACCTCGTGGGATTTTATGAAGATTAAATGAGCTAATACATGTAAAGTGTTTAGAATAGTGCCTGACACATAGTAGTTATCACTATTATGATTGTCCTACTGATCATCATCATGGAGTGACAAGTGAGCCAAATTCTGGATGTGTGACCTAGGGCAGGTGACATCATTCATTCTGTAAATATTACAGAGCATCTGCTATGTGACTGGGGATATAGCAGTGAACAAAATGGACACAGATCCCCACCCTCATAGTGCTTACATTATGGCTTATCTGTGGAATGGGATGATGACCCAGACCTCGCAAGATGCTGTGAGGAATGGTGTTGCTTTCTCTAACAACTCTGTCCCTCATTCCCCTGGGAGCCTACATGCCTTGGATCTGAGGGTGAGAGGAGGCCACTCCTGACAGCAGGTGCTTCTCTTACCCGCTGCCTTCCCGATCTTCAGGTGTTCGACTCCTACAACAGGATCCCATCGAGTGCCTTTTCTCCTTCATCTGTTCCTCCAACAACAACATTGCTCGCATCACTGGCATGGTGGAGCGGCTCTGCCAAGCCTTTGGACCTCGGCTCATCCAGCTGGATGATGTCACATACCATGGCTTCCCCAGCCTGCAGGCCCTGGCTGGTGAGTAAGTGGGTGCCTGCCCCAAGGCTCACTAACAGCTTTCAGAGTCTGTTCAATTCTCCTCTGGTCCCCATCTCCCATCTCAAAGCTTCCTGCCTTCCCAAAGACTGCCCTCATCCAGAATCACCCTGTCTGGTCCGATTAGCCCTCCCTGTCAGTCCCTGAAATGTCAGCACCTCACTACTCTGTTTTTTGCCTCATGGTTTCAATGCCTCCTCAGAAAAACATCCATATGCAGTGTGTAAGAGTTTGGGGTTAAAGACATATATTTGTTGTTGTGTGTGTGTTTTTTAAGAGAGAGTTTATTTAGAAAGTCACAGAGGTAGAAGTGAGTTGTAAAAGAAATGGGATCAGGAAACAAGTTACAGAGGCAAAAAAAAAGAACCCTTGGAGCTTAGGAGGAAGAGAAGGGCAAGGAAAATGTACCTTGGCAGAAGTGGATGAGGAAAGACACCGATGCGCTCCATAGAGAGAAACCTCTACACACATTGTTCTGGAAAGAGAGTGCCTCCTATCTAGAAGGGTAAAAGGGAATAAAGCAATCATGAATCAAGTTTAGAGCACAGGAGTTGGTGTTTCAGACTCAGGTGCAGATCCCATCTCCACCGTGTCCTTTCTTCAACAAGATACTAAACCTTTTGTAAGTCATCATTTTGAAATAGGAAAAACATCTATGAAATAGGAAAAACAGCCCAGCCAGTGTTGCTCAGTGGTTGGGTGTTGACCTATGAATCAGGAGGTCAGAGTTTGATTCCTGGTCAGAGCACATGCTCAGTTTGTGGGTTCTATCCCCAGTAGGGGTCATTCAGGAGGCAGCCGATCAATGATTCTTATCATTGATGTTTCTATTTCCCTCTCCCTTCCTCTCTGAAATCAACAAAAATATATTTTGAAAAAAATAGGAAAAAATACAGTACTATTATCAGGATCCTTGAGAAAAATGAATGTGATAATGTATCCAAAGCACTTTGTCCATATTTGATAACCAACACTTGATCATAGAAGCTCTTGCTATTATTTTAGATCATGGGTGTGAACAGCCCTTTGGAAAGATTAAGAAACTCAATTGGGAAGTTCCTCCAGAGCAGCAACACAAAATAGGTGTTCAGAAAACATTTGTAGGGGAGTAGAACCCAGACCCTAATCCTATCCTTTGCACATGCAAGTATCCCAGGGTCTCCCAGAGGGTGGCGAGGTGGGAGAGGGGTGCTTAGGAAAGCATTCCTATGGGATGGAGGGCTCATACTAGCCTGAGGACATAAAAAAATTTGAGGATGCCTGACACTGCTTCTTTTCCCACCCTCCTTCAGGGCCAGAGGTGGAGACTAAGCTCAGGAAGCTGGGCCTTGGGTACCGTGCCCGCTATGTGAATGCCAGTGCCCGAGCCATCCTTGAAGAACAGGGGGGTTTGCACTGGCTGCAGCAGCTGCGCAAGGCCCCTTACGAAGAGGCCCACAAGGCCCTCTGCACCCTACCTGGTGTGGGCATCAAGGTGAGGCCTCAAGGCGGGTAGGAGCTACCCTCAGACCACTCATGTAGAGAGTAACAGAGCAGGAGACAAGACAGGCCTGAGAGCTGGGTGCAGGCTCAGCTTCTGGAGGCATAGCAGAAGGAGATACAATACAAGTGGATACTTTATTAGAGAAAATGCAAAAAGTGTATAAAGGACATTGCCCTTTGAATGCATTTGTAGAAAGGCCATTTGTTCAGGTACACATATACACTGCTTATATATGTGTGTGTGTGTGTGTGTGTGTGTGTGTGTGTGTGTATGTATATGGAGAGAGAGAGAGAGAGAGAGAGAGAGAGAGAGAGAGAGAGAGAAATTTCCCTGAAGGAATCACAGGAAACTTAATAGTGGTTACCTTTGGGAAGACACATAGGAAGGTATTTCTACTTTTATTCTTCTTGTGAATTATATGTACTTATAAAACTTTTTCTTTAATTTCAACAAGGGGATTGTGAATCTGGCATTTATTTGTTCTTCTGTATACTTCTCTGCAGTTTTGTTTAAAGAACTTTTTTTTATGGGCTCTGAACTTTAACATTAAGTCCTTGTTCTGTTTCTTCCTAGCCATGTAACTTGGGCCAAGTCACTTTACCTTTTAGAACCTCAGTTTTCTTATCTGCAAAATGAATATAATACTAGCTTCTTTTCTTAATTTGTTCCGTAACCTTGAGGCGTGGGAAACTATGAGACGCTCGAGTCGCAGTAAACTGTAGGTTGGATTAGATGTCTCCTTAAGAATTATATCAGTGGTACCTCGAGATATGAGTGCCCTAACTTGACCTACATAGATATTCATGCAGTAGCACTCTTATCGTATCTGTATTTAAAATTATTAATAGTTGGTATATGTTGATTGAGAAAATATAGAATAATAATAACCTCAGAGTGGCAGAGAAGTATAGCTAACTTTGGGGCTAGAAGCAGGATGCTGCCTGAGTCCTGCTATTCCTCCTCTATGTCCATCAAAGGTGGCCGACTGCATCTGCTTGATGGCCCTAGACAAGCCCCAGGCCGTGCCCGTGGATGTCCACATGTGGCAGATCGCCCAACGTGACTACAGTTGGCATCCCACAACAACCCAAGGCAAGGGTCCAAGCCCCCAGGCCAACAAGGAACTAGGTAAGGAGAGAGGGAGATGCCAGGGCTGGCAGTAGGCTGAGATGGTAGAAACTTCTCTTCTCCCTAATACCCCATCACTGTGGATGGGGATGTGGGGCCACTTTGCTTTGCCTCATTATCTCTGATTTAAGGAAACTTTTTCCGGAGCTTGTGGGGACCTTATGCTGGCTGGGCCCAAGCAGTGAGTATACCTAGGCTTCCTCTCCTCCAGCCCTGACCCCATAGGACTTCTCCCCAAGCCCTGACCCAGGGACTCTTCTACTGCCTCCACCCTAAGCGACCCTAAAGAATTCTCTCACCTCCATCCCCAGCCCTGACTCTAGTGGACTTGTGTTGCCCTGGACCTGTTCCCCAGTAATTCCATTTCTCCCCACACTACCACCAGCTCCACCAGCCAGCCAATATAACCTGAACTCAGTGTATCCTGCCCCCAGGTGCTGTTCAGTGCTGACCTACGCCAACCACACCAAGAACCACCAGCAAAGCGCAGAAAGAGATCCACAGGGCTCGAAGAAGTCTAGGTGGGGGGCACAGGACAAAGGGATTCTCCCAATATCTTTCCCCTCCATTCCCTATGCTCTCCTCCATCCAGACTCATGTTGGGAAAGGGGCTCCATGAAACTACCTCAGGGTCCAGACACCCTCAAGCTAAGCAGTTTGCATTAACAGTGTGGAGTGGGGGTAGGGGGGAGTTATCTGGGGAGACAAAGCTACTTTTGGTTTTATCCTCTTCCCTTTATTACAAGAAGGAACAATAAAATAGAAACATTTGTATGGAAAATACAGTGGGGGAGTGGTAGGAAAAGGGGTGGGGTGGGGGTTGGGTAGAACAAGGTAAGCCCATTTCAAGGAAAAAAGGGGAGCAATCTGTCCCCAGTCTCTCACACATGGGGAATCCTGACCCTGGATCCAGGGACCTAGAGCTGGGGGGACAGCCTGGGGGACATTTCCGGGCCTGGCTCCACACAGCAGTCTCGACAGCAGCAGCCAGCCACAGGCCCTACATGGGGAAAGAACAGACTTGGCTGTAGAAGCAGACCCTCCACTCCAGCCTGGGTGCCTCTTCATGGACCACCCATACCCTTCCACAGAGTCCTGGTCCTCACCTGCAGCTGCTGGTGTCAGCAGCTCCCCGTGGCTCACCATCGGTCCCTGCCCCTCCTGGCTGGTGCCCAGCTGTAGCTTCCTCATGTGCCGCACCACAGCCGTAGCATTGAAGGCTTGCTGTGAGGAGATGGGGAGGAGAAGGAACTTTTGAGAAAGTGAGAGATGATGGGGCAGGGTCTGGCAGTGGGATTCTTGCAGTGGTTCTGTTATTTTCAGGTGTTATTGATTGATTCCCTAAAACCACCTGAAATATCTGCAAGACTTTATTAAATTATATTCAGCCATATTACGTATTACACTCATATCTATACACATATAAAAAGTATATAAACAGATATGTAACTTTTTATATGTAATTCATATTTACATAATAGCAAACATAATATAGCATATTTCAGGCATTGTTCTAAACACTTTACATAGTAATTCACTTAATCTTTATGGAAATCTTTGAGGTGAGCACTTCTAGTGCACCACTGTCAAAGGAGGAAACTGAGGCACAGAGAGGTTAAGTAATTTGATGTCTGGAGCATGAAAATTGATGCACTGGTGAGGGGGAGTCCCTCAGCCCGGCCTGCCCCCTCTCACAGTCCAGGAGCCCTCAGGGTTGGGAGATGACCTGGCAATCGGGGAAAGGCGATGCCCCCATCACACCTCTGCTGCTGCCACTGCCAGCAGGGTAAGCCTCGGCCAGCCCTGGTTACCTGAGCCTCGGGTAGCCCTGGGTGGCTGGGCAGCTACCATCCGAGGCTTGCCTGTGCCTCAGGCCAGCCCTGGGCGGCTGGGGAGCTGAGGGGACTGGGTGCTGCCATCTTGTGGGTACCACCATCTTTGAGGGCATGACAGTCAATTAGCATATTCCCTCATTGGCTTGGGCACTGCCATCTGTGAGGCATGCTGGTCAATTAGCATATTCCCTCTTTATTATAGGGTATCCTCAAAATGCCTCCATAAAACCCTCAAATTCACCATGTCCAAAAACAAAGTAATCCCCTAAACAAGTATCAGGCCAGCCCTTGGCATCTCTCATGTCAATATCCATTCTACTATCACTTCTTGTAAATTCTACCTCCTAATTGACTCCTGGACCAACTGCTATTCTCTGTTCCTGTTGCCTCTGCTCTGGTCCAGGCCTCACTGTCTCCAGCCTGCCTTTCTGTCACATCGTCCTAAGGGATCTCCAAGCCTTCAATCTATGTCTCTCTCTGCATCCTGATACCCTTTCTAAAGGACAAATTCCTGTTGAAAATCCTTCTAGGGCTCCTTAGCATCCTAAAGATCAAGTCAGTGTTACACTGTGGCACTTGAGACCCTAAGCAGCCTTGTTTCTACCTGCATCTCCAGCCTGGGCCCCACATCCCAGAAGCTTTCACTGCCTTCAAAGCCCTTCCAGAACAGCCATCCTTAGCACTGGCACACTTTCTCTTGTCCTTGACCTTTTGTACATTGATTCCCTCTGCCTTAAACATTATTCTATTATGCCTGGCTAATTCTTACTCAGCTGTAGGGTCTATAAGGCCATCACCACCTTTATGCTCCTTCCAGGACCCTGTAGGTTGGATTAGATGTCTCCTTAAGAATTATATACAGTGGTACCTCGAGATATGAGTGCCCTAACATACGAGATTTTTGAGATATGAGCCGCCGAGCGAGCGATTTTTGCTTTGAAATACGAGCAACATTTGAGATAGGAGTAATCGCGTGGATCAGCTGGCTACACACGACCCACCAGTTTACCACGATTCCAGCGTCTCATAGTTTCCCATGCCTCAAGGTTATGGAACGAATTAAACTCGTATCTCGAGGTACCACTGTACTGTTCTCCCTCTAGACTTGGAGGTCAAGGAACCCTCCCTAGAATAGAGTAGGTGTCAGAGAACGTTGAATGAATGAAAGGTTTTTTGGTAAGCATCCTTGAGCAGTTACTGTGTACCCAACTTGGTGCCAAGTGTTGTGCAAGCCGAGGTATGGTTGGGAGTGGGGAGGAATCCTGAGAAGGCTGGGCCCCAGCACTAGGAATGTGGGCTCACCTTCCACTTGCTCTTGGCAAAGTTCTTCTTGATTTGTTCACTCACTGACTGGTGAATATTCTTATCTAGAGCTGTATCTCCTGCAATCCTAGAGTAAGGGTATATGGAAGATTATCCAAAGGCATAGGCAGGCCTAGAGGTCCCAGGCCTTACCCCAGTTCACAGCTCATGGAAGCTCTCACCATGGGTGCTGCAAGGCCTGTTCACAGGTGAACCTCTTCTCCGGATCCTTTTCCATCAAGTGCCTAATGAAATCTTTGGCTGAACCAAGACAAAAGTAAAGACAGAAAGAACATGGTGGTACCTATGGACACCCCCAAAACAGAGTCCACCCCTCAGGTCTGGCCTGGCATCCAAGCAAGATGAGTGGCTATATTTGTTCATGCACCTTCTCACCCCACATATTCTCTTTCTCTAAGTCCTTCACACACCCCAGCATTTCAGCTCTCTTCTTTTTCCCTTAAGAAAAACTTGTTCTTAGAATATTCTACTCAGTGTATTCACATTGATGTGTAAATGATTGATAATGGTTTCACAGGTTTGCCTCCTACTAGGAGGCACAAAAGGACAGATGGAAACATGTGGTATGTTAGGCATTAGGATGTCAGTGGGGGAGGTATTTTAAAAAATACTATGTTTGAAGACTGAATGAATGAATGCCTACAGGTTTCTCAGATCATGGCCAGGCAGAGGGAAGAGCCTGGGGTGGTTGTCTCAAAGACAGCTCATAGTCTGGGGCCCAACTGACTTAAGGAAGGCTATGAGGAGACCCCAAAGCAGATGAGAAAGGCACCAGAGGCAGGGCTCAGGGGAAGAAGGCAAAGTCCCAAATACCAGAGTCAGAGATGTCGTCCCAGTAAGGAGAGTCAAACTCGTACTCGGCCTTCAAAATCTGTTCAAAGAGTTTGGCATCATTCTCGTCATAGAAGGGAGGGTAACCGCAGAGCCTGGTCAGGGAGAAACTCATCCTCATTTTCCATTTTCAGTGTACCCATTGGCTCCGGGGTAGAGCTTCAGGGCAGTCCCAGGGGTTAGGCAAGACCCACAGGAAGGAGTTCCCCCTTTTATAAAAGGGGCTGAGGGGATCTACCCCTTTCTGCCTTGTTCACTCCTGTCCTGTTCCACTTTCTAATTCCTTAACGTGCCACCATCTTTCCTTCCTCAGGGCCTTTACATTTGCTATTCATGTCTGGCTCACTCACTTCATTCAGGATGCCACTCAAATGTCACCTCAGAGAGGCCTTCCCTGACCTTTTAATCTAAAATGGCATTCATCCCCCGCTCCCTACCCTTCTTTATTTTTCTTCGTAGCACTTTTTACCACCTGACATTTTATGGATTTATCTCCTTGTTGTTTACTTTTTATTTACTTGTCTCTCTTCCTTACTAGAGTGTCTGCTCCCTGAGGGCAGGCACTTTGCCTGTTTTGTTCTCTGCTAAACACCCAGTGCTTGGTGCAGTGTCTGAAACATAGTATCTATTAAATGAAGTAATATTAGTCATTAATTGGTAGACAAAAATGTGCAGGGCATGAAGGAAGAAATTGCAGAGGGAAGAAGAGAGCAAAGTAGGGAGAAGAGAACTCTGGAGTCATACACCCCAATGGCAAAGACCCCACTCACAGGATATAGGCAATGACTCCAATGGACCAGCAATCCACTGCCTTGCTGTAGGGTTTCTGGGCCAGGACCTCAGGGGCTATGGAGGGAAGAGGACATGGTGGTGACAAATCTCTGTCCTGCAGCTCCTGGTTCCTCCCCTGCCTCTGGTCCCAGCCCAGGACCCTCCGCACCCACGTATCCCGGAGTCCCGCAGGCCGTGGAGAGTACACTGCCAGGGTCCTCCATCTTGGAGAGTCCAAAGTCGGAGATCATGATCTTGGAGTCTTCATCCAGGTTGTAGTACAGTAGATTCTCTGGCTTAGAGGGCAGGAGGGAGGGGAAGGGGCAGTCAGAGATGGCCAAGCACCTCCTGCGAAACAATGGGCCCCCAAAAGCCTCTGGCTTCACAGCTGGAGGCACAAGAAACTCAAGGAGGCTAAATATTCTAGAAAGGATAAGGACCATGAAGATATAGGAGGTAATTTTCCTGTAAAGCTTAGGTATTTACTGTGAAACCCTAAATATTTGAGCATCTACTGTGTGCCAGATCTTGTGCTAATCCTTGATTTCATTGCATCCTTACCACATTGCTACCAGGCCAGTCTGAATAATCCCACCCTAGAGATAAGGAAACCGATGCCTTGAGAGGAAAACCTACAGTTAGGGAGTAACAGGGCCAGGATTCAAACTAGATCTGGCCTTCTAGACTAGAATGAGATGTACTACCCAATGTGAACCTCATCATAATCTCTGAGAATTAGGATTTCAGGGGTTTCTAGATTTTTTCATTATGTTTTGTCTCCCATCTAAGTTTTCTACAAAGAGCAAATGGGAATTTTATTATCATAAAAAGACACAAGCCATTATTTGGATAAAATGACAGTATAGTTCACTTTTGTGTCCATTTGTGTGTCCAAACTGGAATGGGAGGAGGCAGTTTAGGGTTTACAAGGTCCATTTTGCAGATGGGAAGCCAAGGTTCAGCAAAGAAGTGAGAGTTACACAAGGTCTCACAGTGAGTGTGCAGAGCCCTCAACCTTGGGTGCCCTAGCTCATCATACCCTCACATCTCACCTTGAGGTCCCGGTGTACAATGCCCAGATCATGCAGATACTTGACAGCATCCAGCACTTGGAATATAAGACGGCTGGCGTCCCGCTCCGTGTAAAAGCCTTTTTCCACAATGCGATCAAACAGCTCCCCTCCTGACACCCTGCAGCAAGGAACGGGGCAGTCTGACCAAGAAAGCAGAAGAGGCAGGGAGGGTAGGAAGGGGGCAGCAGAGAGAGGTGTGATAAAGGGTTACAGTTGAGGCCACTCACAGCTGCATGATGAGATAGAGGTGGCCCCCACTCTCATAGATGTCATCCAGGGCAACAATGTTGGGGTGCTTGATCCTGAATGGAGAAATGAGGTGGTTCAGAGCTGAGGACAGCTCAGCCACCTTCCCATCTTCACCTTGAAGGATCACCACCTGAAATCTGGATAGGATAAACCAAGGACCTGGATCCCAAAGGGAAAAGCTGATTTACCACAAGGGGTTATAATGTATTAGAAGGCAGGAGAGCATAGAGATAAACACTAGACACTGGCATTGGAAGGACTGGGGTCCAAACCTGCTTCTACTATGTGCTATTTGGGGACAAGTCTTTACACCTGACAGTGCTGATCAACACAAGATTCTTAAAATTTTTCTGTGTTGATAAGTCTGTCAGTCTACATGACACCAGGGGCTTTATCTTGCTCACTACTGTACCTCCTGCACCTGGTGTAGATTAGGTGCTCTGGAACATTCACTGAATTGAGTGTAACCTCTCTGAGCTTCAGTTTCTTATCTATATACTAGAGACCTGATGCAATAAATTCGTGCAAGAGTAGGCCTTCGCAGTCCTGGCTGCATTGTCCCTTGCAGCCCTGGCTTTATCTGGAAGGTCATCCAGGTCAACATCCTTATGCTATTCAGTCGATTTGCACAGTACGCTTTTATTATCTATACTAGAGGCCTGGTGCACGAAATTTGTGCATAGAGGAGGGGGTTCTCCCTCAGCCCAGTCTGCACCCTCTCCAACTTGGAACCCCTTGAGGGATGTCTGACCACAATTGGACATCCCTCTCACAATCCAGGACTGCTGACTCCCAACCGCTCTCCTGCCTCTGCCTGATTATCCTAACAACTTCTGCCTGCCAGTTTGATCACCCCCTAACCATCCTCTCCAGCCTGATCAATGCCTAACTGCTCCCCAGCTGGCCTGATTGCCCCTAACTGCCCTCACCTGCCAGTCTGGTCAGCCCTAACTGCCCTTCCCTGCAGGTATGGCCCCCCCCCAACTGCCCTCCCCTGCAGGCTTGGATCCCCTCCCCCAACTGTTTTCCCCTGCTGGCCTGGTCTCCCCCAGCTGCTCTCCTCTGCTGGCCCAGTCAACCATAACTGCCCTTCCTGCTGGCCTGATCACCCAAAACTGCTCTTCTCTGCAAACCTGGTCTCCCCAACTGCCCTCTGCTGGCCGGATCACCCCTAACTGCCCTTCCCTGCAGGGCTGGCTCCCTCAACTGCCCTCCCCTGCAGGCTTGGTTCCCCGCCCCCCCACCAACAGCCCTCCCCTGCAGGTTGGTTCCCCACACACACACCAACTACCCTCCCCTGCTGGCTTGGTCCCCCACAACTGCCCTGCTTCTGCAGACCTGGTCTCCTCCAACTGCCCTCTGCCAGCCTGGTCACCTCTCAACTGCCCTCCCCTATAGGCCTGGGCCCCCTCAACTGCCCTCCCCTGCAGGCTTGGTCACCTCTCAACTGTCCTCCCCTATAGGCCTGGGCCCCCTCAACTGCCCTCCCCTGTATGCTTGGTCCCCCCCAACTGTCATCCCCTGCAGGCTTGGTCCCCCTCAACTGCCCTCCCCTACAGGCCTGGCTCCCCCAACTGCCCTCCCCTGCTGTCCTGGTCCCCTCCAATTGCCCTCCTCTGCTGGCCTGATTGCCCACAACTGCCCTCCCCTGCTCACCTGGTCTCCAACTGCCCTTCTCTGCCAGCCTGGTCACCCCTAACTGCCCTCCCTGCCAGCCTGATCACCCACAATTGCTCTCCCCTGTAGTCCTGCCTCCCCCCAACTACCCTCCCCTGCAGGCTTGGTCCCCTCCAACTACCCTCCCCTGCCAGCCTGGTCTCCCTCAACTGCCCTCCTCTGCTGGCCCGGTCACCCCTAACTGCCCTCCCTGCTGGCCTGATTGCCCACAACTGGCCTCCTCTGCTAGCCCGATTACCCCTAATTGACCTCATTTGCAGGCCTGGGTCCTCCCCAACTGTCCTCCCCTGCAGGACTGCCCCCCGCCCCCGCTGCAACTGCCCTCCCATGCAGGCCTGGGTTCCCCTCCCCAACTGTCCTCCCCTGCAAGCCTGGTCCCCCTCAACTGCCCTCTCCTGAAGGCTTGCCCCCCCCGCAACTGCCCTTCCCTCTGGCCTGCTCTCCCCCAACTGCCCTCCTCTGCTGGCCTGGTCACCCTAACTGCCCTCCCTGCTGGCCTGATTGCCCACAACTGCCCTCCTCTGCCAGCCCAGTTACACCTAACTGCCCTCGCAGGCCTGGGTCCTCTATAACTGTCCTCCCTTGCAGGCCTGGCTCCCGCCGCCCCAACTGCCTTCCCCTGCAGTCCTGGTCCCCTCAACTTCCCTCCTCTGCAGGCCTGGTCCCCCCCAACTGCCCTCCTCTGCTGGCCTGGTCACCCACAACTGCCTTCTTTGCTTGCCTGATCGCCCACAACTGCCCTCCTCTGCTGGCCTGGTTACCCGCAACTGCCCTCATTTGCAGGCCGGGTTCCCCCCAACTGTCTTCTCCTGCAAGCTTGGTACCCCTCAATTGCCCTCCCCTGCTGATCTGGTCTCCCTCAATTGCCCTCTTCTGCCAGCCCAGTCACCCCTAACTGCCCTCCCTAATTGCCTGATCACCCACAACTGCACTCCCCTGCAGACCTGTTCTCCTGCAACTGCTCTCCCCTGCAGGCCTGGTCCCCCACAACTGCCCTCTCCTGCAGGCCTGGTCCCCCACAACTGCTCTCCCCTGCCAGCCATCTTGTGGTAGGCATTTTGTGTCCACATGGGGGCATCCATCTTGTGTCTTGGAGTGATGGTCAATTTGCATATTACTCTTTTATTAGATCGGATATATAAAAGCCTATGTGACAACCGAACAGCTGGAACAACCAGTTGCTATGATGCACAATGACCACCAGGTGGCAGACACTCAATGCAGGAGCTGCCCCCTGGTGGTCAGTGCACTCCCATAACCAACCTCCCTTGGCTGCCTAACCTCCCGCAGTCCCTCCCCCCTAGCCAGCAGGCCCTGATTGCCTAATTGGGGCTGGGATGGGAAACCAGGGGTGAGTGGTGGCAGAGGGCTAACCTCCCATGGGCCTTCCCCCCAGCCAGCATATCCTGGTGGTGGTGAGAGAAGGAGGAGGCGGGGAGGCAGGGAACCGTGCAGTGGCAAGGTGCCAATGGTGGTGTTGACGTCTGTCATCAGTACCTTCCACACCTGGCCCAGCAACCATCGCCTCCTCTCCTAACCCCACTGGGGCCTCTGGGCCCTGATGGGTCCAGCTCCTGATCCTAGAGATTCCACCCATGCGTGAATTTCATGCACCAGGCCTCCAGTTATAGATATAATAGCCTAAGCAACCAATACAACTGAATGACTGGTTGTTATGATGTGCACTGACCACCAGGGGACAGACGTTCAATGCAAGAGCTGCCCCCTGGTGGTCAGTATACTCCCACAGGCTACCTCCCGTGCGCCCCCCCTCCCCCCCCCCTTGTCCCCCCCCCCGTGGTCCCTCCCCCTGGCTGGTCAGCCGGCCCCTATCAGGACTGAGTGAGAAGGCCCCGATTGGCCCAAATACTCAGCCAGGCCAAGGGACCCCAACTGTGTACGAATTTGTGCACCGGGCCTCTAGTCTATAATATGAAGCTAATGATAGTACTTCCTTCAAAGACTTAGGGTGAGTATCACATGAGATAATGCAGATAATGTAAATAAGGTGCTTGGCATAGTGCCTGGCACATAGTAAATGCTTTAAAAATATACCAGTGATGGTGATTGAGCTTGATGGAAGATGGCTCTGCTACAGACTTGCTGTGTGACCTTGGACAAGTCCTTTGCCTTCTCTGGACCTGTTCCTTCACCCCTACCACCAATAGTAGAAATGATGATTTTGTCCCTGCACAGGATAGTTGGAAAGCTCAGGGAAGAAACTGGAAGTGGAGATTCTTTTAAGTTTTTTAGTGAGGCAGCAAGTTTCATATCAGAATGAGCAATTCATAGACCAGGTGTTGTTGACTTAGTCAGAAGTTCAGCACACAGGCATTTTTTAACTTGTTGAGTGGCTTTTTATGTTGGAGAACTTGAGGTAAGTCTAGCGATAACACCAGTTAGATAGGTGGGTTCAAGCCCTGTTCAAGAGTTGACCTTTAGACCTGATTGAACAGATTAAACCTCTGTAAAGAAGCAAGGACATCTCAATCTCATCTGTCATGTTAGCTATTGTGCCAGGCACTTGAAATAAAGGACCACTAATGCTCTCCACAACCTTGACAAGTGAGGATCATTACCCCATTTTATAAATGAGTAATTTGAGGCTCAGAGAGGTTAAATGCCCAAAGGGGTCAGATGAAGATAGGGTCAACGTAGGCAGGGACAGGCTATAGCTCACGCACTTGTGCAGCACAGCAATCTCATTTTCCATGCTGCCTTCCTTGCCCTCCAGAGCCTTCTTGGCGATGCATTTGATGGCCACCAGCTTCTGAGTCCTTTTGTCTTCTGCCAGGATTACCTCTGAAAAGGCCCCACTGCAGGGAAAGGTATTCATCAGACAGGGACCTGGAACCCCAGTTTCCTGCCAGCCTTTCCTCCATTTTCTATGGGGTTTGTGACTACTTCTGGACCAAGGAGGTGGAATGAGACTCCCCCATCACTCATCTATCCTCTAGTGCCAATTGGAGTAGTCTGTGCCCTGGCCATGGTAATTGGGTCATGTGATGCAAGCCAGGTTATTGGCACTTTGAGAATGTGGTACTCTTTCCTGATAAGCTGGTAGAATATAAGCCTGGGAATAATGATAGTCATCTTCTCACCACTCAGGGAGAACCTGCTTGAGAAGGAAGCCAGTACAAAGGAAATCAGAGCTGAGAAATAGTCCAAGACAATTTCCAGATAACATAATGTGAGACCCTGGATCCAGCCATGCCTGGGCTTTTTTATGTGCATGATTGATTCCTTTTTCTGGTGAAGCCAATTTGAGTCATGGCTAATTTAACATCCTTTAGAACCTTAAAATACCATCAGCATTACCTGGAAACTGTTTATAAACGCAGAATCTCTGGTCCCACCCCAGACCTACTAAATCAGAATCTGCATTTTAATAAGATGCTTGAATGATTTGTATGTTCACTGAAGTTTGAGAAGCAATGCTTTACTACAGGCTCATAGAAAGGAATAAATTCAGTTGAACTGGAGTTCACTGATTAAGTAGAGTTTACTCGAGTATTTTTTCTACAACATTTTGGGTAGTAGGTCATAAGTCAAATAAAAGCATCTCCCATGGTGAAATCTCAATCATCAGAATAACTAGTGACTGTGGTAATCTCATTGCTGATTTCCAGTCCTGTTCCTCTCCAACTAATTCTCCATACTGTGGACAGAGTGACCATCTTGAATTGCAAATCTGCCAAAAAGTCTTAAATGTCTTCCTATGGCCTGTGGGATAAAGTCCAGCCTCCATAGTTTGGCTTTCAAGGCCATGCATTACCTGTTCCCTTCTTTTCTCCAGCCTTCTCCACCCTTTCTCAGTCTCTGATGATAAGCTCCACTTTACTTTATACCTTTCCACACAAAACATGCCTCTGAGCCTTTGCTTATGTTCTCCCTTCTGCTTGGAATGTGCTTCTCTTTCTCAGACAAGTACACTTCTACCCATCTTTTAATACCCAGGTCTAATGCCCCCTTGTCCAGAAAGTATTTCCCCAGGCAGAAGCCACTGCTCTTTCTGGACTCTCCAGAGTCCTCATTCTCTTCTTTAATTGGAGCCCAGCATGCACCCTGTTGACATTTTCCATGTGTCTGTCTCCCTCACATGTTTGCCATCAACTTGAGGGCAGAGACCAGGTTTGAGTTATTTCTGGACTCCCAGCATGAACAACAGAGCCATGCCCAGCTGTAGTTGCCAGACGTAGGCCAGAACTCCCAAACCTTGGCAGCAAGTTGAATAAACTGGCTCCTTCATTCTCCCCAACTTCCTTCTCTCCATGGGATCCCAGAGCTATGGCAAGAGCAGTCCCTGTTCTATCCACTGCCGGCCAGAATTGAAAATCCAGTATCAGCCATGGCAAAGCTGCCATAGGGCTGGGCTGTAGGAAACAGGAAGTAGTGATCAACTGACCGGAGGAAGCTCCACCCTGGACTCAGCCTTCCCAGCCAACCAGGCCAAAAGTGAAGACCTTCCCAACCCCACCCCTCAGCTCAGGGACAGCCCCCATTCTCTCCTGCCCTGAGACTCACGTTCCTAGAACATCACGGAAGTCGTAAATGTCCCTAATGTCCTCCGCCTGCTTCCAGTTGGGGCCTTCCACTGCCCCTGGCATGGCCCACTGCCCCCCGGCCACAGCCAGGGCTCCTAGAAAAGGGAATGGAGGGGAAAGATTCAGTAAGGCCCAGACTTCTATGTGGGAACAAACTGGGAGCCCCATTCGGTCATTCAGGCTGCATCTATTCATATAACAAAATCATTCAACAAATATTCATTCATTCACCATTCATTTATCATTTAGGAAACCCTTATGCCTAAAGGAAAATCCTTCATGGTGGTAGCAAAATTCTTTATTCAACAGTCATTCACTCATTCATTCATTTATTCAGTTCACCTCCCAGTTCCTCTCCAAACCCAAACACCCCAAGGGACCCTGGCTTCCCAAAGGACAGCAGATGAGGCTTCAGAACAGCTTGTAGAAGCACAAAACCTGGGAGGAACCCCCAATCACCAGAACCAGCAATGTCCCAGCCCCACCCTCGGAATTGCTGGGGTGTCTCCTCTCCCTCCTCCTTTTTCTCACTCAGCCTCTCGGAAATCAGGCTTCCGGCAGCCAGGGCTTTCAGCAATTCTCAGCCACGGTTTTAAATAGCTCCTCCTGCATAGTTGTCATGGCAACAGCAGCCACAGCTGGAACTGGCCAGGACTCCTATTTCCCTCTTCCCACCTGATTCCCTATCTGGGTCTCAGCAGCTTGAGAAATGGTCCCACCCAGTCTGTCCCCTCCTGACTTCACCTGACCCAATCCAACCTATACCTTATTCTGCTGAGAATTCTGTCTGCAGGAGAGAATGGGAGTTATTTCTCCATTTATCAGATGGTGAATGTGGAGACAGAGGTCCAATTTCCCAAATGAACCCCTACTGGGGCCCCAACTAAGTTTGCTGAGGGCAAAGGCCTTAAAGGGGTCCTTCCTGGGTTGGAAGGCCTGACCTGAGCTGGTCCTCCCAATATGCAGCCAGACTGGGCCCATTCAGCGAACATAGCCCCTCAATCCCATCCCAGGCCCACAAAGGAAGAGGCTGAAACAGAGCCTAGCATGCTGTAACCTCAGGGAAGGCACTTTCCTTCTCTCTTTCCTCTGCAGAATGTGGGGAAGGAACCCTGACTATAGTTTCTGTTGTGAGATCCCACTCCTCTGATGGGACCTCCTGGCCAGCCACCTCTTCAAGAAATGAGACTTGATGGTAAGCTCTAGAAGCAGAGTTATATTATTTTTTAATTTTTTTTAGAGGTAGTTTAAAAACTTACCTGGAGGCTAGCACATACAACCCTCACAGTTTCAAACATGTCCTTGTACCCAGACAGACCACACTAAGCCCCACTCACACAGATCCAGTACACTCCATACCCAATACCCTGACAGCTTATAAAATATGCTCACACAGACACCTGATAATATATGCACATATATCCAAACACATGATCCCCCAGACATCCTCACACCTAAACATCCCTCCCACAGATCACTCTCACACCTTGACACATATCTGTATGTACCTAGACCAGATAGATGATACCCCAAAAAACAACACACCCGTCACCTGTGTACCCAACATCACAGATTCACTCATCCTTCACTCTCCCGTTCCAATGCACTGTAGAAGCTTCAATACTAGAAACTGAACCCCAACAATTTACACACTTAACTTCAAATGTCCTCAGCACACAATCATATTCCCCACCCTCTACTTTTAATACCTTTTGAGATACCAGAATGCACAACACCTGGACACATATCTGCAAAGGAACACTGATAACCAGACATCCCCACCCATAAGGACACACACACCAACACACGGCAACTCTGCATCTGATCCACATGCCTATGCTAAGACATTAGCACATCCCAACACAGCCCCACACATCTCTACCTCCAAATGCACAGTCCTTCCACATTCAGGCCCAGCTGCTTGTACACACACACACACGCACGTACACGCACACGCACACGCGCACACACACTCTTCCCCACCTTCCTCTGTTATCTATTCAGTTCCCCACCGACCCTCCTGGCACCTGCTGGTCCTAGGGCAGAGGTAAGTGGGGAAAAGGCCCACCCAGCCCTGCCCATGCAGAATCCAGCCAGCCTCGACACCCTCTCTCCTTCTCGGGGGAGGGCTTCCAGAGGCTGCAGGGTCCGGCCGCCACTCCTCGGCGCCCGCGGTGGAAGGCGGGACGTCCCCCCTGCCCCCTCTCCAGTACCTGCAGATGCCCCGCCTCGGGGCTGGCTGCGAGGCCCAAGGTGGCTGGCGCGGCGCTCCCGCCAAGGTCCGCAGTCGCTGAGCGCCTGGCTCGCCCGCCCGTTCTCTCGCTGGGTCTCGGCTTGGGCTCAGCTGGCTCCCTCCGCCCGCCTGCGGCTCTGATGTCAGTGGAGGAGGAGCCTGCAGCGGAGGGACCGGGGACTAAGAAGCGAGACTCAGCTACGGGCTGGAAAAGAGGCGCGGGGGGGCGGGTGTGGAAGGACCCGAGGGGGTCTCTAGTACAAGTCAGATCCTCTGCTGGGCTCTTCCCGCCCTTCGTCCCCGGTAGGATCCCCGTTTCACAGAGGGCTCAACGGAGGCCCAAAGAGATGAAGGGTTAAAAATCAGCAGGTGGTCAGAGGCGAAGCCGGATTTAAACCCAGGTCTGTCTCATGCCAGAGACTGGCCAGTTTCACCCTGTCGCCTCACAGAGTTTCAGACCAGTCTGGGAGCTCCCTTAGGACTCACTCCATTTTCCCTCCTCTCTCTACCAACCCGCTCCACCACTGGTGCCCAGGAGGGAATTAGGCCCCTCACAAGGGCTCAGGAGGCTGAGGGTGCGGGGATGGGGCACTGAGGAAAGATTAGGCAATGAAGAGAATCGAGACAGTGGTTGGATGGAACCTCAATTTATAAGTGGAAAAAACAAAGCACGAGGTCCCTCGAAGCAGAGCAGATGCCCCAATTCCCTACACCTGGGTGTGGTGCCCAGAGGGACTGAGGCTAGGGAGGAAAGGGGAGGAAAGGGGAGGAGAGGGAGTTAAATCGGGATCCTGAAGGAAACTAGCCAAAGAGAACCAAAGTGCCACGTGACTGGGCAGGCGCCAGGGGCTCATGGTTGGAGGGGAGGGGGGCACGAAACCGCTCCTGGGGCGGCAGGCAGGCGGCCAAGGGACCTGACCGAGGTCGTCTTGCGCAAGGCCTTCCTTGGGAAGAAATTTGGTGCAGAGGGAGGAAGGGGGAGCAACTCACAGGAAGTGGGGGCAGAGCTGGACTGTGACCAGCCAGGGGAGGCACATTGCTTTGGATCCCCATTCACCTTAATCACATGCCAGTGCCTCTCTCCCTTCCTGAATCCCTGCATTGTCCAGCTGGAGATGGGGAGAAGACAATGCTCACCCCAACTCAGTTTCAGCTGGCTTTTCTTCTTTATTCTCAGGACTGTGTCAGAGGGTGGTCAGTCTATTATGCCCAATGTACAAGGGAAGATGGCTAAGATTTCTAAAAAGGCTTTAGAGATTGACTTATCTGAGTCTCACTTTACCTCTCTGAGCCTCAGTTTCTTCATCTGGAATATGGGAATATTGATGATTGTTCAATTTTCCTGAGAATTCTAAGATAGTGGATGTGAAGTGCCTGTAGGGATTCAAAATATGAGAGCTATATTTAATTGTAAACTGAAGCTCAGATTTGTCCAGGGACAAGAGGCTAAGGGGCAATTTCCCTCCCTCAAATCTCAGTATCTCCAACTGTCTAGTCCATGGAAAAATACACTTCATGCCCAGGAATGAGCTTCTCATCTCCTCTCCCTATACCCACCCCAAATACACACTGAGCTAAGGTTGTCTCACCACGAATTCCTGTTTTCTCTTTAACGTTCCCAAAGTGATAAGGTGGCCTCTATTCTTCTGAGGACTTGTATAATTTTTATGCTCTGTTATACATTTTGTCTACTTTTAAGCATGTCTGAGGGCACTTATGCTTTCCTTTTTCTAGCAAACACATTCTTTTTCTTTTTCTTTTTCTTTTTTTTAAACATTTTAGCCGAGACCGGTTTGGCTCAGTGGATAGAGCGTCGGCTTGCAGACTGAAAGGTCCCAAGTTCGACTCCTGTTGGGGGCATGTACCTTGCTTGCGGGCACATCTCTACTGTGGGGAGTGCAGGAGGCGGCAGCTGATCCATGTCTCTCTCTCATTGATGTTTCTGACTTTCTATCTCTCTCCCTTCCTCCCTGTAAAAAATCAATAAAATATATTAAAAAAAATAAAAATAAAAAAAGATTTTAAAAATTGACTTGAGAGAGAGAGGAAGGGGGAAGAGAGAGCTAACAATGGAGAGAAAAACATTGATTGGCTACCCACATACACACTCCAACTGGGGATCAAATCCCCAACCTGAGTATGTGCTACTGGGAATTGAACCCACTGCCTTTTGGTGTACAGTACGACGCTTGAACCAACTGAGCCACACCAGCCAGGGAAATCTTTTAAAAAATATTTTTAAACAAGTAATATGTGATCATTCAAGAAAATTACATAAACTAATAAAAACATACATAAGACCATTTTTTAAAAATATATTTTTATTGATTTTTTACAGAGAGGAAGGGAGAGGGATAGAGTTAAGAAACATTAATAGGAGAGAAACATCAATCAGCTGCCTCCTGCACACTCACTACTGGGGATGTGCCTGCAACCAAGGTACATAACCCTTGACCGGAATCGAACCTGGGACCCTTCAGTCTGCAGGCCGACACTCTATCCATTGAGCCAAACCAGCTAGGGCACAAGACCATTTTTGCTACTGATCAGATTGCTTCACTTGCCAAGTAACTGAATCCCAACCTAAACCAGTTTCATCAAAGAAGAACCTAGGGCTCAAAATAGCTGACAAGATAGAAGGAAAAACACCAGGCTTTAAGGTCTTGGAGACTGTAATGGAGAAACGGTAGTCATAGGATTTGCTTTCTCTCATCTCTCCTTGCCTCGATGTCTCTTTGCACCGTTTTCCTTTCTTCTGCAGAGTGATCTCTACTTGGCAGGAAACATGGTTTGGGGCAGCCCCAGCATTCCAACTGAAGCCTGCAGAAGGAGAGCTGTATACTCAGGGAGGGACTCTGATGGCTTTTGCTGGAGTGACATGCCTACCCCTTGGCCCCAAAAACTTGCCCGAGATTGAGATACTATATTGGGCAAATGTACTGTCATGACAGCCACAACAGAGTCACAAGGAATAAAAAGGGGTATCTTACCTAAAGGAAATAGGGGTGCTGGGCAAGTGTGAATAACAAATCCATCCCAGCTCTGTTCACATCAATCAGAAATAACCACTATTAATACTTTGTGGTACATATTATTTCATACTTTTGTAGATACATATGCACATGCACATTACTTCCTACAGACCCTGCCCCCACAACAAGCATATTTCAAGATCGCCCCTTAACCATTCCCCTGCTGGCCTGATTGACACCTAACCGCTCCCCTGTTGGCCCAATCACCTCCAACTTCCCTCTCCTGCAGGCCCGGTCCCGCCCAACTGCCCTCCCCTGCCAGCCATCTTGTGACAACATGAGGATAGCCATCTTGTGACAATGTGGAGAGTGGCCATCCTGTGATGACATGTAGGTGGCCATCTTGTGATGATGTGGGGGTGGCCATCTTGTGACTATGTTGGGTAGCCATCTTGTGACAATGTGGGAGGGCTGCCATCCTGTGACAACATGTGGGTGGCCATCTTGTGATGATGTAGGGGCAGCCTTCTTTGTGGAAGCCATCTTGTGATGACATAGGAGTGGCCATCTTGTGACAACATGGGGGTGGTCATCCTATGATGACATGGGGGTGGCCATTTTGTGATGAAATGGGAGTGTCCATCTTGTGATAATGTGGGGTGGCCATCTTGTGACATGAGGGCATGAGGGTCAATTTGCCTATTACCTCTTTATTATGAGAAATTTCTCCTACGTAAGAAATTATTGGAATTTTTGCCTGGAAAATTGGGAGATGCCCTTTCCTTTGATATCAAACACTCTGAGGCTGATTCATCCTATTCCCATTTTGGCTTGTTTTCCAGGAAGCTTAGAGCTAATTCTGATGCTTAGTAATCCTGATATAACCTCATATTGGTATTTTATGAAATTTATTGTACACCTTCTTAATTTTAAGTTTTCTCAACTTCTTTTGAGAGAAGGAGAGGAAGAAAGAAAAGAAAGTAAAAGAAAGAAGAAAAAGAAAAGGAAAGAAAAAAGGAAGGGAAGGAAGTAGGTATAGTTTGAAAAGTGTGCTTGACAAGCCACATCCTCACTATATCAGCTAGAACATAGGTTTGGATTCCCTAACAAACACCCAAAATAATTGTGGCTTAAATAAAATGAAAGTGTAGCCGAGACTGGTTTGGCTCAGTGGACAGAGCATCGGCCTGCGGACTGAAAAATCCCGGGTTCGATTCCGGTCGGGGGCATGTGCCTTGCTTGCGGGCACATCTCCAGTGGGGGGCGTGCAGGAGGCGGCTGATCGATGTTTCTCTCTCATCGATGTTTCTGACTTTCTATCCCTCTCCCTTCCTCTCTGAAAAATCAATTAAAAAAATATATATATATATATTAAAATGGAAGTGTATAACAATCAGGCCATAAGCAGTCCCAGGCTGGGATGATGACTACAAGATAAGAGGGATCCTGGCTTCTTATCTTTAAAAAAAAATAATAAAAATTTTTTGTATTGATTTCAAAGAGGAAGGGAGTGAGAGAGAGAGAGAACATCAGTGATGAGAAAATCATTGATCGTTACCTCCTACACGCCCCACACTAGGGATTGAGCCCGCAACTCAGGCATATGCCCTGACTGGGAATCGATCTGTGACCTCCTGGTTCATAGGTCAATGTTTAACTACTAAGCCACACTGGCCGGGAATGGCTTCCTATCTTGTTGCTTCACTGTTCCTAGGGTTTTGTCTTTGACCACATATTTCAAGATGGCTTCCCACCATGTTTCATGCCAGGCAGGAACATGGAGGGCACACCTGGGGCACATAATCTTATAGTTATACACAACTCTTTCTCTTACATTCTATTGGTCAGAACTTAGTCACATGATCACACCCAAGTGCATATGTGCAACTAAAAATCAGATTTTGAAGGACATCTACCAGTTTCTGCCACATCCACTGTCTCAGATGTATTTCTTTGCACATAATTGTACTCCTGTCTGCCCCAACTTCACTTTCAGTCCCTCTAGTCAGTCCAGCCTCCTTGCTGCTATCAGAAGTGCTTTCTGACTCAGAGTGCTATTATGGCATTCCCCTACTCACAAACCTCCCCTGGCTCCTTACTACCCAGAAAAGTGATTCCCAAACGTTAATATGCATCAGGAATCATGTGGAGGACATACGAAAGCAGAGAGGACTGGCATAAGAAAATACGAAATAATGCCATTTGCAATAACATGGATAGATCTTGTGAGAATATTACTCTAAGAGAAATAAGTCAAGCAGAAAAAGCTAAGAATCATAAGATTTCACTCATATGTGATATATAAAACTGAGATTGGTGGATACAAACAGCAGTGGTGGTTGCCAGAGAGAAGCAGGTAGAAGGGTGTGGGGTAAAGAGGACCTAATATATGGTGACAGAAGATGATTTGGCTTTGAGTGGTGGATACACAGTGCAAGATACCTAGAGGAAGGGAGAGGGATAGAAAGTCAGAAACATCGATGAGAGAGAGACATCGATCAGCCGCCTCCTGCACACCCCCTACTGGAGTTGTGCCCGCAAGCAAGGTACATGCCCCCGACCGGAATCGAACCTGGGACCCTTCAGTCCGCAGGCCAACGCTCTATCCACTGAGCCAAACCGGTCTTGGCAAGATGCAGATCTTGTAACAGAAATGCACACCTGAAACCTATGTAACCCTATTAACCAATGTCACCCCAATAAGAAAAAACAAGCAAACAAAGAACAGAGAAGGCTGGGCCACAGAATTTCTGATTCATTTGGTATGAGACCTGAGAATCTGTGTTTACTATGTTCACAGGTGATGCTGATGCTACTGGTCCAGAGACCACGTTTTGAGAAACACTGACCTCAAAAATAAAGCCAGTGATTCTTGCCCTAGCCAATGTGGCTCAGTTGGTTGAGCATTGTCCCATGCACCAAGAGGTTACTGGTTCAATTCCTGTTCAGGGCACATGCCCGGGTTGTTTCAGGCTCAATTCCCAGTAGGGGCATGCTGGAGGCAGCCCATCAATGTTTCTCTCTCCCTCTTTCTTCCTCTCCCTCTCAAATCAATAAAAACATTATATATATATATCCATCCATGCTTCTTAATCTGCCATTTATAACATGTTGCAGCCTGGTCTCAACCTACTTTCTAGCTTCATTTCTTATCCTTCCACCCCTCCCACCTCCCCTCTAACTAGGCCTTCAGTCACACTGAAGTTTTCATCTTTCTAAGCAGGCCAGTTGTTCACACCTCTATGCCTTGTTGTTTCTTTTGTCTGGAATGTTTGCTGCCCCAGCACCTTCCTTTTCACATCCTCCCTGATGCCTTTGATGACCCTGTAGACTTTGTACATTCTTCTATTGCTTTGTGTTTTTGTCTGCCCAGCTGTCTTCCCATATCTGGAGCCTTAGTCACCTACATAGCTTTCAGCTATAGCACTGAGTGAGGAAACAAGAGTATGAATGTGAAAATGAAGGTGAGTATGTGGAGTGACTAAATGAACGAGGAGAGTGAAGAGATGAAATGATGAGTTAATATACAAAGAAATGAGTCATTGTCCATTTGTGCTTGGTTCTCTCCATTGAGTTCTAGGCCCCAGATAAGGAATTTACTCTCTTATCAGGTTTCCATAAAATTCCAAGTCCTAGCCATCTCTCCCTTCTTAGCAGGAATCACCTGGGACCCCAAATCCACTGAGTTGATCCTCCAGAGTGTGAGGGGCTGGGGACCCACACTGGGTCACATTCTAGCTCAGGGCTTAACCTCCACCTAAACATGCTTGTTTTCACTCACCATGGTGTTTCTGAAAGTCAGTTGTAAGACATTTGGAACTCTGAAGAAGAATGATAGGTGGATGCCTTTCAGGGCCAAAGCTTTTTTTTTTTTTTTTTTTAATATATTTTTATTGATCCGAGGAAGGGAGAGGAAGAGAGAGAAACATCAATGATGACAGAGAATCACTGATCGACCATCTCCTGCATGACCCCTACTGGGAATCGAGCCCGCAACCTGGGCATGTGCCCTTGACGTTAATTGAACCCAGGACCTTTCAGTCCTCAGGCCTACGCTCTATCCACTGAGCAAAACTGGCCAGGGCAGGGCCAAAGCTTCTTGACCAAACTAGTGATAAGATTGTTTCAAATTTAAAATATATCTTATTGATTTTTTACAGAGAGGAAGAGAGAGGGTAGAGAGTTAGAAACATCGATCAGCTACCTCCTGCACACTTCCTACTGGGGATGTGCCCACAACCAAGATACATGCCCTTGACGGGAATTGAACCTGGGACCAACAGGCCAACACTCAATCCACTGAGCCAAATTTAAATTTGGAGCCCGGTTAGGGCTGATTCAAAGTTAAATTGGAGCCTTGAGATGTTGGAACTAATCTCCCCCCCTCCTCATAGGGAGCCCAGCTTCCTCTGAACCCCATAAAGGAGACCTCCTCTGGCTACAGCAGATATAGTTATGGCTATAAGAAGGGACTCCTTGTCCCATTGTGGTTGTCAACTCTGTCAGGGATGGTGCAATCTGGGGCTGTAACTAAGGCTATGTAACATCAGAAGGCATTGTACCTCTTTGAGCTTCAGTGTCCTCTTCTATAGGGTGAGATATTATGACTGACCTGTTGGTGTGTGGAGAACATCAAATATGACATGGGCCCTAGCTGGTTTGGCCTAGTGAATAGAACATCGACCTGAGAACTGAAGAGTCCCAGGTTTGGTTCTGGTCAAGACATGGATCCTCGGCCTTGGTTGGGGCATATGTGGGAGGTAACCAATTGAGGTGTCTCTCTCTCTCACATTGATGTTTCTTCCCCACCCCCTTCCTCTCTCCCTTACCCCTAAAAATTCAATGGAAAAAAAATATCCTCAGGTGAGGATTAACAACAAAAAACTAGGACACTAAAAAACACATTAGCCTAGGCCTATGCAGAGTCGGGATCATCAATACCTTGTCCCACTGGAAGGTCTTCAGGGGCCATAATATGCATGGAGCTGTCATCTTCTATGATCACAATGTGTTCTTCCAGAATACCTCCTGAAGGACCTGCCTGAGGCTCTTTTTTAAATATATTTTATTGACTTTTTACAGAGAAAAGGGAGAGGGATAGAGAGTTAGAAACATCGATGCGAGAGAAACATTGATCAGTTGCCTCCTGCACACCTCCTACTGGGGATGTACCCACAACCAAGATACATGCTCTTAGCCAGAATCAAACCTGGGACCTTTCAGTCCACAGGCCAATGATCTAGCCACTGAGCAAAATCATTTAGGGCCTGAGACTCTTGAAGAAGTGTCACTCCTTTCAGAAATATGTTCAGTGGCTGGCACCATTTTGGGTCTCAGCCCATCTGGGTTTCCATATGACCTAATAAATTCATAATTCTTTTTAAAGAATATTTTTATTGATTTCAGAGAGGAAGGGAGAGAGAGAAACATCAATGATGAGAGAGAATCATTGATTGGCTGACTCCTGCATGTCCCCTATTGGGGATTGAGCATGTGCAACCCAGGCATGTACCCTTTGACTGAAATCCAACCTGGAACCCTTCAGTCTGCAGGCTGATGTTCTATCCACTGAGCCACCCCAGCTAGGGCTCATACTTGTAAAAAAAAAAAAAGAAAGAAAAAGATGTTTAGAGTGGCTTACTTGATTTTTATTTCTTAAAATTTTTATTTATTGATGAGGGGGGGGGAGAAACATTCATTTGTTGTTTCACTTATTTATGCATTCATAGGTTGATTCTTGTAAATACCCTGACCAGAGATCAAACCCACAACCTTGGTGTACGAGGAAAATGCTCAAACCAACTGAGTAACTGGCCAGGGCCTTTCTTTCTCTTCCTTCCTTCCTTTTTTTTTTTTTTTTAAAATAATCATAGATTGCATGTAAATAGATAATGCACCATGAACATTCCTCTCTGTTAATGAAAACCTTTTGTATTGGGGTCCATGTTTTCAAACTTTCTAAGGAGTTTGTTGAGGTCTGCAAAAGCTTCTGCTAAACCCTTCACTGTGAATTTTCTTGGGAGTTCTTTTTATGGGACAACTGTCACATATGCAGTATTTTATTGGCTGAAACATTATTGTGCAATGTATGATTATATACTATCTACAATTCTCCTTATTTGGGGGCCTCAGGTTCCATCCTACCTCCTCTGCAAAACTGTCAGTGTTCCTGTAATTCTACCAATGATGCCTATCATTCTTATGAACATGGAAATATGTTAATTAAGAACAGGGAGTCTGCAAGCAGGGATGCCATGGTTGCACAGATTGTGCACTGCCCAAGCCTAAGAGTACCATTCACATTCTCTACAGCCTTGTAGGTAAGTGAGGCCTTACCAAGTTGTGTAATAAAGTGTCTGTCTGCAAGTCAGATGGATTGAGTTTGAACCATGGCTCAACCACTTACCAATTGTTTGACTAAGCAAGAGATGTAACCTCTTAAAACCCAGTTTCCTCATCTGAGAATGGATGTTGTTAGTGCCTACCAAATGGGGTAGTTGAGAAGATTCAGTAGTTTGAGTTTAAAATAGTGTCTGGTACAGAGCTATCATTTTCTCTCTGAGAAGGCTATAAACATGGGAACAATGAGTCACAGAAAAACTGCAGCAGCTAGGTCTTGCACTTAGTGGAAGTCAGGGCCTCCTACTATGATCTCTCTTAGGACTGTACTCCATCCTTCTTTTTGCCAAAACTCACCTTTATTAGTCAGGTCTTTTTTAGTCGACAAATGACAAAACTCCAAAGCTAACTAACTTGAGTTAAAGGAAGCATCTGTGGGCTAATTTAATTGGAGGATCTAATCGAGGACCCAGGGCTTTAGCTATATCACGTAGATCCTATTTACTTCTCCATCTCCTGACTGCTCTTCTGAGTTAGCTTTATTCTCAGGCAGGTTCTTTCATGTGACAGGAAAGTGAGTGACCAAGTGGTTCAACCTTAACATTCTATGGCTTTTAAAAAATTTTTTAAAAATATATTTTATTGATTTCTTATAGAGAAGAAGGAAGAGGGATAGAGAGTTAGAAACATGCCCCCATGCCCCTGACCGGAATTGAACCAGGGCCTCTCAGTCCACAGTCCTATACTCTATCCATTGAGCCAAACCGGTTTTGGCCATTCTATGGCTTTTAATACAAAAGAAGAGCAACCCTCTTCTCTCATCATCCATAGAGCAATCTTATGGAAAGCCTTTGATTGGCCTAGCTGGGGTCCATGCCCATTCTTTGGACCAAACATTGTGGCTATAGAGATGGATGCTATGATTGGCTTAGCTGGGGTCATGTGTCCACCCTAATTTGACAGTCTGGCAAGAGCCACATGGAATGGCTTGAGTACATAGCTGCTGAGTATACAAGAATGCCTTCTGCACACCTCTTTGGGGATTGAGCCCAAAACCTGGGCATGTGACCTGACTGGGCATCAAACTGGAAACCTTTCCGTGCATAGGATGACACCCAACTGGACTGTCAAATTAGGGTGGACACATGACCCCAGCTAAGCCAGAGCTTCCCATCTTTATCTTTATGGCTCAGTTCATTTATTTAGGGAATCTTCCCTCTTTCTTTCCCATGTGGATCTGCAAATTATTCACAATTTGAGGCAGGGATAAGAACCTGTTTATTCATCTCTATTCCCCAGGCTTAGCTTCCTGCCTACGCTGTAGAAGAGACACTGTTGGTGGCCTATCCAACATCTATTTCTCTTTCCTACTCAGATTTCTGATGGATTCTACCCCCTCTTCCCATTGTCTTGGGCTTAGAGGGAAAGCAGATACTCACTAGTTTAAACTCATTAGAGTCAATCCTTGCCACAGTGGTTGGTTCAGGAATGGGTATGTGAGGCTTAATTTGGACTAGACATAATAGGGTAGTCTGGAAAGGCTTCTTGCTTTTGGTAGGCCCTGGAAGCCAGCTCCTTCCTGCCCTCTCTTGTTTAGACTGTAAATGAGGAAGCATTTGGCCTCTGTCCACTGCTACTGGCTGCCACTAAACAGCTGGAGGGGAACATACTTTAGGTGAAAGCTGACACCAGGGAGGACAGTGTGGAGACACTGGAACATTGATGGCCCTGTTGCTGGATTGGCCAACCCTAGAATCCAGTCTGCCTCAGGACCATCAAGCCCCTAACTAACATATTTCCTTGTTGTTAATCCACTTTGAGCTAGGAGTATTGCAGCCACAAGTATCCTCAGAATGTACTTCCTGAATGCATTCATGGGCTAGTGGCCCATGAACAAGAGTCACCAAGCATGCTCTCTTAAACCTTTGCAACCCACAATAACAGACATTCAAATATTCTGGATGCTTTTAAAAAAAAACACAGCAGTTACTTTATTCTTAAATTTGCACTTTACAAAACCACAAAGGAGAAGTCCTTGAGGGAGAGACAGGTAGGCATAGGGAGATGGGGGATGGTAACGAGGGAAGAGAGGATGGCCCAGAAATGTTGTCTCTCTCAGCTTTGGGACCAAGCAGAGACTTGGGTCCAGGCCAGCCCAGCTGGGCCTCCTGTGTCCCGGGCCTCCTGTGGCTGTACAGAGCTAGGCCAAAGGACCTCAGGGAAAGGCCACAGTCCCCTAGAGATTGTTGCCATAGAACATTTGAAGTCAGCCACAGGTTGAGGCTTCCAGCCGCCCCAAGAAGGAAGTGGGCCTCCCTTCCCTTCCTTCCCCAGGCCACGGGAAGTCAGCCTGAGGAAGGGTGAGGGCTACCCATCTAGTAGCTTTAGGATGCTCTCCCGCTCCTTCAGAGTCTTCCAGGCCTGGTCCTTCTCCTTCTTGGTGGGAGTCCGCTTCTTTTGCCGGGCAGCCATGATCTTGCGGAAGGCATCCATGACCTCATTGTCTGCCATTCGGACTCGCTGCCTCAGCTCCTGCCGGCTCACTTCCTCCTTTGCCAGCCTGTGGGGACCAGCCAGCCAGGTGTCATGGGAAGCCCACGTCCAAAGTGGGGCCTCTCCCTCTTCCAGACTGAGTCCACCCACCATCCCAGGCTGGCACTCCTATGGACTATTCAGACCAAAAAGCAAAGTTCCTAAACCATACTTATATGGTACTATGTGCTAGATAGATACTAGCTTAAGATCTTTAAAACTATTAGCTCAGTTAATCCTCATAATAACCCTGTGAGATAGGTAACATTAATTATTTTTATATTACCAGTGATGAAACTGAGGCTCAAGAAGGTTAATAAATGTCCCAAGATCCCACAAGTAGTGAGTGGGAGATCTGAATTAAGGTAGGCAGGCTTTATAATTTTTTTTTTTATATTTTATTGATTTTTCACAGAGAGGAAGGGAGAGGGATAGAAAGTTAGAAACATCGATCAGCCGCCTCCTGCATGCCCCCTGTTGGGAATGTGCCCACAAACAAGGTACATGCCCTTGACAGGAATCGAACCCGGGACCCTTTCAGTCCACAGGCCGACGCTTTATCCACTGAGCCAAACCGGTTTCGGCAAGGTAGGCAGGCTTTAAACAATCTTTTAAAGGTGTTCTGTTGCCAGCGGAGTACCTGCTTACTTCAGCATCCAAATTCCAGAGCAACCTAAGGATCCAGGCAGCCTAAGGTCTACAGGAGGCAAGTGAGATGCCAAGCTAACCTCTCTGAATAGAATCCAACTTATGAATCCCATTAATGGTGAAGCTGGGATATTACTTAGAGATCTGATCTACTCCAACCTGGTAATTTTTCAGAAGGAGAGCTACTGCTCAGGGAAGGAGATGCCTTAAGGCCCTGTTACCAAGGCAGGGCTGAGGGCTGCACTCTGGCTGATAGCCCCAAATTCGTCCTTTCACTGCCCATTACTTCTGTACCTGCACATCTCTGCTTCTCTCTTCCCACAGCCTCCCTTCCTTGTATCTCTTTTATCTATATTTTCCTCTTCTTGCCCTAGAGAGGGAACTAGAAAGAGGCTTTGGATTCGGCCTTGGGCTCAAGTCACATCTTGGCTGTTTATGGACTGTGTGACCTTCAGCGGGGCCCTCGTTTAATTAGGCCTTTATTTCTTCATTTGGTAAAGAGGGAAAATATCACCTGTCCCTGGGCTATAGTTGACATTAAAGAGGAGGTTGTACATAAACCCCTATCCTTAAACACCCTAGCAGCTAGTCAGCAACTACCACTCCTTTTAATGGTGCACATCTTTTTAAAAAATATATTTTATTGATTTTTTTACAGAGAGAAAGGGAGAAGGAGAGTTAGAAACACCAGTGAGAGAGAAACATCGATCAGCTGCCTCCTGCACACCTCCCACTGGTACATGATCTTGACCGTAATTGAACCTGGGACCCTTCATCCGAAGGCTGACACTCTATCCACTGAGGCAAACCCGTCAGGGCAAATGGTGCATATCTTTACCAGTCATCCACTTGGAGACTGAGAGCCCTTTGCTCTGCCTCTCTTGCTGGCCCCAGCACATCTGAGAGAGGCAGAGTTGGACAAATGAATGAGTACGCCTTGCACTGTTGGGGCTTTGTGAGGCAAAGAGTTAGCACCTGGCTGTGAGAAGCAAGGAGACTTAGTTAAGCTGCTTTCTCTATATCCTCAATAAAAGGGTAGCACTTCCAGATGTCACCTATACCCTTGTGACAAATTCAGGGCAAAAGATGAGCGTTAATATAAAATGAATGACATTGTTCGTTTGTGGTTATTTTAATCGTTTGTGATTATTATTGGCCCCAGATGAAGGGCCAATAATAATCACAAAATGTTAACAGTTGATAAATCTAAGTGAAGAGTATATTGGTGTTCATTGTACTACTCTTCCAGGTTTTCTTTGTGTATGAAATTTTTCATAAAAAGCATTGGGGAGCCGAAACCGGTTTAGCTCAGTGGATAGAGCGTCGGCCTGTGGACTGTAAAGGTCCCAGGTTCGATTCTGGTCAAGGGCATGTATCCTGGTTGCGGGCACATCCCCAGTAGGGGGCGTGCAGGAGGCAGATGATCAATGTCTCTCTCTCTCATCGATGTTTCTGACTTTCTATCCCTTTCCCTTCCTCTCTGTGAAAAATCAATAAAATATATTAAAAAAAAAAAAAAGCATTGGGGAGCCGAAACCGGTTTGGCTCAGTGGATAAAGCGTTGGCCTGCGGACTGAAAGGTCCCAGGTTCAATTCCGGTCAAGGACATGTACCTTGGTTGTGGGCATATCCCCAGGAGAGGGCGTGCAGGAGGCAGCTGATTGATGTTTCTCTCTCATAGATGTTTCTAACTCTCTATCCCTCTCCCTTCCTCTCTGTAAAAAATCAATTAAAAAAAAAAACATTGGGGGAGAAAGAAAATAAGCATAAAAAGATTTAAAAACACAAATCACGCCTGGCCATTGTGGCTCAGTGGTTGACCATTGAATGAGGAGGTTATAGTTTGATGCCCGGTCAGGGCACATGTCCAGGTTGAGTGCTTGATCCCTGGTAGGCAATGTGCAGGAAGTAGTCTATCAGTGATTTTCTCCCATCTTTGATGTTTCTCCCTCTCTCTCCCTTCCTCTCTCTGAAGTAAAAATATATAAAAATAAATCAGTCACACAATGTGAATACAGTTAACACCAGTGAACACTTAAAAATGGGTATAGTCAATTATATATTACATATTTTTCACCACAATTATAAATAAATAAATGAATAAATCACAGAAGCCTGAGTTCTAGTCTGCAGGATTAGAATCTATTTGAGACATAATTTGTGGGTTGGTGCCTGATACTGACAATTTTTTCAAGGATCTTCAGGTGATTTAGAGGCCCTGCCAGGTTTGGAAGCCTGTTGTAAAGCCCCCACAAGGTGACAAGCAGTGGACAAGGCCTTGTTGGCCAACCCTGGCCCATAATCCCATCCACACTCACCTCAGCAGGTCATGCTTCTTGGTGCGGTTATGGGCACTGAGTGCCTTCAGCTCGGCCTGTCGTTTGCGCAGCTCAGCGAGGACCTCATCCTCTGAGTCCTCTGCAGGGCGATCCTCAGACTCCAGCAGGCCCTGCGCGATCAGCTCCTCCTTGATGCGGCTCTCCAAGGACTTGGTATGTGGCACACTGCAGGGAAAGGCAGCCCTCAGTTCAAGGGTCAGTTTGGAAGGGGGACCCCTTGGAGGTATCCAAGGTTAGTGAACACCTTCCTTCTCCTTGGGCACCCCCTTTATATCTATGTAGATATTAAAAATATAGAGACAAGCAAATATGGTCCTATTTCAAACACAAGCAACATATATCCATCGCCAAAAAAAATAGGAAAACTTATAATGTCAAAAACCCAAAGAGAAACACTATTATTTTGTTATATTAACATTATTTTGCTATGTTATTAAGATGTTACATATAATATACATATGTTTTGTTATGTTATTTTACACACACACATTAGTCCTCCCTTATTAGCGAGGGATACGTTCTAAGACCCTCAGTGGCTCCCTGAAACCGTGCATAGTACAGAACCCTATATATACTGTTTTTCTATATATTCATACTTATGATAATGTTTAGTTTATAACTTAGGCATAGTAAGAGGTTAACAACAACAATAAAATAGAACAATTATAACAATTTACTATAATAAAAGTTATGTGAATGTGGTCTCTGATAACCAATTGATAACTGAGATGGTTACTAAGTGACTAATGGGTAGACAGAAGATATAGTGTGGATATGCTGGACAAAGCAATGACTCACATCCCGGTGGGATGGAGCAGATGGCCTGAGATTTCAGACGGCATAAGATTTCATCATGCTACTCATGACAGCACAAAATTTATTTCTGGAATTTTCCATTTAATATTTTTGGACCACAATTAACAGAAAACTGGGGAAAGCAAAACTGCAAATAAGGGGAGACTGCTGTGCTATATATATACATTCCAGATTTTTAAAATATATTTTCTTATTGACTTCAAAGAAGGAAGAGGGAGGGAGAGGTAGAAACATTAATGATGAGAGAGAATCACTGATCAGCTACCTCCTGCATACCCCCTACTGGGGACTTCCTAATTCCTAGATCAACACAACCACTGAGCAACACTGGCTGGGCTATTCCAGATTTTGTTATATATTATTTCCAGTCTTTTTTTTTTTAATATATTTTATTGATTTTTTACAGAGAGGAAGGGAGAGGGATAGAAAGTCAGAAACATCGATGAGAGAGAGACATCGATCAGCCGCCTCCTGCACACCCCACACTGGAGATGTGCCCACAACCAAGGTACATGCCCCCGACCGGAATCAAACCTGGGACCTTTTAGTCCGCAGGCTGACGCTCTATCTACTGAGCCAAACCGGTCTCGGCTATTTCCAGTCTTTTATTCCAGTGTTTTTCCCTATGTACACACATTTAAATATATCTTAAATAAAAAAGGACCACACTGTGCTATAAGTGACATTTTCCCCACTTAGGACTGTACTGTTTACATCTTTTCATGTCAATTAACTATATTTCTCTTATATGATTAATAGTTGCAAATTATTTTATCATAGAGTTATGAAATTTTAGCCAACCACTAACCTTCAGTTGGATATTTAGGTTGTTTGCAGTAAGAACAGTGCTCTGATTAACAACCCTATACTAAGTCTGTGCATGCAGAAATGCTGGGCTAGCATGCATATTTGAAACTTTTCTTGGGCTTTCTCAAACTGCCCTCGGCCTCTCTAGTTATTATGAATTCCCCATGTCAGGATGAACAAGTCAACAGAAACAGGAGCCAGACTGTAAGGTGTGGATAAGATGCCACTTACCTGAAAGGCTTGTTCTGATTTCGGGGAGAAGTGCTTGCCCCATCGGCCCCTGATTCTTTCCCAGACATGTCAGGAATAGGAGAGTCCTCCATAGGGGAAATAATATTTTCCTAGAAGACCACATAAATCGAGGAGAAAGAGCTATAGTATTTCTATTTTCCTGCTCCCTTCTGACCTACATGGAGAGTCTTCACAGGCCAAAAATATCCTTTTATTTTTTCTGATCCCACGCAGCCCAAGAAGCCTTTCCAGCCTCCAAAAAGCTTTGATCATTTTAGCCATCCCCTTTTTTTAAAACTGATTCCAAAAGAAGGGAGCACAGAAGAGCAAAGATAGCATTCAATGACAGTAATAATAGCTAAGGTTTGTTAAATGTTTGCAATGCACCAGGCACTGTGCTAAGCACATTGTGGCAGAGGCTGCTAGCTTTCCAAAAGCCATTCTTTTATTATTTTTTAAAAATATATTTTTATTGACTTCAGAGAGAAAGAGAGGGGGAGAGATATAGAAACATCAATGATGAGAATTATTGATCGGCAGCTTCCTGCATGCCCCACACTGGGGGTATGAGCCTGCAACATGGGCATGTGCCCTGATTGGGAATCAAACCGTGACCTCCTGGTTCATAGGTGGATGCTCAACCACTGAGCCACACTGGCCAGGCCAAAGCCATTCTTGCCTTTCTTCCAAAGTAGCCAGGCTTATTGCTGCCCACATACACAATATTTCCCAGCCTTCCTTGCAGTCAGGTGTAGTCATGTGACAAATTCTTTCCAGTGGAAAGTGATCATGAGAGACAAAAGCTACAGTCAGTCATCGCCCATTAGTCTTTCTTCATGAAACTTTTCTTGGGCTTTCTCAAACTGCCCTCGGCCTTTGAGGAGGCCGAGGGCAGTTTGAGAAAGCCC
>JAAGEH010000125.1:4285788-4358356 GCA_011751065.1 Lasiurus cinereus
TTCGACTGTTAACACCCAGAGTAACCTTATGCAGAGTGCATATTAAGATGGCAAACTCACCACAGCTGGTGTCCCTGTCTAATGGTGTGGGGCAGAGACCCCCCTCTTCCCTTCAGTCAACCTGAGTACAGTATGTGCCTGAGACTGTTACATGAGAGGGAAATACACTATTGTGTTTGGGCCAGAGAGGAAAGCAAGGCTCAGTGAGGTGAAAGGATGTACATAAGGTCAGACAGAGAGATAAAGAAAAGGGTTCCTGAACCTGGAGTTTGAGTCCTGCTTCTATGTATTAACTGTGTGACCTCAAGCAAACAGTTCCCTTTTTTTGAGCCTCAAGCTCAATCTTCTTGTGTATAACATGAGGCTAACCACTGTGCTTGCCTCCAACGAGAGGGTGTATGAAAAGTCACTTGCACGGGGCTCAGCCCTTAGCCAACACTCAAGTAACTGTGAAGTAGTGGTTACCTTTGGGGAGGTTAGAGACTGTGAGGGGCTTCTAGGATACTGGTAATGTTTTATTATACAAGTGTTCATTTGTGAAAAGTTACAAAGCTATACATTTAAGACCTATGTACTTTTCTAAATGTATAAAATACTTCAATAAAAAATGAAATAAGCCCTAACTGTTTGGCTCAGTGGATAGTGTCGGCCTGCAGACTGAAGGGTCCCAGGTTCAATTCCAGTCAAGGGCATGTATCTTGGTTGCGGGCACATCCCTAATAGGGGGTGTGCACGAGGCAGCTGATTGATGTTTCTAACTTTCTATCCCTCTCCCTTCCTCTCTGTAAAAAAAAATCAATAAAATATATTTTAAAAATAATAAATGAAATAAGCCTTGGTTGGTGTGGCTCAGTTGGTTGGTGCATGGTTCCATACACCAGAAGGTGGCGTGTTCAATTCCAGTTAGGCACATACCCAGATTGCGAGTTCGGTTTCCAGTTGGTGTGTGTGTGGGAGACAACCAGTTGATATTTCTCTTACATTGAATTTTCCCTCCCCCCCTCTCTTCTCCCTCACTCTGAGATTAAAAAAAAAAAAAAGAATAAAAGAAAACATTAAAATAGAAAGTAAATGTAGCTGTTTTAGGTTGAGGTGCTCACCTCCACCAAGGCCTGCAGGAGGCGCTGTGTCAAGGCACCAAATGGGCATCCATCTTCGGGCTGCTCATGCTGGGCCTCAGACTTCTTCAGCAGGGCATCCACATCTAAAGCAGGCAGAGAAGTAGTGGGTAACTGGTCTGAAGTTCTGGGAACTCAAGTCCTAGCCTGGGGTAGACAGCAAGTTGAGGGGCCTACCTTTAGTGTCCAGTTCAGTCAGTGGCCCCATGAGGCCTTTCTTCTTGTCAGCCACAGCTGCTGCCCGGGCTCCGTCCTTCTGCTCCTCCAGCAGGTCCTCCTGTGCCCAGCGTTGGGAGTAGTGCTTTCCCAGGGGTGGGATCTGTAGGAGAGACTTTAGGTTCAGGAGAAGGAACTCTTTTTAAAAAAAATATATTTTATTGATTTTTTACAGAGAGGAAGGGAGAGGAACAGTGAGCTAGAAACATCAATGAGAGAGAAACATCAATTAGCTGCCTCCTGCACAGCCCCCAATGGGGATGTGCCCTTGAGCGGAATTGAACCTGGGACCTTTCAATCCACAGGCCAATGCTCTATCCACTGAGCCAAACCGGTCTTGGCAGGAACTCTTTTTTTTATTGCTTGAATTTATTACTGCTTAAATGGATTACTTTTTCAAATACATTTCTAAAAAATTCAGACAAGCGATGCGACAGAGGTAGATCAAAGTCTTGTGGCAGCCCTTAAAAGAGACCAACTTTCTGCTGGGTAATCCGCAAAAGAGTTTTGGTGAAGAGTAACACGAGGTCAGGGTTTGAATGGTGAATCAGTGTGCCAAGAGGAGGAGAGCATATGCAGAGACCCAGAGCTCAGCAATGATCCTGTGGGGGTCAGGAATAAGGGTAAGGTGCTTGGTGGGGCTGGTGAATGCAGCAGTGAAGAGAGAGGGTGGCCAATGAAATTGGAGAGGGGCGCTGGGGCTACGTCACCAAGGACTGAGACACTTGGACTCGATCCTGTGGGTAATGAGAGAAGACTGGGAGAAGGATCATGTCACATCTGAGCATGACAATGGACCTATGGAAGAGTTCCCCCAACACTTCTACTTCCTACACTTTCTTTTATGGAATCTGTTTTATTTTCATCATCAAAAAATAAACTTTTACATTTTAAAGAAAGAAAGAAATATTAAGAATCTGTTTGGGTGAAAGCTGATAGAAGTCTTGAACCAAAGCAGAGAGGATGGAGATGTGCAAACAACAGAAAGCCTCACTGAATTCAATAGTAACCATCTGCATGGGATGGAAGGGAGACAATGCAGGGAGAAACATGAGAGAGACTGGATGTCTGAGTGGGATAATGGGGCAGACAGGAGACTGGGCAAGGTAGGGAAAGGAAGATGATATATGGCTTTGGGAGCTTTAATTCCGAGGCACCTCTGAGCCCTCTTATTTTCTACTTTGTTAAGGCTCAGGTTTTCTACCTTGTAATGTTCAGCCTCATCTTCTGGGGGTTTTAGTAACTCCTCTAGCGTGCGCACCTCCTCACTAGTGATGTCAGCACAGTAGGGCTCCACTGAAGCCCAGAACCTGCAGGGAGAAATTGATCAATGGGCACCCATGCCCCACCAGCCTCAGCTAGGCTTCTCCACAGTCTCCACTTCCCGAATCCCAAAGCCCCTCTATGTTCTCTGGCCCAGAACCTGTTGGGGGCATCATTCTTGGGGATCCGTGGCACATCAATTGGGTCATCAGTGAATTCATATTCCTGGATCTTGGGCTGAAGGTTTTTGGATTTAGGTCGCCCGGGGCCAGGGCCCGGTCCATGTCCTGCCTTCCCTTCCAGTTTCTGCTTCTTGGGCTTCCCATGTTTGGGGGGAGCCCCAAGCTCATGGTCTCGACCCAGCTTCAGGAATCGTCGGTCACCTTTCTTATCCTGCCAGTCAGTGAGGATCTGAAATTCAGAGACTGTCACTGAGGGGGAGAAGGGAAGACACAGGACAACTCTTTTCCCAGTAAAGAATCAGGATCTAGAACTTGAGGAGATACCAAGGTCTTTTCCCATCCCCTTTTTATTTAGTAAACTCCTATTCATCCTTCAAACTCACTCCTTTTCTATACCCATCTCAGGATTTTATTCATATACTTATCATTCCATTCATTTGTCTGTACTGTGATGCACTTCTGTAGAACTTAGCAGAAAGGCCAAACAAACGACCCCAGTACATGTAAGCTCTGGGAAAATATGCTGGTGGTAACATTTTGGTGAAGAAAAGTAAGCCTCCCAGCAAACCTTCACTTACAACATTAGGCTGAGCCTTTGCAAAAAAATAAAAATAAAAATAAAAATCTCTCTTAATCCTCACAAAAGCTCTGTATAGGTCCTATTTTTCAGCCCTGTTTACAGAGACTGATGTTCAGAAGTAGAATGTAACTTTCCCAAAGTCACATAGCTGGAAACAGCAACACTAGCAAGTGCTTAGGCCAAGATTATATAAAAGCAGGTTTCCTCATTCCATAACATATCTGAACCCACCCTCCTTTTAGGTGGCAAACTCCCTGAAAGCCAGAATTGTCCTAATTATCTCTCTCTAATGATTTGCATAGTACTCACAACATAATGGAAGGTGCAGGGTATGTGTGTGTGTGTCGATAAATGCTTGGTGAATTAAAAATCTTGCAGTTTATGAGGATTACCCATGTTCCTGCATATCACACAAGCCCAATTTGAGTCTCCCTCCCCCCACACTCCAACCTCTTGTATCCCAGGCTTTAGCAGATGTGGCTAACTGAATGACCCACCCATAACTTGTCACAGTCCATCCCTGGTGATGTCCCCTCTGTAGGGTATCACCTGGGTTTCAGCCTCCAACACTCGCAGGCGCCGGCTGGCAGAGGAAAGCAGGGTCTCAAGTTCCAGCTGCAGAGTGTCCAGCTCCTCGATGCCGATGCCATCGTCCTCAGAGCGGGCCAGCACTGCCGTGTAGCGTGGACAAACTTTTAGGTGGTCCACAGATTTGAAGTCATGGAACTGCAAGGGGCAGTCCTTCAGTTCACTCATGGCCTAGGACACAGGAGCCTGGGGAGCTGGAGAGGAGAGGGCCATTGATGGTAGATAAAATGGCACAAGAACAGCCCAAGAGCTTGCTCCATCGTGTGAGAGCATCAAGGAGAAAACCAGGCTTCAGTATACCCTTTTGACAGGTTGACGGAACAGCTTCTACTCACAAAGCACCTACTGTGCACCAAGCACAGGGCATTTTACCAGCTTCTCACTGAATTCAAACCCCTTGAACAGGAACCATGTGATCTCCATTTTACAAATAAGGAAACTGAGACTCTGTAAGGGGGGGGGGGCTGGGGGAGGACATGCCCAAACTTACCAAAATGTAATTTGAATGCAGGTGGCTGTGCATCCATGCACCTCACCACCTTTATATACTATGCCCTGTTTTCCTGACGCTCTTCCCTTGTGCTCTCCTCCTCCTGGGTTCTGCTAAGCCTCTGAGGTCCAAGCGTCCCATTCTTACAACGTGTTCATTTTGCCTCGCAGCCTCGTCTGGTCTCGCCCATTCCCACCTTTCCCCCTCCCTGACAATGGTTAAGAATGTGGCTGGTAAGCCAGGCACCCCAGGGTCCAAGCCCAGGCTTTAGCACTCTCTATTTATGTGACTGATAATGTTATTTCGCCTTCCTGAGTCTCGGTTTTTCCACCTGTAAAACGGGGGCCAAACAAGTCTGGGTCTGTTTCCTCAGAAGTCTGAATCTGTAAAATGGGGATAACAACAGTACCTACCTCCCCGGGATGCTCTGAGGATTAAGAGATGATGCTCGTCAAGAGCCCAGTTCAGTGACTGGCACAGAAGTGGGACTGCTTAAAGGCTGTTCCCCCCGCCCCGTGGGTCGCCCCAATACCCCGCCCGCCTGCAGAGTCCCCGTCGGCGCGGGACCCCCTGACGCGCCCCCGCCCCCTCTGCCTCCTCACCCCAGTCACCTACGACCACCGGGTCGCACCAGGGGGCGGGGAGTTCCGGTTGGTGTATCAACCACCCGGAACTGGCTACGAGCGGGCCCTGCAGTTGACGCGGGGGCGGAGACGCGAGAGGGGGCGCCCTCAGTGGCTTGCGGGGGAGGACGTGCTGGCCGCCCGCTAGCCACTGCCCGGGGCGGAGGGCCCTGCCTCGGGTCTGCCCTAAGGAGCGGCCGGGGCTGGAGGGCGGGGCGTGGCGTGGCGGCCGCGTTTTCGGTCAGACGGTTAGTCCCGCCGAGCCCCTGGGGCCGGCGGTAGGAGGGGCCGGGAGAAAGGATGGGGGCGCAGAACCGGAAGAAACCAAGGTCTCCTCCGCTTCGCTGAGTCCAAATATGGTGCCCAACCCGCGGCCGGGCGGCACCATTGCATAACTACGGGGAAAGAAAGCGGCAGAGAGGCCAAGCAGGTTAGGGTAGAAAGCGAGAGATTCGTGGAGAACGGGGGAAGGTTGGGTATCGATTTGAAACTTCAAGAGTCTGAAAAACGCAATGCAGGGCCAGCGGGAAAAGTTCCCAAGGACCAAGTGTCCCGAGGCCCCCCTCCCCCCGCCCGGAGCACCGATGGCAGCGTCCGGAAGTCGGGGCGGGGACTGCGGCTGCGCTGCTGTGAAAGGGCAGGCCTCGCGGGCCGGCCACTTCCGCACTTCCGCTTCCCGGCCCAGCCAGCGCCCGCGATGGTGAGTGTCGGGCCCGGGGCCCTCCCCCGCCCCCCGCTTCGCCCCTCTGCTCCCTCTTTGCACTGCGGGTTTGGGGGACATGCGGCTTTGCGGCGAAGAGGCCCAGGCCAAGGGGTGCTGCAGGGTTGGGGGCACAACGAGGCTAGGAGGAAGGGGGCGGTGCAGGGGCCGAATGAGGAAGGGGCCAGCGGGTGACGCCCTGGTAAGCGGCAGGCCTGGTGGCATCCTGGTGGCTTTCGGGGACAGGCAGAGGCCACTCATGATGCTTGGAGGGAGCCGGAAGTGGCGCTCCCTAGACTGGCGGTAGTGCCTTCTAGCACATAGTAGGCCTGAGCCCGTTGTAGGGGCTGAGGCGTGTAGTAGGGCCACTTCCCCACCCAGAATAGAAGAACTTCACTCAATACCCTGCTCTGCTCCCTCCTGTGTGCCTGACCCCTGCAGACTCTGTATCCCGTTCTTTTCCTTACCCCTGCCTTGCTTCTGCCATATTGCAGGATGGATCTCCTATGCTGCCTCCACCCAAGCCCCTTCCTGGTCAGAACTTAACTGTGTTAGCCTTACTGTAGTATGTAATATGTAAGGTCTGGTTCTGCCAATCCCTTCTTCCCTGGGACCCTCCCGTTTGATAATTGTTTCCGGAAGTTAAGTGATAAAGTAGGTCTCCTGGCTTTCATGACCTTGTATTTTATGGTGACTCCTGAATCTGCCTTCCTCAACGCTCTCAAAGGTTTGCCTGGATATCTAGAAGATACCTTGACATTCTGCCTCCAGAGCAAAACTCCACATCTCTCTTAAAATTGCTTGTCCTCCTATGTTCCTTATACTGGCCATACCTCTTGATTTAAAAAAAAATGAAGTCTATTTTAATGGTGAAAGGGCAGGCATCATGGGGTTGGTCATTTAAAATTTTTATTGCTGAGTAGTATTGCATTGTGTTGATGGACCATAGTTTGTTGGGAGGTATTTTATTTCATAATTACTTATATCTTATGTCAGTCTAATCCCTGTGATACTCTCTGCTTGTCTTCTTCCACAGCCCCAGTCCAAGCTCTCATCAGCACTCTTTTAATAACCTTCTTTGCCTTCTGTCTCACTTCCCTCTCCAATCCATTCTCCACAGAGCCTCCATGCAGCTGTAGTTGTATAACTTCCCCTCAGATTTCCCCAGCAGTTTCTTACCACCATAAAAAGAAAAGCTAAACTCAGTAGCCTGGCATTTGAGATTCTCCATGAATCTCCAGGCTATCATTGCAGCCTCATTTACTGATTCTAAAATACTTTCCATATACAGCAGCTTTTGTATTATTACTACTTCTGGAACTCTTTAATACCCTGTTGTGTTATCCTAACTTTGCTTAAGTTTTTTCATTCATTCATTGTACAGGAAATGAATAAGGCACTATATCAGGGTGGATCAAAAATAGGTTTACAGTTCATGTGGAAAATAATACATTAATAAATAATAATACAAGAACAAACTTTTGTATACTCACATTGTAAACCCACTTTTGTTCCACCCTGTATGTTAAGTACTAACTGAGTTAGTTTTAGGGTATGTAGATTTGAATAAAATAGACATGGTCTGTTGATCACGAGGCTTACAGTCTAGAGAAGGAGAGATCACTTTATTACAAATATATGAAGAATGTGTTACTGTAAATTGTAAAAAAATGCTTTGAAGGGCAAGTCAAGAAAGAGTTCTCAGAGGAAGAGACTTCCTCTGAGTAAACCAATATCTTAATTGACTTAAGTAAAGAGAGGATAGAAAAGCCTGCAGATAGATAGTTCAGCATGTGTGAAACCCTGAGGTGAGAAATAAACTTTGCTAATATAAGGGAATGAAGTTAAGGCAATGTAGCTAGAAACTGATCCTTTTAGTGGGAATGCCCTTACTCTTTTTTCTCATTGTAAAATTCTAATCCTTTTTCATCTTCAAATCAAACCAAATTTCTTCTACAAATATAAATCTAATTATGTCACAGTTATCCTTTATATCATAGTTTTTCCTTCCCATTGAGCTATTTAAGAGTAGGAATGGTTTTAATCAACTTAAATTTCCAGCACCTAACTCAGCGCTTGGCACATAGTAGACATCCATTTGTTGGTTTAAAAGATAATTGAGGACAGTCATTCACCTGATGCATCTATACCAGAGTTTCTCAACCTCAGCACTATATGGGACTGAATAACTCTTTGTAAAACGTTCATTGGTATGCCTGGCTTCTTATCTACTCAGCGCCAGTAGCACCCCATCCCAAGTAGTGCCAGTGAATAATGTCTGAACATTGCTGAGTGGCAGGCAAAACGGTCCCCTGTTGAGATCTACTGCTCAGGAAATTAGAATGGTAGGCACCTTTACTTTGGTGTCTGAGAGTCCGGCTCAGTATGGTCTGGCTCCTGAATAGCTAAAGCAGGGGGCCAGTGGGTTTGTGAGACAGATTCTGATCCTCCCTTGGGTTTTTCCTACAGACTGCCACTCTCCGTCCCTACCTGAGTGCCGTGCGGGCCACATTGCAGGCTGCCCTCTGCCTGGAGAATTTCTCCTCCCAGGTTGTGGAACGACACAACAAACCGGAGGTTGAAGTCAGGTAGGGAAGAAAAAGGTCATGGTGGGGTGATGGGTGCAGCCTCAGAGATGGCTAGAATGTGCCATGAACTTCCATTTTGGAGTTGTCAGCACAACAACAGTTCACATATTTTGTCTTGCTGCCAGATGAAGTGATTCCTAATTTGGAGTTCAGAAAACAGGGTCAGTGGATTAGCAGGACAAAACCCATGGGAGAAACTAGTCTGGTGCAAAGATTGCTTGACACAGGTCTGACTTCTCAGAGTAGAGCTGTTCATTAAATACCTCCTGTGATATTATTGAGCCCATGGGCAGTTTAAGAGACGAAGGAGAATTTAGTTATCTGAGATGCTGTCTCCATTTTTTTCTAATTTAAACATCAAGGATGATTTTTTTCCCTCCCAATCAACCTGGACTTTTTCATCTCCTACTCTAAATATTCTGCATTTTGGGTTATATTCTCTCTATTTTTAAAAAATATATTTTATTGATTTTCCACAGAGAGGAAGGGAGATGGATTGAGAGTTAGAAACATTGATGAGAGAGTACAACCAGGGTACATGCCCTTGACCAGAATTGAACTTGGGACCCTTCAGTTCACAGGCCAACTCTCTCTCCACTGAGCCAACCCACTTAGGGCTTGGGTTATATTCTCTTATCTAGTTTACGTTCTGTAAGCAAGTTGTTCTTTTACCCTTAGAGTTTAATCTGGAACATATGTATAACTGAGAGATATGGTGTTACCACATTATACTGATACGATTTAAATTTTAAAAAATTGATAAGATGTTAGCATGTGCCATGTTATGTTACTTAACACATATGGTTTCTAATAGGCATTAAAAATTTTTTTTATTGATTTCAGAGAAGAAGGAAGAGGGGGAGAGAGAAATATTAATGATGAGAGAGAATCATTTATCTGCCGCCTCCTACATGTCCCACACTGGGGATCAAGCCAAAACCCCCGGATATGCCCTGACCGAGAATTGAACTGTGTGACCTCGTTCATGGGACAACACTCAACCACTGACCAATACCAGCAGGTCTCTATTAAGCATTTTAATGTGACAAGAGCTCACAGACACTACCACCACAGTTGATTACTGTTACATAGATCTAGGGATGCAGAGGCCTGAAAATAAGAGGGATCTTAATGCTAAATAAATGAATCATTAGGGATTGATAATTAAGATGCCAGACTGAGTTAGTTTATCCTTTTCTCCAAGGCATCCTCTCTCTTCTCATTCCTTAAATGGTATGTGGTTTGCCTATATTAAAATAAGCTGTCATTTGTAAAGCTCCTCCTATGTGCCAGGCATGCTATTGGACACTTGACCCCTTTTTGTCTCTCTCAGTCCTTGCCAGTGAAAAAGGAATCGGTCATTTTACAGATGAGAAAATTGAGATTCCAATAGGGTAACTTGCCCAAGGAAAATAACAGAGGATGCTGGATTTCAAAACCTCTTTGCCCTGTCCAGAGCCTGTGCTCTTTCCATTGGAGAATACACTCACTGGCCCCCATCTTGGAAAGCCCTGCTTGTGAGTCCCCTGTTCCTTAGACTCTGGTCTCAGGAAGTGATTCCAGGACCTGTGTGGGGTCTCCCTGAGCATTCTGCTCCTCTCTAGTACAGAGCTTTTGTGACATTGTGTTTTCAGGAGTAGCAAAGAGCTCCTCTTGCAACCTGTGACCATCAGCAGGAATGAGAAGGAAAAGGTTCTGATTGAGGGCTCCATCAACTCTGTGCGGGTCAGCATTGCTGTGAAACAGGTGAGCTCACTGTGGAGCCCCTGCCTTCAGGGATCCCCACTGAGATCTGGGTTGGTGGAAACGCGGGCTCTATTTTCTTGACTATACCTAGGGAATGATTTGCCAAATTCAGTAGATCGGTAGACTAAAAAGTGAGCAATTCTAGGCCTTGCTCTGGATTAGAAGTCAGGAAATGCAACAGCCAAGGCCATGGGCCAGTTTAGTATTAGCTCATAGAACCATTCCTAAGAAATGAAGAATAAGTCCAGTTCAGGAAAATAAATAGAACCAATACCAATTTGATAGTCATAAACTCTGAAAGTAAGTTTTAGGGTAAAAAACAGTGGAGTTTCTTACGTTTCCTCAGATGTTTTATAAATGTCTGCCCTTCCCAGCACCCCATAATTTTTGCCATATCTGTGTACCATCTTGACAGCTACTTACTTAGTAGGTTTCTTTAAATTGACTTAGTTTTTTTATTTTTTATTTTTTAAATATATTTTATTGATTTTTTTACAGAGAGGAAGGGAGAGGGATAGAGAGTTAGAAACATCAATGAGAGAGAGACGTCGATCAGCCACTTTCTGCACACCCCCTACAGGGGATGTGCCCGCAATCAGGATACATGCCCTTGACTGGAATCTAACCTGGGACCCTTCAGTCCGCAGGCCGATGCTCTCTCCACTGAACCAAACCGGTTTTGGCTGACTTAGTTTTTTTTTAATAGAAGCTATGTCATAAATGGAAAAACAGTATCACTGGCCAGATGGAGGGAACTAAAAAATAAACAATAAACAATGATTCTGTTGCCTAAAGGAAGTTCTACCTCTGGGTCAGCTGTCTGTTAAAAAAATTACCAAGTGTTGGGGACTATTCAGGGCATACTATTACCGAGCTTCAAAATTACTTCTTAGAAATATTTAAGTTCAGCAGGGAGAAACTGGCAATTGTTTCATGTTCAGTTTTATTAAAGCGGAGACCACCTAAGGTTATCTCTGATAACCCAGGTGAAATATATCACAGACTGGGAAATGTAGCACTAGTGAAATGAGAAAGAGAAAGGCATCTTTGGATATAGATGAGGATTCCGGAAGGAGTGGATAGAAGACTCAGTTTTGCCAAAATTCCCTCTTGGAACAGACAAAGATAAGATTGTGATAATGCCCTGTTGGAGTGCATCTAATATTGTAGACCCTCCTTTCAATTGGAAACTAAGTGCCCCATGATTCAAAGTTCAGGCAGTGAGTGCTCCCAGTCCCAAACCCCTGTGGCTTCAGTGAGCCTTGTGGGAATTGGGTCAGAAGCTCAGGCTACAGGTTTCTGTTGGTCTATGGTATCAGCTTGAGAGAAACAATTCTGTTTTGCTCTCAATAGGCTGATGAGATTGAGAAGATTTTATGCCACAAGTTCATGCGCTTTATGATGATGCGAGCAGAGAATTTCTTTATCCTTCGAAGGAAACCAGTGGAGGTGAGATTGTGATTTACATGTTCATAATGTCCAGGATGCTATCTCTGAGTCCACTGTCACTGACATGGGATTGTTTCTAGAACCAGGATTGCTACTTCTCTAGCTGTAGGCCATGCAACCACTGTTTGAATTGAGAATGTAGCAGCAGAAAGGACATAGTCAAATTCTTTCTAAGCTCTGCTACTAGCTGATTTCATAGTCTTTCACAGTTATAGTTGACTTTGGGTCAGTTGTTGTTGACTTTGTACTTGAGTCCTCTCCATAGACTCCCTGTCATATTGACTTAAAATGTCCCCAGTGACCGAGCAACACCACCCGCCAGAGCAGCATGCAGCATCACCAGATACATTAGACGTGCTAGACAAGTTAGTCCTCATTCTGAGCTAAAATCTTCTGGTCCGAGCCCTACCCTCTGAGGCCACCCATTATAAGTAAAATTACTCTTCCACACAAACTATCTGACAGTTAAAAACTCCATCCTGCCCGTCTCCCACTCCATGTCTTCTTTCCAGACTAAGTGTTTCCTGTTTGATTAGATTCTTCTGTAACAAAATTTCAAGTCTCTTCACTCCCTTGTCTCATTTTGAGTGCTACTATTTGTGCCACAGATTGTCTGAAACGTCTGATATGCACAAAATCCTCAACTGGGTTCACTTTCTTGGATCCAATATAGACACCCCACCAGAGCAGGTGGGCTGCTGATTGAAAGGTGTGTAGCTTGAGATAAAATTGCAATCAGCTAGAAGCATGTGACTGCATGAACCCAGAGGACATGGCCAGCTAAGTTCCCCCTGGGTTGCTAATCTCCTGTTTTTTTCTCTTCCTCCCTGCTATCTTTCTTTCCTAGGGTTATGACATCAGTTTTCTGATCACCAACTTCCACACAGAGCAGATGTATAAACACAAGTTGGTGGACTTTGTGATCCACTTCATGGAGGAGATCGACAAAGAGATCAGTGAGATGAAGCTGTCGGTCAACGCCCGTGCCCGTATTGTAGCTGAGGAGTTCCTTAAGAATGTAAGTAGGGGCTTTCCTGGTTTCCTTAAAGAGATAGGCGCAGCCATGGGTCCTATTAAAATTTTAGCATCTGGCAGGAAAGTGGTGCCAGTGTGTATTTCTTGAGGCCCCTAGGATCTCTGGTGGGTGTCAAATCAGCCAGGTGCCTTGAGGCTGAAGAACATGAGCTTTATCTTTCAAAGGTACAGGGCATTTTCCATAACTGAGTATATAGGGGATACCTCTCAGTCTTTTATTGGGTCTTAGATGCTAAATTCTATACCTCAAAATGAACAGAGTCCTTCTCTATATATATAGTTCAAGCCCCAAGTGAGGCATGTTAAATCCACATGTGGATTTTCTAGGAATGTAGAACAGTTAATCGTAGTGTAATTCCACTTCTCAACAGACTTAAATATTTTCCTTTAGCATCTGTTTCTCAGGCTTCAAGCCACGATTTCTTCAAGCTGTTTTCCATCACTTTCTTGGCCTAGGTCCTCTGGATCTTTTTTCAACTGTTTGTGCCTCCCTAACTGAAAGGACTGCAGTCTTCAGAAGAGGAGGAATTGTAAACATTGATGAACTGATGACACAGTTGTTCTTGTTTAGATATTCAGGACATGCCTACTTCTTTTTCTTCTTCCAAACAATCTTTGGTTTGTTGACATGTTCCATTTAGAGTTGACAGTGATCCCTAGATGGTAGATTTACTGTTTAGTCTTACCAGTGCATACAGGCCCAGCCCAGAAGGAGCTCAGATTCCTAAAAATGGAAATTACACCCGCTTCCCCTGGGCTTTAATTATATTGAGGGCAGCCACATACAAAGTAGTTTTACTGTGTGCACAGGGTAAGCATGCTCATTCAGATCATACAGGCTATGAAGTTAGACCCACCTGGGTGTGAGTCCAGGGTTCATGCCTGCTTGGGCATGGATCGAACCTCTTAACTAAGCCTATTTCCTCAGCAATGAAATGAGGACACTGAGTAATTAATATGAACCTTTCATTGTGGTTGACCAATGAGGAAATGTATGTAAAGCATATCACTTGGGAGATAGTAAGCGTTCTATGTATTGTACGTAGTACCAAAGTTTTATGGCCAAGGCACCAGCAGGCCTTTGCATTCAGCTGAGAAAAAAAATAGTTCTTACCCCATTTTAATACTTAACTCATTCAGGCACTAATTACTCTTATGATAATTACATTTTTATAGTTTTACAGCTATAAAGCAATTCACATGCCTTATTTAATACCTTAAACAATCTTTGCCTAGCCATAGAGGCTCAGTTGGTTTAGCATTGTCCTATGCACCAAAAGGTTGCTGGTTCAATATTCCGTCAGGGCACATGCTCAAGTTATGGACTTGATCCCCAGGAGGGGGTGTACAGGAGGCAGGCGATCAGTGTTTCTCACATCAATGTTTCTCTCTATAGTTTAAAAAAAACACAGTCTTCACCCTAGCTGGTTTGGCTCAGTGGATAGAGTGTTGGCCTGTGAACTGAAAGGTCCCAAGTTCGATTCTGGTCAAGGGCACATGCCCGGGTTGTGGGCTTGATCCCCAGTGGGGGACTTGCAGGCAGCAGCCGATCCATGATTCTCTCTCATCATGGATGTTTCCCTCTCTCTCTCCCTCTTCCTTCCTCTCTGAAATCAATAAAAATATATTTAAAACATAAACAACACACACAATCTTTGAGGTAGGTATTAATCCCCATTTTACAGGTTAGTAAACTGGTGCTCCAGAAGTTAAATCATCTGCCCAGCCCTAGCCTGTTTGGCTCAGTGGGTAGAGCACCGGCCTGCAAACTGAAAGATCTCAGGTGTGATTCTGGTCAAGGACATATGTCCGGGTTGTGGGCTCGATCCCCAGTGGGGGACTTACAGGAGTCAATCGATCCATGATTCTTTCTCATCATAGATGTTTCTATCTCTCCCTCTTCCTTCTTCTCTGAAATCAATAAAAATATATATATTTTTAAAAATCACCTGTCAAGGGGCTCCTCCATAAGTGAGAATCAGGACTAGGAGCTAAGTTTCAGACTCAAAGATCCTAGAATTTTACTTTGGCATCTGGCAGGGGTCGCATACTCAGGTGTATGCAGAGGTCAGGCAGATAATGTACATGAGTGAAGTGGGTTGTGTAAGGACCTAGTGCAATGGTTGGCAAACTCATTAGTCAAACTCGAGAGCTGCAGTTTGCCAACCACTGACCTAGTGAACTCATGCCTCACCTGAAGAGGATCACTACCACACAGCTTCATCTTATAGCTTTCAAAAGAACCCTAAAGTCTTGCCTGGTCAGCCTGGCTCAGTGATTGAGCATCAGCCTATGAACCAAGAGGTCATGGTTTGATTCCCAGTCAAGGCACATACCCAGGTTTCAGGCTTGAGCTCCATTATGGGATACGCAGGAAGCAGCTGATCCATAATTCACTCTCATCACTGATGTTTCTATTTATCTCTCCCTCCCCTTTCCTCTCTACAATCAATAAAAAGTATATTTTAAAAAACAATAAAAGGGACTCTTTCCCCATCCCCACATGGGAATCTGTACTTGTTCTTTAATAAATTTCCACCAAAAAAAATTAAAAAAGAATTCCAAAGTCTGGATTAGTGTCCAGAGTCTCCTATATTTTCAAGGTTGGCAACTAATTCATATTTTAAATACTGTATGGGCTCTTTTTGGGACTTAGCCATTCATTCACTGGTTTACAATCTCTGGTCTGTAAAATGTCCAGGGCTGTTCTTGCCACCATGAGGGATACTTGATGGCAGAAAACTTGTCAAGGGCCTATCCTAGGTTGGAGGACCACACAGAGCTTAAGCCCTCTGAGTCCCCAAGCTCTTGCATCTCTAAAGAAGCAAGTTGCTTTGACAGTGCTTTATAGCAGCCTCCGTGACATGGCTGAGAGGAGCTGTGGAAAAGCCCATACCACCTTTAATTTCTTGGCTATGTCTAGTACTAGGTTTAGGGCCAGTGTCCCAAAGATCACTAGGAAGAGCATGACCACAGGGATGTCCTGAGACCCAATCCAGCTCCCTCAGAGGTCTGAACAAGTGGCAGCTCTCAGATCAGCTCCCCTTATCCCCCCAGCAGGCCTATTGGAATACAGCAGTGACCATCATTCACCATTTCTTTGTTCTCTTGACAGTTTTAAACATCTGGCTGGATCTCGTGGCCTTCCTCCTCAGAATCTCCTGTGTCTCTGCAAAAGGCATCCTGGAGTCACTTCTCAGAGCAACGGCAGAAGCAGAGGAGGGGAACTGGGTTTGGGGTGGGCATTAAATGCGGGAGGGGTTGGTGCGCTTGCTAGCTGGTGACAAAGCAGCAGTGAACTTGCCCCAAGGCAACACGTGCCTGGTCAGGCTGGCTTCTGATATTCAGTCCTCTGGGTGGACAGTTTTATTTTTGTTTTTGTTTTTAGTGTCTTGAAACTTAAAACTGTGCTTGTAGAAGACTGTAACCTTTTTTTCTTTTTTTTTTTTTTTTTAACTCCACCTCCAGTGGCTGTGACTGGTCCCAGTGATTGTACCTTATTGGTCGCTGTGGGTCTGGGCGGGCCTGGAGCCAGAAGGCGACTACTGTTCCTCCCCCAAGTCACCCCATTGGGGAGGGAGGGAGGTTTCAGACTCCAGTCCCTCTCCCTGCCCTCTTACCCTCAAGCCTCCTTGGGTCCAGTAGGAGCAGTGGCCAGTTTCCTAAGCTCTGCCTAAAATCACCACTCGACACTGTTTGGGGACAAGGGCAGAACCAGTGGCCACCAGCTATGCCTAGGAGCTGGATCCAGAAAGCCAGGCAATCTCTGGCCACAGGGTCCACTTCAAAGCCTCCCAGCTGAGAGGGGTCACTATTGCACCTTGTCTGTCAGTGCAGTGCCTGTGCTGGAGGTGGAGAGGTGAGTCCTATCAGATTCCTGGCTGGGCCTTCTCACCTGCTCTGGCTTCTCTGCTCCCATGCTCGCTGTACCTTTTCTTATTTGGGTGGGTTTCCCTCCCCTGATTAAACTCTCTTCTTGCCCCTTTGGGGCTGCATGAGGTCTGAGCTCTGACTGCCTATGTGAAAAGTGGGGAGGTGGGGCTTTTTCTTTCCTAAAACCACGTGACTGGTACTTGGTCGTGGAGTCACCACCAAAGGCAATCTTACGATGGTTCCTGACTTCCCTGCCGAGGGCCCTAATCCAGAGACTTCCATTGCAGTCTAGGCACCACCCATTTTAAAAATTTATCTCTGCCTATAAAGAGCTTTGGTCCTTTTCACCTAATGAGCTCATTTGGGCAAAAAGCCAACCTTGGAGAGACAGTGATCCCATTTTATGGCTAAGGAAACAGGTTCCATGAGATGTAGCTTGTCCCAAATTTAGTCAGTGAGCAACGAGGGTAGATTTCAAATCCAAGACTTCTGCCTCTACCAATGCTAAGACAGTACTCAGTAGCCATGTGTGATTATTTATATTTAAATTACTCAAACTAAGGCTTAAAATTTACTCACGGTCCTACCAGCAACATTACAAGTGTTCAATAGCTACGAGTGACTAATGCCTATCATGTCAGGTGGTAAATATGTAGAACATTTCCATGATCACAGAAAGCTCTGCTGGACAGTGCTAGACTTGGAGAAACCTCAAAGTAAACAAGAATGCTTGTATTTGAGTCCCAAGTCTTAAATATGTTTTTTTGATTTTTTAAAAGAGGAAAGGAGAAGGTTAGAAGCATCCACGAGAGAGAAACATAAATCAGCTGCATCCTGCACAAGCCCACACGGAATGGAGCCTGCAACATGGGCATGTGCCCTGACTGGGAACTGAACTGGGGACTTCTTGGTTCCTGGCTTGTTGCTCATCCACTGAGAGCTACACCAGCCTGGCATGAGTCCCAACTCTTGCTGCTGAATTTGAGTTAAATTATAAAGTAGAGATAATTAATGTAAACCATCTCACATAGTACCTGCTATACCAGTACTAAAAAACTACTAGTTGATCTTTCCATCAGCCCACTATGCAAGCCAATAACTTCCATCATATTAGACATGGGTGATGATATTACCCGTCTTGGAGTGATATGGGGGACTAGTAGAAGCCAGTTGTGTGGGGCCCACAGGGCATATATTTATGGAGAAGGATGCCAGGAAGGGTGTCAGCTGAGTCAAAAGACTTCTAGATGGCCAACAGGTCTCTTGAAGTAGAGGACAAGGTATATTGTTAAAGGGAGGAAGGGCTGGGGCTGGGGGCAACTTGGATAGCTATCATCCCCTTTATGACTTAGCTCTGTGACCTCTTCCTCCTGCCTTGCAGAATGAGGTGTGCCCTCCTCTGGAGTACATGACTATGTTCTAGCTTTGCAGTGAGTGTTAAAGGTGCTCACAGTGAAGACATCCACTATAGAGTATGGCAGCTGCTTACCCAGCCATCGCAGGACGGCATTGCCTGGGTGAGCCAGCCGGAACTCTTGTCATGGATCCATTTCCTGATCTGGAGCCCCTAAAACCAAATTTGCTCCCTGATGAGAATAGACTGGGTGGTTTCCAATAAGCTGGCCCTGTCCTGGGGACATATCTTTTGGGAAGCCCAGTCACCAGCCATTGGGGGATTGGGGAGAGTGATCTGAGTGGTGATTTGCTGGACATTTAGGTGGAGAACCCATCTTCACTGAATGGGCAGATCTAGCCAGAGATAACACAAAGCTGGCTTTTTGGACCAGGTACTCTTCCCTGGAGTTTACTTAAATGGGGGCTGCTAGAGTTTGCCTCTCAAACTACCCATATTTCCATGACCAATAGACAACCCTTAGAGTAATAACATGAGCTCATGTTAATAGTGTTTGTGTTTAAGAGTGGGGCCTTGGAGTCAGATCTGGGTTCCATTGCTGTCTCTGTGTGATGAGGCAAATTATGTAACATCTTGGAGTCTTATTTATCTCACTCGTGATGAGGATACTACTCTGCCACCACCTCCAAAAAGATTGCTTAGTCTTGCCTTGAGTGCTGTGCATAAGTTCAGTTATATTTTTTTTCTGCAATTGACAACGATGATCTGTTTTTGTATTTCCAAGTTATTGTGGGGTGGGAGAAGTGTGTTCTGTGCTTGATCATTGTTTCCTGTATATAAGGTCTTTCAAATCTATCCCCAAGGACCTACTCCTAGCCCCATCTATCAGGCCCTGCAGATGCAATCCCACCCCACCAGGCTCCAGCCACATTGGCTGCCTTTTAGTTCCCCAGAAAGGTTCTTAACCTCCTCAGGGCTGTTGCTGAGACTTGCCTCTCCCTGGAATGCTATTTCTCCCCTCTTTCCTGACCTTGGCATTCTGTAAAGCTTTGGCTTCAATGTAATCTCTTCAGAGAACATCCTTGACTGCCTTATCCAAAATATGCCACTTTCCTGGCTTTAGTTCATTGCCCTTACCATACTTACAGCTCTTATATACCTTTGTAGCTTACTTTTTGTTTCTACTGGGCTCTAAACTCCTTGAGGTCAGGGATCACCTAGCGGTTAGAACGTTCTGCACCCGTGTCCTAGCCCATTGCCTACCACGTGATTCTCTATAAATACTGTGGTATGACTGGAGCCCCAGGAAATGCTCAATGAGAAACCGTGGCACAAATAATAATTGGCAACCCGGTGATGTGCGCTTCCGCCATCAGTGCTCTGCTCATCAATCATCAAGGGTGTGGGGAAGATGAAACTCAAGAGTTCACCTGCTGAAATCAGCCAACCGCAGCCTGCTTATGGCAAGCAATGGTTTCCAAGGCGACAATAAACAGAGGGCGGAGCCTCGGAACCTAGGGTCCTGCTCCGCAATCCCGCGAGAGGCAGCAGGGAGGGCGCGGGAGCGCAGTAAAGCGCATGCAGTGTCCCCGCGCGGCGCTGATCCTGAGCGCGGGGGAACTGAGGGTCAAACACCCGTGCTCCACCACCTGGTACCGCCCGGAGGGCGGCCCGGTATGCAACTGGACGCAGCAGCCGCATGAGCCACGTACTAGTTACCCCGTCCGGTGGCCCTGGGCATGCCAATCGGAGTTTTGGGCTCCAAAGACGCTCCCATGGCCCAGATCCGCCTCCGCCTGGTCCAATGGGGCTCGTACTGGTGGCAAAAGCCTGGCCGGCAGCCGCGCCATCCAGTCGCTCGCTCATGGCACTCACGCCCAGAGCACCGCAGATCTACGCCCCTTCGGGCTCCCGCACACCCCGGCCCTTGATGCCCCGCTGAAGGACGGTGAGGCCATTGGGGTCAGCCCATCCTGGCCCGAGGCAGTAGTGACAAGGAAGAGAAGACTGGGTGGAGGGAATGGAGGTCGGGAGAAGAGCCATAGAGGGTTGGCATCCGGATGAAGGGTAGAGAAAGAGAAGGAGCAGGAGCATGGGCATTGGTGGCCAGGAGAGATGCTTGGCTGAGCCCCCACTACTCATCTTTCCACAGGTCCCCTGGTCCTCTGGCCAGGCTTGTCCAAGGAGTCTCCGCACATGGGCCGGCTCAGAAATGCCAAGATCCATGTGGAGAGAGCTGTCAAGGTTAGAGGGGGCTAGGGAAAAAGGGGCGGTTCTAGAATGGCATGATCTGCCTCCCTGAACTAATTTATTCCATTCTTAAAAAACAAACTTTTTTCCCCCTTGCCCTGGCTGTGGCTCTGTGCCATGCTCTTTGCCGTGGCCCTGGCTGTGGCTCTGTGCCGTGGCCCTGCCTGTGGCTCTGAACCAAGGCTCTGCCTTGGCCGTTCAGACCTGGCAGTAACGCTGTGGAGCCAGGGGAGGCCCTCCGGGGTTAGGATGTGGAGGAAGTGTGGCTGGTGTTGGATTGGGCCCATTAGAAAAGGGCTGGGGGCACAGGGACCTGGTGGAAGTCTGGCACCTGGGCTCCTGGGGGAGATTTGAACTGACCGTGGACTCATTCTAGCCTGGAAACTGAGGCAAGGAGACCCAACTGAGAGACCCCTCCCAGCGGTTCAGGTGAAGAGCTGGCTACTTGAGTGTCCAGAACCTACCTAGGCCATGCCAATCTGTTCCCTCCATTCCTCCATCCATGTTTTCATCTACTCATTCAAGCAACCACCCATCCATCCACCCACCAATCCATCGATCCATCTATAAAAAATCAAACTTCTTGATTCCACACCCATCTTCAAATACCTCCCTATTTTTTAAAAATTTATCTTTATTGTTAAAAGTATTACAGATGCCCTCTTTGTCCCCCCTTAACCCCTTCTGGCCCGCACCTGCAGATACCTATTAAAAATTTTTTTTAATGTATTTTTATTGATTTCAGAGAAGCAGGGAGAGAAAGAAACTAACTGAGAGAATCATTGATTGGCTGCCTTCTGCACACCTCCTGGGGATGGAGCCCAGGCATGTGCTCTTGACTTGAATCAAACCCCGGGACCCTTCAGTCCACAGTCAGACATTCTATGCACTGAGCCAAACCAGCTAGGGCCCTCCCTATTTTTGATACCCCTTCATTTAGCAGACTTGTCTGCTTTACCCAGGATTCATCACTCAACTTCTACCTCTGTTTCTATACCCTTTTCCACTTCAGAAAACCTAGTCAAAGTCACTAGAGAAGTCCCAGGAGCAGCCCCTTTTCTATCTAAATCTTGGTTGGACACCCTGTATCATTCTGCACTGCTGCCCCACACACCCTTTCCTCTTGGCTCTCTGCTCACACCTAGATTTTCCTTTCTCCCTCCCTGGCTGCTGCTTTGAAGGTGACTGGGACTTTAGTGGTTCCCTAGACCCCTCCCCATACCCGTCTCTTTGGCTGTGAGTCCAGACAGGATGCTGTGCCCCCTGCATGCCTTTTCCTGTCCAGCCTATTCTCTACCTGTATACCAGCCATTTACTTGACATCTCCATCCAGAGAACTTATCATTTCCATATCCCAAACCATAATCTTGATACCCAGTCATCATTAGTCTCTGGTCTTTTCCATCTCCTAGTTGCTCAAGCCAGAAATCTGATCTTTCTGTTCACTCACCCCACATCTACTCCTATCAGCAAAACCAGTCATCTGTATTTCCAGAACAAATCCCAGTTCTATTACCTTCCCTTCTCCATTGTAGCCACCCTCATTCTAGGTATCGTGATTCCTTTTCTATACAAACCACAACAGCCTTCTAACTGACCTCCCTACTTCCATCCTTGTCTCCTCCATCTAGTCTCCAGACAGCAGCTAGCCAAACTTTTAAAGCCTCCAGTCACAGCACTCCCTCACTTAGCCTTTAGTGCTTTACACTACTGTTGATACAAAATTCAAGACCATTTCCAAGGCCTGCAGGAGCTCTCCCCTCATTTCCACTCTAACCCTGGCCCCCTTCCAATCCCTTTAGACTTCCCTCCAGCCTCAAGACCTTTGCACATGCTTTTTCTTTTGTCCGAACTGCCATTTGTCCAGCTCTTAATTCATGGCTCCTCCACATCCCCTGACTATGTATTTCTAGTTTCTCTGGATCCCCATTAATAATATATCCAGTTTTTGGAGTTAGCCAGCCTGGATTTAAATCCCTGTTTTTCACTTTATTATTATGTGGCCAAGCTATTCAACCTCTCTATGCCTCTGTTTCATAATCAGTTAAATGGGGATAATACCATCTGTTAAAAATACATGTTATTGTTTATATATATGTGTGTGTGTGTATATATATATATATATATATATATATATATTACTAGAGGCCTGGTGTATGAAATTCATTCACAAGGTGGGGGGTATTGGGAGGGTCCCCTCAGCCCAGCCTGCACCCTCTCACAATCCTGGACCACTGACTCCTAACTGCTCACCTGCCTTTCTGCCTCATCACCCCTAATTGCATCTGCCTGCTGACTTGATCGCCCCCAGTTGCCACCCTCCACCAGCCTGATTGCCCCCAACTGCCCCCCTGCTGACCTGGTTGCCCCACACAGCCTGCTGTTCGGTCATTTGGTCGTCCCTCACTAACTCCCCTGCCAGCCTGACCACCCCTCGCAGCCTGTTCGGTGTCCGTTGGGTTGCAACAGTTGCTTAGGCTTTTTATATATGGTTAGCGCATATAGGTGTTTAATAAATATCAACTGTTATCATAATTTTGTAGTAAGTATTATGCCAGCTTCTGATATAACCATATTTATATATCTACTTGTTTAAAATCTGTCTCCTCTACTACAATAACAAAATTCTGGTTCACCATTCCCTATGTCTGGCACATAGGCAGTACTTACTGAATAAGAATCCTTCTCTCAACTTACAGCAGAAGAAGATCTTTATGATCCAAGGCCACTACCCGGTGATCCGGTGCCTCTTGCGCCGCAGGGGCTGGGTGGAGAAGAAGATGGTCCATTCGTCGGGCACCACCCTACTGTCATCCCAGAAGCATCTGAATAGCTCAGTAATGGGTGATAGCGACATCACTGAGGATGGTGAGCAGTTCCCTCCATTTCCACCAGCTACCTCTCTCGTGTTGTTTTCCTTTTGGTTTCCACTGTCCCAGGGTTGACACTTAGGCATGGGCCTATGGGGCAGGGACAGGAGCCTCACCAGGCCTGGGCTCTCTCTGTATTTGCAGATGATCAAGATGAGGATGAGGAATTCCAGCAATCACAACTCTTCAGCAATGATGTACTGGAGCTGGATGACCTAGATGGTACACATGCTGTGATGGTGAGGACCTACAGGGCTGGCAGGGGTCTGCTTAGTTGGAGGGAGAACATTAGAGTCCAACTGGATGACCCCAGACAAGTCCTTTCCTTCTCTGAGCCTCAGTTTCCCCATATACAATAAAACCTAAAAGCTTGAAGGGACCAGCAGAGTGGCGAGGGACACAGTGGTGCTCAGATAAGGCTAGCCTGGGATCAGAACTTGGCTAGATTGTATCAGAAACTGGCACAAATTCCATGTCTAGGAATCCTCCCTTCCAAATAAAAACCACCTAATGCATCTCCTTCCTCTGCCATTGGCAAGTGAAGGCTGGAAGGAAGGGCTTAAAATGCTTGGAAAGAGGCTGATATGATGGTGTGGAGGATTTGTGTGTGGAGGTCAGGACACTCGGCTTCGAGTCTTTCCACCACCACTTACTAAGTTGAACTATACCAAATTGCCATTTTTATATGTCAAGAAAGGTTGAGTATTCTCAGTTTCATGTGGCTCAACCTTGGCAGCCCTTGGACAAGTTACTTATCCTTCCTGTGCCTCAGTTTCCTCATTTGTTAAATGGGGACCACAGTAACATCTGCCTCCTAGGGGTTTGGTGAGGATTAAATGAGATGACATGGAAAGCACTGAGAACATGGTCTAGCATGTGGTCTTACTGCTTATTAATAACCCTACCTCCCAGCGTTGTAGGAAAGATAGAGAGACGTAGAGCCTTTGTCACATGCTATGTGTCCATTAGTTTAGAATCACTGTCCTGTCTCTGAGCAGTCATTGATGGCCATGGGCCAGAGCAAGGCATGGTATTCAGCTGTATGGCTTAGTCACTGCCTAGAGGTACTTAGCCACAGAATTTGCAAGCCTGTCTGCTCCCTGCTTACCAAGTATGTGCCCTGGAGGAAGAGCTGGTATTTTTTTGTTTTTGTTTTTTACTTTACACAAAGATGGTATGTGGGCTAGATGCCACCTTGGAAGTATCCTCTCTTCGCATTCACTCATCCTGCTCAACAGGGCAGGAAGAAGCCTCCTCCAGCTTTGTCCTGCCCACACCAGCCTCCCATGTCTCCTCTCCCCAGTCCCGCATGGTTCGGAATGAGATCCCCTACTTCATCTGGACCACTCGACGGGATGTGCTGGACTGTCGCTTCCTGTCCAAGGATCAGATGATAAACCACTATGTCCGGGCTGGCTCATTTACCACAAAGGTGGGCTCCCCGGGACAGCAGGCATTACAGTTTCCACCCCCCAGCCCTTGGGCTAGCACCCCAGTTCCCTGCTCTCCTTGTCAGTAAGAGAGAGTTCTCAGGAGGAGTTTGGTATATAATTCAGTGGGATTTATAGTTGGACAGTCCTGAGTTCAAATCCAACCCCTGCAGCATGTTTGGCACATGTAGACATTGACTAAAATAGGATTCAAACGGGATCTGGAGCCAGAACAAAGACCAAGTCCAATGACTGCGCAAGAGGGCCCTTATCTCCTAAGCAGGGGATATCTGGTTGATGAATTCATTCTCTCTTACCTGGGATTATTAACAAGTGACTTCACCTCTCTGAGCCTCAGTTTCCTCATCTTTAAATGAGAATACCAGTAAAACTAGCTTCTAGGATTGTGGCAAGAATGAAGTCTTTATAATTGGGACCTGTTAGTGTATTTTTTGGTGTGGATTGGGAAGGATTCCTAGATAAAGCAGTCATTAAGAATGTGAAAGCGTGGAAAAGAGGGATGTGGAGCATTCTTGGCAGAGGGACTGTGGGCAAATATATGGAGATATGAGTGAATCAGGCCTAGAAAGTGGGCAGAGGCTCTGAGAATATCTAGGTAGAGTCTGCCTGAACGGTCTGGGCATGTGCTGAGGTTGGGAGCCCCTGTGAGGTTCTCTGGGCAAGTCCCACCCTGCCCCCTCATCAGCTAATTCCATAGGTGGGTCTGTGTCTCAATCTCCGGAATTTGCCATGGTTTGATGAGGCTGATGCTGACTCTTTCTTCCCACGCTGCTACCACCTGGGGGCTGAGGAAGACAAAAAGGCCTTCATAGGTAAGGAGATGCCCAGCCCTGTGTCTGGACCCATCCAGCTGAAGGATGAAGGCTAAAGCCCTGGCTGGTGTTGGAGAACAAAGGGCTTCTCTCTTCATTCTCTTGTCCACCCCCAGCAGGATTCCTTCTCCATCCCTAATTCTTATCTTTTCCTGATGTACCTCCCTTAGTGAGCCTCCTAGCTTGGTAAGCCCAGACTTTCAGAAGATTTTAGTTAGCTTGGCTTATATTCTAGAGCAGATTCTAAAAGTTGATGGGCTGAGTTTGGGTTCCACTGGCTAGATTGGGTTCTTAATTCAGAAAAGACTTTGGACTTCTAACACAGAATAGTTTCCAACTCCAGAACATGTTCTAAATTCAGGTCAGAGTAGATAGTAGGTTTAGGTTAGTCTCCAGACCAAGGTTTGATTCTCAGACTAGAATAAGTATCATTTCTCAGACTAGAATAGTCTATCAGGAACAGAAGAGACAAATTAGAAAACAGGTCTGGATGAGATTTTTTTTTTTGGGGGGGGGGCGATTCTTTATATATCTATTTATCTATATCTATATATATTATTGATTTCAGAGAGGAAGGGGAGATAGATAGATAGATAGATAGATAGACAGATAGAAATATTAATGATGAGAGAGAATCATTGATCAACTGCATCCTGCATGCCCCATATGGGGGATCAAGCTTGCAATCTGGGCATATGCCCTGACTGGAATCAAACTGTAACTCCCTTGTTCATAGGTAAATGCTCAACCACTGAGCCATACCAACTCGGCATAAGTAAGATTCTTAAGGCAGAATATGGGCCAAGTCAGGTCATATTCTGGGTCTGGTTCTATAGTTGAAATAGGAGCCAGGTTCTAACCCAGGTTCTAGAGTCAGAAGGTAGTCGGGTTCTGGATCCAAAATGGGGCAGGTCATGATCAGGTTCCAGAACCAGAACAGGCCTGGAGCCTAGGGCTGAGCAGAGTGTCTCCTACCCTGGGAGCAGAGGACTTCTGCTTGACAGCTGCCCGCAACGTTCTCAAGCTGGTGGTAAAGTCCGAATGGAAGTCATATTCTATCCAGGCAAAAGAGGAAGAGGCCTCAGGTAAATACTGTGTGATTCCCTCTACTCCCTCACCCATTTATCCTCCCACACACCCACCCATCAATTCATTATTCATCCACACATTATCTGTATAAATTGTCTATATTATCCACATCCATCTGCCCATTCACTACCCTTTCCCACCAACCCATCCATAATCCATACATCTATCGACCTTCCATCCTTCCATTCATCTACTCATCTATCTATCTACCTGCTCACCCACACACCCACCATTCTCACATTCACCTACCCATGCAGCTATTCATCCATCTCTCCATCTATCTCCACACTATTGATCTACTCATTAACCTACCTTCTTAGAAACACACTTCCTATCCATCTCTCCACTCCTCTACCTTCCTACCTGTTCTTCTACAGATCCATCTGCCCATCTATCCACCTGCTTTTCCATCCTCCTATCCACCACCTGTCTGTCCTCCAGTCCATCACTCATCCATTCTTCTGTCCCAACCCATACCCACCCCTCTTCCTATCCATTTGTTTATTGATCCACTGCCTCATTCAGCGCTCCCATGGGCCTGGCATGTGGCCAGCTCTCTAGCAATGACAGACTAAGAGGACAGACTGAGTGCTGTCTTGGGACAGGATCTCTGTGGAGGAAGTAAACAGTGAAACCATCTAGTGTTTTCATGTGGTCTGAGGACTCCTAGTGCCTTGTGGAGGGGGACATAGAGGATGCCACATTCCATGTTGGCTCCACCTATTATTTGCCTTTTTCTCTCTGGACTTAGCTCCTATCCCAAACTATAATCCAGGACCTATCAGCCAAGGATTCAGGGACCTAAGAGGCAGGTATACTGGGAAGTGGGAAATCCCTGTCTCTTCCAGAGGGATGCCTTCCCATTGCAGTTCCCTAGGTGTGTCAGGTACAAAGAAGACTATTTTTTTAAATATATTTTATTGATTTTTTACAGAGAGGAAGGGAGAGGGATAGAAAGTCAGAAACATCGATGAGAGAGAGACATCGATCAGCCGCCTCCTGCATGTCCCCTATTGGAGTTGTGCCTGCAAGCAAGGTACGTGCCCCCGACCGGAATCGAACCTGTGACCTTTCAGTCCGCAGGCCGACGCTCCATCCACTGAGCCAAACGTTTTGGCCAAAGAAGACTATTGTAGGCCAGGATCAGGGGCGCAAGGGCCACATGTGTGTCAGAATTCCCACAAGCAGAGAGAATGCATGTGTTTGGAGCTATAGGTGCTGAGAGGCCCTGGGGACTGTTAGGGTGGACCCTCAAGTGAGTGACAGGTCCTGGAACAATGGGGAATTAGGATGAGCACTAGGGTCTCCTGTGAATTTAAAGCTCAGGTAAGTGGCAGGTCCCAGGGCAGTAAGAGATGTAGGTGTGTGCTGGGCCTCAGGTGTATTTAGGATGAGTCCTCAGGTAAGTGACAGGCATTGAAGCGGTGGGTGCCATGGCATATGTCAGGTTACCTGTCAGAGAGTGACAAGTCCCTCCCTACCTCTGCAGCACACAAGCAGCCCAAGAAACTAGAGAAAAAACCAGTGATGCTGACTCCAGAGTTTGTGGATGAGGCTCTATGCGCCTGCGAGGAGCATCTTAACACCCTGGCCCACCTGGACATTGACCGGGACCTCGAGGCCCCACTGTCCCTCAGCCCTGAGGGCTGGTCCTTCTTCCTACAGCGCTACTACCAAGTGGTCCAGTGAGTACCTCTGCACCAGAGTGTGGGACATGGCCAATTGCCCCTTGCTGTAGGGGGCCTCCATGTTCTAAGCTAATGCTCAGTCAGAGACAAACCCTCACTTTGCAGTATAGCCCTGCACCTCCTCCCTAAGCCCCTCCTCTTCTGTTTCCCCTGTACTTTCATGCTCAAGAACTTTTAAGAGCTCCCACTACCTCCATGATGGGGTACAAAGCATTCTTCCTGGATCTTGGCATAGCATAGTCACAAAGATTGTGGCCTGTGTATCAGGTCAACTTCAATTCAAGTCCTAGCTTTGTAACTTTTAAACTCTGTGACCTTGGGAATGTCACTAATCTTTTTGAGCTTTTTCTCAAATATAAAAGAATTAAGATAATATCTTCCTCAAAGGCAGGATTCAACAGGATAATTTGTGTCATGTGCTCAGCATAAACTCAGTATTCATTCACAAAATAAGAATCTATTTAGTCATTTAGATTTTATCCTAGAGACCAGTGTTTCTGAAAGTGTGTTACATAGGATGCTGATTCTATAGAATGTAAATTGATTTTGTTGGGGGGTGGGGGAGAAGGGAGAGCTTTTATGGTCAATCATACTAGTATTTGGAAAATATTGGGTTAAACAAAGTTAAACAGGTTTCCTTGGTGCAGGGCCTTTCAGAATATATTGGTGGTATATACCTCAGAGAGAGAGAATATGCAATACAGCAGGTCCTCAAATAATTTTGTTTTGTTATAAGGATGATGAGATGCTATAGAACTTAACTTTTGTTTATATCAATTAGCCTATGGTAAAATTGGTTCTGTTATATGTCGTTTCACTTAATGGCAGAATTTATTGACAATGTTCAGGGCTTACTGTATATTCTGTACTTATATGACCCTAGTGGTGTCCCCCCACCCTCCAAGCATCTTGAGAGGTTGTGTTTTCAGAACCCACTCTGGGAAAGAGTTCTTTTTCTAGTTGTTGTTGTTAATCCTTACCCAAGGATATTTTTTCTATTTATTTTTTCCCTTTTTTTCTTTTTCTTTTTCTTTCTTTTTTTTTTAAGAGAGAGTAGAAGGGAGGGAAGGAGGGAAAGAGAGAGACACATCTATTGGTTTCCTTCTGCACCTGCCTGAGTGGGGCCAGGGATCAAACCTGCAACCCAGGTGTGTACCCTTGACCAGGAATCAATCCCAAGACCCTTCGTGTTTGGGCTGATGCTCTAACCACTGAGCAACTGACCAGGGTGGAAAAGGGTTCTTGAGCAGAGGAAAAGAGTGTCGAGATGAGACTGGAGCTGTTGTAGGGAGATTCTATTCACTATAGGAGTGCAGGAGAGACAGGAGGGAGAAGTGTCCTGAGGGCAAGAGAACACTCAGCTTGTATGCCAAGTATTATGCCAGGCTCCAGAAATGACACATAGTCCCTTCCCTCAAGGAACACAAACTCAAATGGGAGTGATGAGGGCCTCAGCTGGGGTGGGGCTAATAGAAAAGGATGATCTGATGGAGGAGACTCAAGAACTAATAAATGAACTTTGAATAAATGACATACTGAACAACACCACATCATTGGTAAGTCATTTATATCTTCTTTAAATGTCAGAAAATGAAAGTGACCCTATGCTTTCATCTTAGCTACCAGAACATGTAAAGTCACCCTTCTTAAACTAAGAATTAGTGAGATTGCGTTAGAACATTATGTGAAAATAATTTGAATCTTACTTATTTCTGGGTATAGGACAAGTTCTAAGAGGATTGAAGAAACCTCTCAAAAGTCAGAATTTCTTGAAACATTGCATCATATAGCATAGTGTTGAGTTGTTCAGTACAGATAGTTAGCATTCATTAATTCATTCAATATTAACTGTTATGTTTCTCAACTTGCCCCCTCCCCCATACTCTCTTCAATCTCCCCCCAGGCCCCTTTTCTCTAGTAATCACCATGCTGTTGTCTGGGTTTTTTAACTTTTTAAACAAATCCATGACTCAGCAGCCAGGCTTTTATTAAGGTTGACTTTCCACAAATACACTGGTTGTTTTTCTTTTTGCTAAATATAAAGTCATGTTGTCGTGTTGAACATACTTTTTCCAATTGCACGTGCCCCTGCTATTCTCATGTGACAGTTTTCTGGGCCAAATCACAGATTTACTGTGAGATGGCCCATGGAAAAGTTTCCAGTAGACCTTCTAGAAACGGAGGGGTCAGGACTAAGGGGCCCTGCTATGCCCTTTCCATCTGCCTGTCCTTGTCCCTGGCACTGCCCCTGTGGTTGCTGCTGCCTCTCTATTGGAAGATAAGGTTTCCTTGGCTGGGGACATGCAAGAGGCCAAGGTGTTAAAGGAGGCTTCCCCCTACTCAGAAGAGAAGAAATGGGAGAGTTTGGGCCAGGCAGCCATCTGGGGGTATTCTGTGACTTGGTTTATTCCAGGACATTTTGTGTCCTGTAGGGCAGCGTTCCCCAATCTTTCAGACCTCACGGACTACCAGGAGTCCTCGGACCACCAGTTGGCAACCGCTGCTGTAGGGAACAGGGTCTCTCTTTGTCTGAGAACCCCAGTCTGTGAAGACCAGTTATGGGGGCAAGCTCCTGCCCAAGTACTTGCTTATCCAACCATTCATTCATTTAGCAAACTGAGGTATACTGCTTAGAGATGGGAACACAACAGAGAATAACAGCTACACAAATGTCCCTGCTCTTATGGAGCTTCCATTCCATTGAGGAGAGACATATGTAACCAATAAGTGTAGATGTCAGGTGGTAGGTGATAGGAAGAGAAGAGAGAGAGAGCAAGGAGATGAGTGATACAGAGGTGCTTGAAAGGGACTAGGCTAGGAAGGGATTCACCTATCAACCAGTGTTAGGTCCACATTAGAAGGGGAATGAACCTCAAAAGCACCTGTGATGGAGGAATCAGGCAAGGGTGGGGTTTGTGTCCTGGCTCAGCCACTAAATTCAATTTGTGACCTTGGGCAAGTCTCTCAACTCTCCAGGCTTCAGTTTACACTGAGCTAAAATGGGACCAGTAATACCTGCCTTACCAGTCATACCAGTAAGGCCACAGAGGATTAGTGATAACGTATGTAAAGCCCACAAAGCCTGGGGCATAGTGGCCCCTCACCATTAAATGCCCTATGACTAAATTCTGCCAAAGGCAACTTTAATGTAATGGAAAGGGAGGTGGCAGAAAATGGAGTTTTTGGAGCGGGTGTGGACTGTAGTAAGTGGTGCCTTTTCCCATTCCAGCAGTCTAGGATGATGCCCTGGGTAGATAAGAATTTGGGGGGCAGCTTGAGGGTGGGTGTAGAGGTTTAGACGAGACCTATATGGAATTTTAGGGAGGGAAGGGCACGACCAAGGCTGGTAGGACCGTGGCCAGGGGAGCTTGTGTCTCCCTTTGCCTTGTCCACCAGGCTGCCCTTGGCCCAGCCCTGCTCAAGACCCATTATCTCCCTAACAGTGAGGGGGCAGAACTCAGGCACCTGAATGCTCAGGTCCAGCGCTGTGAGGACATCCTGCAGCAGCTGCAGGCTTTGGTGCCCCAGATGGAAATGGAAGGAGATCGCAACATCTGGATTGTGAAGCCAGGAGCCAAGTCCCGTGGCCGAGGTGAGTGTCAGCCCCTGCTTCCTGCACCAGCACCCTAGAGCCTACCTCACCATCTAGAGCAGCGGTCTCCAACCTTTCGGACCTCACGGACCACCAGTGTTGGCAACCGCTGATCTAGAAGCCAGGCTTTCAATAGTGCAGACTCTTTGGAGTCAAGCTGCTTATATTTGAATCCCAGCTCTGCTATCAGCATGCTGTGTGGCCTTCAGCAAGTTATATCACCTCTCTGAACATCAGTTCCCTCATCTATGAGAGATGATGAGACTTCCTAGCAGGCAAAAATTACAAGACAGTGCATCTAAAGCTCAGCATGGTGCTTGGCACGGAGTAATCATCCCATAAAGGTTGGTTGCTGTGACGATGCAGCTTCTCCTCTCCTGCCCTCAGTTGGGATGATGCTTAAGGTAGGTCTGGTGATACTCACATGCAGGTGTTTGTCATCTAAGGGCTCTTGGATTTGACCACCCTTGTAAGGTATATAGCATAGTGGTTAAGGGTATGGAGGCTAGGAGCCAGAATGCCTGGCTTCAAACCCAAGCTCTACCTCCTGCTATTGTAAAGTTCTGGTCAGATTAGTTAACCTCTCGTGCCTCATTTTCATCATTGGTAAAATGAAGTCAATACTGCCTTCCCGAGAGGATTAAATAGGTATAATATATGTAAAGTACTTAGATCCTGTGTGCTTACATAGTAACTGCTATATAAGTGCTGTTATTTTTAGCTATTATTCTGGCTGCTCAGCCCACTGTGAATGGAATCTGAACAGGAGAGCCAGCACGCTAGAGTTGTGCCGTTGCCCAGCCTTTAAACACTGGTTAAGGATTTCTGAGATGTAGAAAAGTGACTTTTGGCAGATCCCTCCAAATAACGCCCATGGATGAATTTTTTTCACGTCCAAGTGAAGCTGTTACAACTCCAAACTGTAGGACACTCTCTTGGGAATGTCACTTCAAAACCAACACTGTGGTCTTTCTCTTTCTACCTTGGAAGTAGTTTTGTTGGTTTTTTAAGTATGAAAATACATCTTTCCTAATAATAGAGAAACATGTAAATTGACCATATCATCCCTATGCCCACAGCCAATCAGAGTATGAAAATTAACCCAACAAAGATGGAGGTTAATTTACATACATACCTAGGTCTCGGGAACCTCCTCGGCACTCAGGTCACTCCCAGCCAGCCAACTGGCAGAGGCTTTAGGTTTGGGAAGGGGCTGAGCCTGGGGTCAGCGGGAAGAGGAAAAAAATAAATGGAAACATATCCTCAGGTGAGGATAAAAATAAAAATAAAGGAAGAAATGTCATATCCTATGAAAGACACATCTTGAAAATGCCTAAAGAAAGCTGTCATTTTTTCATGGTGAAGGGACTGGAGTTTGTGTTGATGAAAATGCCTTGGTGGCTGCGGTGACTGGCAGTAGCTGCAGCAGCGGGGTGATGGGGCTGGTGCCTTTCCCTGATCAGCCCTGTCACCTCCCACAAAGGGAGGCCAGACTGCGGGGCTTAGGTCCACTCTCAATGGACCTAGTATGTGAGAGGGGGCAAGCTGGGCTGAGGGACCCCTCCCCAGTGCACGAATTTTGTGCACTGGGCCCTTAGTGTTATTATATTTAAGAAATTAGACAATATAGAAAAGTAGAAAGACAAAATCAAAAGCCACCCTTGATTACACTGAGATACTACTGTTAACCTTTTGGTGTTTTTTTTTTCTATACTTCCTCTAGGCATTTGGAGAGAGAGATTATTTTATTTTAAACAAAAACATAGTATTCATTTTTCCAGATCTTTCAATATGAATTAGTATTACTCATTTATTCTTTGCATAGTTCTTCTTAACATAGATCTTGGAGATCACCCTATTTCAGAACATCTAAATCTGCCTTTCTTTTAAATTTAGCTTATTGTTATGGATACTTTTAAAAGACACCAACTAGCAAGAATAACACAATGAATCTTCATGTACCTACCTCCAAATTTAAAAATTCTCTCTCCATTTTTAGAAAACCTCAATTGAAATGTATATATAACATGCCTCATTGAAAAGGGTTCACATTGTGAGAATACAAGTCAATGAATTGTTGCAATTGAGGAAAGAGCACCCAGATCATGAAATAAAACATTACCTGGTCCTGGCCAGGTAGCTCAGTTAGTTAGAGTGTTGTCCCTATATGCCAAGGTTTTGGGTTCGATTACCTCGTCAGGGCACATACAAGAATCAATCAGTGAATACATAAATAAGTGGAAAAACAAATTGATGTTTCTCTTTCTTCTGTCCTCCCTCTCTGAAAGAAAGGAAGGAAGAAAGGAAACATTTGCACCCAAGAGACCATGCCCATAATTCCTCCCTACAATGGTGATCCCTATTAATCTTTTTTTACACAAGGCATTGTGTTTTGGGGAATCTTGGTTATCAGTCTAGTCATTTGAGAAAGGATCTAGCTTGGGAACCAGCCACAAATTATTCTGTGTCATTGGCAGGAGATCAGGCTGTTTGGGGTCCTAACAATGAAGAATGGGGTTGATTTGCGAGTGTGTGTATGTGTGTATGGTTTGCAATGCAATTCAGATATTTATTGGCATTAAAGTGACGCCTTATAAGCTAAGATACTTAACTTCACTAATTATAAAAGAGATACAATTAAGATATCATTTTCTACCCAGAAGAATGGCAAAAACAAGTGTTAGGTAGGATGCAGGCAAATACAGAGTTGAATACTTTTGCTTAGAGTGCAGATCAGTGTAACATCTTTGGCAATATAAAGTGGAAAAATGCACATTCCTTGGAACAAGCAAATCTAGGGCTAGAAATTCATTCTACAGGTGACTAATAATAATGGTATGAGTTAACATTTACTGAGTGCTCACCATGTGCCAAGCACTATTCTATATTCATAACATATTCAAATATATAGAATCCTGTTATCCTGAGGCACACATACTAGTAGACTCTCCCACCATCTGGAAGGATACCCATAGGATCTGAAAGCTGCAGTTAGCTGCCTCTGGGGAAGGAGATGTGCTCTTCATTGTATACCCTTTTGTTTCTCATTTCTCATTTTATATTGTTAATTATATTGAAAAAACTAATCAAGGTCATATGTGAACATGGTATGTGTGTGCGTGAGTGTGTATTTATTTATTTATTGTTAATCCTCACCCGAGGATATTTTTCCTTTTTTTTTTTTTTTTTTAGAGACAGTGGAAGGGGGAGAGAGAGAGAGAGAAACACATCGATTGGTTGCCTCCCATACATGCCCCTATAGGGGCCAAGGTTTGAACCTGCAACACCCCTGTGCACAGGCTAATGCTCTAACCACTGAGCAACGTTTCCCAGGGCTGTGCATGGTTTTCCAAAAGCACAATGTTGTCTGAAATTTTATTCATGTATATATTCCTTTTCATTCAAACAAAACTTACTTTAACAGTAAGTTTTTAGAGAGAGAGGAAAGGAGAAGGAAAGAGAAAAACATGTATGTGAGAGCAAAGCATCAGTTGGCTGTCTTCTTCATGCTCTCTACTTGGTATCAAGCCTGCAACATGGGGATGTGCCCTGGCTGGGAATCAAACCGGCCACCGTTTGGTGCATGGGATGACTCCCAACCAACTGAGCCACACCAACCAGAGTGAAACAAATTAATTTAAAAATATTTAAGCTTTAGCAGATTTTCAACTTTCCCAAAGGATTCTGATCGAGGCAGGCAGCCTTACCCACTTGGCCCTGTCTTTTCTGTGGGGCTGAGAGCTGATGGTGAGCTCTCTATGGTCTCCAGCTCTTCTCCCAACCAAAACCTGCCCTGGTCCCTGACTACTCCATTTCCCCCTTAGGCATCATGTGCATAGACCACCTGGAGGAGATTCTGAAACTGGTGGACGGAAACCCCATGTTGATGAAGGAGGGCAAGTGGGTTGTGCAGAAGTATATCGAACGGCCCCTGCTCATATTTGGCACGAAGTTTGACCTGAGACAGTGGTTCCTGGTGACAGACTGGAATCCACTCACCGTGTGGTTCTACCACGACAGCTACCTCCGCTTTTCCACGCAACCCTTTTCCCTGAAGAACCTGGACAAGTGAGCCCCATCACTCATCTCCCATGAGCCCCCAGTCTAGTTGGGAAGCTGGCAAGAAACAGGCAATTCCAGTGTAATGCTGAGCTCCAAACACAGACTGCAGGCAGGCAGCCGTCCATCCGCCATCCATCGCACCATCCACCCACCTATAGATACTTATACTGTGTACCCTGTGCCATTCTCTGTCCCAGGCACTTGGGACACAGTCGTGAACAAAACAAGAGCCTAGCTCTCTCTCAGGATTTCACAGTGTAATGGGAGACACAGACCAGCAATGAACATAATAAGTAAAATCATCTAATAGGTTAAAAGGTGATATGAAAAATAAAAAGAAATGGAGAGCAGGGTAAAGAGGGGTCAGGAGAAATTTGAGAGGAACAAAGCAAGCTGCATCATTAACTTGTGGGGTGAGAGGAAACATCTCACAACTAGTCAGTGGTGAAGATGGGACTTGAGCACATGCTTTAGTGACTACAAGGCTCATACTCTTACCCACCTTCGTATCTCCCACTTCCTGGGATGGTTAACTGACACTGGCCCAAAGCACTTAATATTGTGTTCTCTATAGCCAGTGCCCTCAGAAGATGTTCTGAGAGATAAAATTGGTTCTGGCCCTAAAAGAATGTTATGGGCCCCAGGCCTTCATCCTTGTCCTCCCCAGCAGGAACCTATCTCAAGTTGAATGGTCCCCATTGCTCCCGGGCTGGGTCCAGGGTTTGCCTGCCTTCCCCAGGTTTGGGTGGGAGGGGCCACGGGGCTCAGACCTCAGCTTTCTGTTTTCTGTCCCAGTTCAGTGCACCTGTGCAACAACTCCATCCAGAAGCACCTGGAGAATTCGTGCCATCGGCACCCGCTGCTGCCCCCAAACAACATGTGGTCAAGCCAGAAGTTCCAGGCCTATCTGCAGGACATGGGGGCCCCCAGTGCCTGGTCTAGTGTCATCGTGCCTGGCATGAAGGCTGCAGTGATCCATGCTCTGCAGACTTCCCAGGACACGGTGCAGTGTCGGAAGTCTAGCTTTGAGCTTTATGGCGCTGATTTTGTGTTTGGTGAAAACTTCCAGCCCTGGTTGATTGAAATCAATGCCAGCCCCACCATGGCGCCCTCCACATCTGTCACTGCCCAGCTCTGTGCTGGTGTGCAAGCCGACACCCTGCGTGTGGTCATCGACCGACGGCTGGATCGAAACTGTAACACAGGAGCCTTTGAGCTCATCTATAAGCAGGTGAGATGTCCGGACCCAGGCACGACCCCAGGGAATCTTCATCCCTTCCCCATAGCCCCATAGTAAAGCAAAGGAGTCTCACGTGACTGGGTAATCGCTGGAGCGGTTCCTGTGCACGCATACGCTCTCTCGCAGTGCTTCTAGATTGCTCTGCCTCTGGGTCCCCAGGGTTTCGCCCCAAACTGGGGCTTAGTGGAGTTAGAAGCAGTGTAGTTGGGAGGGTCTGTCTCCCGCCCACTCGTGAAAGCCAGTGGCACAATCAGCAGTTGGTCCTCTGCGCCCAGGGCCGTGCGTGTCACCAGACTTCTGATCTTTTGCCACTCCCCTAAATTTCTGTACACTTCTCCCTTTTCACAGTCCAAACTCCTCCCATATGAGTTTCGGCTGGATCTGGGGTTTAGTGTCGTAGGATAAGGGGTTCAATGATGTTTGGAGTCTCCCGCCAGAAAAGCCAGCCAGGTTCTTCGGCACCTGCTCTCTCCACGAGCGTGTCTCTGCACCTCAGCTTTTTGCAGCTCCTCTGGGTCTCTGTGAGCCCCTCTCTTTCCTTCTAGCTGTAGAACTTCCACTCGGCCAGCTTTCCTGTGGTTCTGGATGATGTCTGTTCTGTCTTTTAGTTGTAGTTTTGAAATTGTTGTGTGAGGCAGCAGTGTAGGTGTTTACCTATGCCACCATCTTGGATTCTCCCCATGCGTTTCTTATATATCAATTCATAATCCAATATATTACACAAAAGTCATGTCCACAAACGTAAGAGCTCTTCTCTATTCTGTGAGACTGCTGTAGCACATCAGCCCTCAAAATTATAAAAGCCCAGCTGTCGCAGACCTCTCTGCTAACTCAAAATGTTGGAGAGACTGAAACATACTGGTGAGACCTACAGGTGTGCCTATCAGGCATGACTTAGAGCTCTCTGAAATTTGGTTGTGGTTTTTAAAAATTGAGATGTAATTGACATATAACATTTTATTAATTTCAGGTGTACAATATAATGATTTGCTATTTGTATATATTGTGAAATGATCACCACAATAAGTCTAGTTAACATCCATCACCACATGTAGTTAACAAATTTTTTTTCTTCTGATGAGAACTTTTAAGGTCTAATGCCTTAACAACTTTCAAATATACAACACAGTATTAATAACTATATCACCATGCTGTATATTACATCCCAAGGGCTTATTTTATAACTAGAAATTTAAACCTTTTGACCACATTCACCCATTTCACTCACTCACTCATCCTCCTGCCTCTGGCAAACACTAATTTGCTCTCTGTATTTATGAATTCAGTTGTTTTGTTTGATTTTAGTTTCATTTTTTTTTTTAAGATTCCACATATAACTGAGAATATGTGGTATGTGTCTTTCTCTCTCTGACTTAATTTACTGATTACAGTGCCCTCATGGTCCACCCATGTCGTCAAAGGTACCAAGATTTCCTTCTTTTTGGGGGCTGAATAATATGCCATTGTATATATCATTTTTATTATCCATTTATCTGTCAATGGATGCTTAGCTTGTTTCCATGTCTTTTTTATTTTTATTTTTTGTATTTTTTTAATTGTGTTATATGTATACATAGCTCCCCATTGCCCGCCCCCCTCCCAGGCATACCTCACCCCCCAGTGTCTGTGTCCATGTCTTTTTTAAATATATATATTTTATTATTTTTTTTATATAGAAAAAAGGAGAGGGATAGAGTTAGAAACATCGATGAGAGAGAAACATCGATCAGCTGCCTCCTGGACACTCCCCACTGGGTATATGCCCTTGACTGGAATCGAACCTGGGACCCTTGAGTCCGCAGGCCAGTGCTCTATCCATTGAGCTGAACTAGCTAGGGCTGTTTCTATGTCTTGATTTTGTAAATAATGCTGCCATGAACTTGATAGGTACATATATTTTTTCAAGTTAGCATTTTTGCTCCCTTTAACTTCTTGATTTTTTTTTTAAGAGAGAGATATTGATCAGCTGCCTCTTTTATGCCCCTCACTGGGGGTTGAACCTGAATTGAACTGGCGAAACCTCTTGGTGCACAGGATGATGCTCAACCAACTGAGTCACACTGGCCCGGCTGGGTATTTGATTTTCAAATATTCTATCCCATTTGCTTGACCTTTTCATTTTTTTTTCTTTTGTTGATGATTTCCTTTGCTGTGACGTGTTTTTAGTTTGATGTAGTCCCACTTGTCTATTTTTGCTTCTGTTGCCTTTGCTTGTAGTATCAAATCCAAAAAATCATCATCAAGACTGATGTCAAAGAGCATAGTTCTCTTCCAGGTATTTATTCTTATAAGAGTTCTAGGTTTCAGGTCTTACATTTAAGTCTTTAATCCACTTTGAATTGATTTTTGTATATGGTGTAAGATAGGGTTCCAGTTTCATTCTTTTGCATGTGACTACCCAGTTTTCCCAAAACCATTTATTGAAGAAACTGTCCTTTCCCATTTGTATATTCTTGTCATAAATTAATTGTGGGGTTAATTCTGGGCTTTCTATTTTGTTCCATTGATTACTATGTGCCTATTTTTATGGTAATAGCATACTGTTTTCATTACTATAGCTTTGTAAGAAGTTTGAAATTAGGAAGCGTGATGCCTGCAGCTTTGTTCTTCTTTATCAAAATTTCTTTGCTAGTTGGGGTTTTCTTTGTTTCCATACACATTTTAAGATTGGTTTTCCTATTTCTCTGAAAAATGCCATTGGTGGTGGTGTGTGTTTTTTTTAATGTGTTTCTTTTTTTTTCGGCTGTTATTTATTTTTTTATATATATTTTATTGATTTTTTACAGAGAGGCAGGGAGAAGGATAGAGAGTTAGAAACATCAATGAGAGACATTGATCAGCTGCCTCCTGCACGCCCCCTACTGGAGATGTGCCCACAACCAAGGTACATGCCCTTGATCAGAATCGAACCTGGGACCTTTCAATCCGCAGGCCGATGCTCTATCCACTGAGCCAAACTGGTTTCGGCGCCATTGGTGTTTTGATATAGGGATTGCATTGAATCTGTACATTGCTTTGAGTAGTATGGATACTTTAACAATATTAATTCTTCTACTCCATGAACACAAAATATCTTTCAATTTATTTGTGTCTTCAAATTCAATTAGCTTTTAGTGTGCATGTCTTTCACCTTTTTGCCTTCTTGATTAAATTTATTGCTAGGTATTTTTATATTCTTTAATCTCTTATTTTTTATTTTATTTTTTAGAAATACATATATTTATTAATTTCAGAGAGGAAGGGAGAGGGAGAGAGAGATAGAAACATCAATGATGAGAGATCATTGACTGGCTGTCTCCTGCACACCCCTCACTGGGGATCAAGCCCGCAACCCAGGCATGTGCCGTTGACCAGAATCGAACCCTAGACCTTTCAGTTCACAGGCCAATACTCTATCCACTGAGCCAAACCAGCTATGGCCTTTAATCTCTTTTAATCTAGAACAGCCCCACTGCTCCCCTAGTTGGGATCTTTTGAAGGGACCAGGATATTGTTTGTAGAACTGTCCCACATTTGGGTTTATCTGATTGTTTCTTTGGGGTGGTTTTTAATTGTTCATCTGTTATCTGAATGTCCTGTAAAGTAGAAGTTAGGTCAAACAGCTTAATGAGGTTTAGATTAGAAGTTGGCAAGACCACCTGAGAGGTGATGCTGGGTACTTCATACAGTGTCACAAGGCAAACTGTCAGTGTCTTGAGATTAGTGATGCTAAGTCTGACCATGGGATTAAGGTGGTGGCTACCAGATCTCTCTATTATAAGCTGTATCTTCAGTTTGCAATGATCAGTTACTTTGTAAGGTGATACTTTGGTCCTGTGCAAATGACACATTTTCCTGTCATCTTTTTCACTAACTTGTTTTTAATTCTTGCCTTTTGTATTAGTTACAAATGGTAAGATTCTAATTCTCTCTTTCCTTCTACATTTATTAACTGAGATTCTTCTTTCAAGATGAACTTTTCCTCATCAACTGAGCTTTCCGGGAGCTCTGAGACCTGGATTTTGAACAAGCTCCAAATGACCCTGTTTAGATAGATTCTAATCAGGATCTTTTGACGACACAGAAAACACCTCAACCTAACTCTGGGTTAAAAGAAGGGTTCTTAGCAAGACACAGGGAGCCCAGCCAGTACGCTTGGCTTTTCTTTTTTTGATAAATGTATTTTTATTAATTTTAGAAAGGCAGAGAGAGATAGAAACATCAATGATGAGAGAGAATTAATGGTCTGCTGCCTACTGCATCCCCCTACTGGGAATGGAGCCCTCAACCTGGCCATGGGCCCTGATGGGGAATCAAACCGTGATGATTTGTTTCATAGATCTCAACCACCGAGCCACACCAGCCAGGCCAGCTTGGCATTATAGGAACTGAAATAGCACAGAAGCAATTTCTCTGTCTATTTGCTACTTCATCCCCTCCACAGAAGGCCTTCTTTAAAGCTCTTAGTTTCTGCTTCCACTAAGCTTGGGTTCAGGTGAGGCCCTGGACAGTTTGGGTGTCATAACTCAAATTCTCCATGCAGAGAAGCCAGCTCCTTCCAGGAAGCTTTCCGTCAGCAGCAGTCTGTGGAGTAGACAAATGCATATTCCAGCAGGAGCCAGGGCAGCTTACGAGGGCAAGGAAGTGGAGAAGAGGCATGGCTGAGATTTCCCCACTCCTCTGGGTTACTAATTCCCAGGTCTCGGTGACTCGCTAGGGACCCATTCAGTCCCCTTAGAGAACAGAGATAGGCTTCCTGCTTCTCAGCCTAGAAATGTCTCTTGACTAGGTACCCAAGAAACTAATTCCATCCATTTCTGCCCTGAATCCTGCAGCACTGTCTGAGTACGCCTTGTCTCTTCTTCCTCACAGCCTGCGGTGGAGGTGCCCCAGTATTTGGGTATCCGGCTCCTCGTCGAGGGCTCCTCCATCAAGAAGCCCATGGCGATGTGTCACCGGCGGACAGGAGTCCACACAGCGTTTCCTAACCTGCTGACCCAACGAGGCTCTGGGGAAGGCAAGGACTCGGGGACCCTTAGCCACATGTCAGTACCTAGGAAAGTTCCTGGGGCCAGGAGCCTGGGGCACATCGAGAGACCAGACTCCACTGCTACCACATCTGCTGCTGGGAAGGGGAAGAAAGGCAAGGCCAAAAGTGCTACAGCTCTGGTCCACTCCAGTATCCAGAAGTGGGACCCACCCTGCAGAAGGATGGGCTGCATTTTCACCGTGACCTTTGCTAGTGGGGATAGGCAATCCCACTCCTTGAACAGATTGCTATTGAGGCCGAAGAACCTCCAGACCCTGGGGAGGACCATTCCCCCCAAACACCCCAGGATCGCAAGGCAATTTCTTCCTGCTCTTCACAGCCCTCCTAACCACCTGAATTTGCCCCCTACCCAGAGCCCCAACAAAGAGCCACTCAGTAACAAGTAAAAGCCACCACTTATAATGTATTTTTTAAAAATATACAACCAAGTGAGTATTGTCCCCTCCAAAAGAGTCACCTTGTGAGGCAGTTATTTCATAGATGCCAGAACTCGATTGCAGGTCGATCTCTCCCCAGCACCCAAGCTTTTCCTATTTTGCATAGCACTGAACAGTTTACACTGTGTTGCTACCTAACCAGCTCCTTTAGTCCTCACAACCTAGCAGGGTTGGTGCTATTGTCCCCATTTTCCAGCCAAGGTATCAGGAAGTTTAAGGAAGTTGCACAGCTCAGAAGGGGCAGAGATGGGGTGCAGACCCAGGTCTGTTGGACTCCAAACCATGGCCTTCAGGCGGGCTCCAGCTGCCTTCACCTGCCCCAGCCTTCATCTCCCGCCACCTCCCACCCTACACATACACTTTGAGGGGTAGCTGGTCAGACTTGGGCCCTCCCAGGCCTTCACAGCGCCTCTTGCTCCCACAGCCCCTTACCTCTTCCCCAGCCTCCACAACAAGGTGCACCTGCCTTCTCTCCATGTGCTCGGACCCCAGGGGCGGGTCCTGACACTGCAGCACAACCTGGTGGGCTCTAAGGCCCTGTTGACCACAGGCAAGTCCTTGAGGATTCTACCTACAGCCAAGATTTTTATTTCCCTCCCACCTAACCCTGAGCTCAAGCAGTCACCCACCATCCTGAAACCAAGAAAGGTGGGTTCAAATATGACTCGTTCCCTGGTGGGCAGTGCTGAGTGCTGGGGTCAGGGCTTGCGGGCACAGGCAGAGGGCAGCTCCCAGGCTGGCTGGAACCCCAAGGGGAGGGCTTGTTTCCCTCAGAATTTCCTTACTGGACAAATTCCTGATCATCTCTTCCTCTTCTCCCCTCTTTTGCACCGAGGCTGTTGCTCCCAAGCGCATTCATGGTCCTCATCCTGGAAGTGCCTTGCGGCCTCTACCCTTTGAAGTTGGAAATCTTCCTAGCACACATAGGAGTAACAAGGCCAAAGGCGACTTCAAGGCCAAACTCTGTGCCAGACCCAAGATGGAAGCATACCCCATGAAGGTGGTAAACCTTCCGGGTCCCCTGCCTCTAATCGATGCACACCAGGGGTTCAAGGGTATGGGGGATGTAAAGCTAGAGAAGAAGCCCTTGCTTCAGGCCTCACTGTCCCTATGCCGGATGCAGCACCAAATAAAAAGGAGCAAGTAAAGTATTGTTGGCTTGGCTCCATTTCTGTTGGAGGGTGAGGAGAGGGTAGTGTGGGGCTCTGTACCCCAAGACCCACAAGAGTTAGAGGCCCTTAGCAGTCCTCCAGGAAGCAAGGCCCAGAATTCCCACAGAGTGGCAGACATGGTACTTCCTGTTCAGGAACTCTCTGAACTTTGGGTGGGGGAGAAGCCTTACTTTTCAGAAGATGAAACTGAGTCTGAATGAGGAGACATGGCTCTCCCAAGATCATGGGGGCAGTGGGCAGAAGTCTGGGACACACTGCCAGAATGGCTGACCACTGGGAGTCCCCCCCAAGCCCCTAAGACCAGAGGAGGAGCTGGGCTGACATCTGATGCACACAGATTTTCATGAGACATGGGGGTAAGGGTGCACCTTGCCTGGACCCCCAGCCCTTCTCCAGAGGTGGGTCTGTTCCTTCCTCATAAGGGGCCAAGGTCACCTAAAAGGAAGACATCCAACAAGCCAAGTCCACCTGAAAAGTTAGGTATTTCTTAGTTGTAATGGATTGAATGGTATCTCCCACCTAGAACCTGTTAATGATTTTATTTGGTAAAAGGATTTTTGTAGATATATCTTGTCAAGATCTTGAGATGAGATTATCCTGGATTATCCAGGTGGGCCTTCAACCAATGATAAGTGTCCTTATGAGTCCGAAGAAAAGGCACAGACACCAGAAGGTCATGTGAAGATGGAGGCAGAGATTGGTGTGATGCAGCCAGAAGCCAAGGAACACTTGGAGCCACCAAAAGCTGGAAGAGACCCAGAAGGACTCTCCCACAGAGCCTTCACCGAGAGCACAGCCCTGGCAATACCTGACATCAAACTTGTGGCCTCCAGAACCGTGAGAGAAACAATTACTATTGTATTACCTCACTTGGGTTGTGGTAATTTGCTATGGCAACCCTAGGAAACTGATACACTAGGCCAGTGGTCGGCAAACCGCAGCTCTTTGGCCCCTTGAGTGTGGCTCTTCCACAAAATATCATGTGCAGGCATGCACGTACAGTGCGATTGAAACTTTGTGGCCCTTGCGCAGAAGTCGGTTTTCGGCCTGGGCGAGTCTATTTTGAAGAAGTGGCATTAGAAGAAGTGGGGGTGTCGGTTACATGTGGCTCTCGAGCCGTGGTTTGCCGACCACTGCACTAGGCAAATGAAAATACATATACTCTGACCCAAAAGTTCTGGCATAACAACCAGGAAATGCTATCAGGTTCACAGTAGCATTGTGGTCTAATAACCAAATGACCTGTCCACTAACAGAATGGTATATTCAAGCACTAGAATTCAAATTCCGCACCAAACAACATATTTGCATTTCTCAGTATGGAGTGAGAGCAAATCACAAAAGAACATGTACAGCATGATTCCATTTATAGAAATTCGGGCTTGATCTCCAGTAGGGGTGTGCAGGAGGCAACCAATCATGATTCTCTCATCATTGATTTTTTTTAATGTTTTTATTGATTTCAGAGAGAGGATTGATTCCATTTATAGTCAAAAGAAAATCTATCATTTAAGGATGCATACATGTGGTAAAACTTTAAAAACGACAAGCGAGGAAAGAATTTGTCAAGGCAGTGGTTCCCACCTATACTGAACCTCTTAAGGGAGATTTCAAGAGAGATCAATGCTAGGATTCTCCCCTCTAGACAGATCAAACCAGTATCTTTGGGGTGTGTAATCATGGGGATTTTTAAAAAATGTTTTTATTGATATCAGAGAGGAAGGAAGAGGGAGAGATGTTTCCCTCTCCCTCTTCCTTTCTCTGAAATCAATAAAAACAACAACATTAAAACTGAAACCAGTTTGGCTCAGTGGAGAGAGCATCGGCCTGCGGACTGAAAAGTCCCAGGTACAATTCCGGTCAAGGGCATGTAACCTGGTTGCGGGCAAATCCCCTGTAGGGGGCGTGCAGGAGGCGGCTGATTGATGTCTCTCTCTCATCGATGTTTCTAACTCTCTATCCCTATCCCTTCCTCTCTGTAAAAAATCAATAAAATATATTTAAAAAAAATAAAAATAAAACATTAAAAAAAAGAAAGAAACATCAATGATGAAAGAATCATGATTGGCTGCCTCCTGCACAACCCCTACTGGGGATCAAGCCTGGAACCCCAGCATGTGCCTTGACCAGGAATGGAATGATGACCTGGTTCATGGGACAATGCTCAAGCATCATACCGGCTGGGCAAGTCATGGGGACTTTAAAAGCTTCCTGAGGAGGCCACGTAGGGGGCATTCTAATGTGGGTTAGGGTTGAGAATTGCTGCTTTACAAGAGAGGATGTTTCTATTTCATGCCCTGAGTAATGGTTATGTAGATATTAACTTATAATTTATCCTTTAAATCACAGAGATGTTTTATGCACTCTGTATGTTTAATCTATTTCACAAATTTTTAAAGTAAAAAACACACATCTTTCTTACATGAGGTTCTCTAGAGTAGTCAATTCATAGAGAGGAAGGAGAATTGTGGCTACCAGGAGCAGGGAGGGGAATGGGCACTTAGTGCTAATGGCACAGAGTTTCAGTTCTGCAAAATGAAAAGAGTTCTGGAGACAGATAATGGTGATGGTTTCAAAACATTGTGAATGTGCTTAATGCCCACTGAACCATACACTTAACAATGGTAAGAGAGTAAATCGTGTTAGGTGTGTTTTACTACAATTTAAAAAAATCTAACTTTTCTCCCTTACTAGAATTGGGGCAGAAACAGCTAAATAAAAGGCCACACTTTGGCCGAGACCGGTTTGGCTTAGTGGATAGAGTGTCCGCCTGCGGACTGAAGGGTCCCAGGTTCGATTTCGGTCAGGGGCATGTACATTAGTTGTGGGCGCATCCCCAGTAGGGGGCGTGCAGGAGGCGGCTGATCGATGTCTCTCTCATCGATGTTTCTAACTTTCTATCCCTCTCCCTTCCTCTCTGTGAAAAATCAATAAAATATATTAAAAAAAAAAAAAGGCCACACTTTGAACTCAACAGAAAGCATGGTCCATGGTAAACATTTACTTTCTCAGCAAATCCTCAAAACCATACTATGAGTTAGGTGAGTAGGTACATTTACTGTAATCTCAAATCCAGAGAGGTGAAGTTATTTGTCCAACATTACACAGCAAGTGCCTGGCCAGGATGTGATCTTAGGTTAGTCCAACTGCAGGGCCCTAAACCATGACGTTACCGAGCTCATCCTCCTCCAGCCTGCTGTCCCCCCACACCCACCACTTTCCAGTAGGAGCAGAAGAATTATTGTTGGCGGAGCCCCAGGCACTGTAGGGTCCTGGAGAAATAAGAGGGCAAAGGTGCCAAAAGCTCTATTGGGGCATCCCTGGGCCTGGGGCCTGGGAGGTGGAGGCAGTGCAGGTGGAGGTGCAAGGGCATCTGGGCCACCTGGGCAGGTGTCAGGTGGAGGCGTCTGAGGAGGGCTTCATCCAGGACCTGCGGTGGGAGATGCATGTCAGCATTCGGCCAGGTCAGTTCCAACCAGCTCTAACCAAAATGGAAGTTAGGCAAGTACTTCCTCCTCCCCTCCATGTCTGTAGTTACTAATTTCCTTTCTACAGGTGCACGGGTAAACACTCCTACACGCTCACTATGGCTAGGGGTTCACCAAATCAGTTTCTGCCTGGGCATAGAGCTAAATGACGTTTCCCAGCCCCTCTTGCAGTTTGGTGAGGACATATGATTGAGCTCTAGCCAATGGAATGGGAGTGTTTGCATGTATGCCGCTTCCAGACCTGGCCCATGAAAATCTCCCAGGTGAACCTGCACTGTCCCCACTTATCTACTGGCTAGATAGCAACAGCCTGGTCCCTGAGTGACTACTTGGAGCAAAGCTTATCTCTGCCCCACCCTCATTAATGGGATTTAACGTGGAGGGAAATTGATGTGTTAAAGACTCCAGTACTTGGGGCTAGTCTGTTAGAACTGATAGTTACTGAATACACACAACCTCTTTTAACCCTTTTGCCAAAGAGACTCCAAAGAGCAGCAGCCTTAGAAGGGCCTTTAGAAATCAGCTAGGTCAGCTTTCTTTGTGAACACATGGGGCAGAATGAGGCCCAAGGTGTCACTTGCTCACGGCCATACAGCAAGACAGGGCTACAGCACCTTTGGAAGCCAAGAGGGACCGCCTCCTAGTCCCAAGCTGTTGAGGTAAGGTCCAGAGATCTGCCCTCCCCCAGGAGGCAGAAGACAGATCAGCTCAGCTTGGGTACCTGCTTTTGGGGCTTGGTGCTCTCAGCTGGCAGTAGAAAGCGCTGACCCAGGACAGTGCCCACGCGGGCTGAATACTGGTGATCCCCGAGCACAGGGCAGAGCTGTAGCACCATGTGTATCTGTAGCTGACTGGGGAACACTAGCAGACAGGAGAGAGATCAGATGGTTAGCAGCTGCTCCCTGTCCTACCCAATATCGTCTGTCCCCATTCTCAGATCGGGTGGTTTTAGTGAGGCTGATGCTACTGCCCTGACCTCCACAGCAGGGCACATAACCAGGTCAGGATAGTCACAGCTGTCAACCCACCTGGCCTGTGAGATTCACCCATGAAGAGAGGCAACCCTGAATTTATTGCTAAAGCTACTGGATATAAAACATGTTCTTTCCTGCTGGGGTGCTGAACTGGTGGGGGGAGGTGTGGAAGCCTGGAGCTGCTGGAGCCCTGGCCATCTCCACCTTCACCAGGGGAGAGCCTGTGGGAGAAAGAAGCCACTGTACAGGAGGCAAGAAGTGGAGAAACAGCTTCCTGATGACATCCTCTGAGCCTCTGGTCCAGCCAAATTATGTGACCCAATAAATTATTTCTTTTTGTCTTATACCAATTTGAACTAGCTTTTGGGAAACGTACAACCAAAAGTACCTTGACAAATACAGAAATGAGGGGGGTATGTGCAAGGTATGCCACAAAATGTTTCACATATATAAACATTTAATTGTCACGGCAACTCTGTAAGGTGGGTCATACTATCATCCTGGAAAACCAAAGCTCAAAAAGAAGTGACTGGCTTATCACCACAAACTGGATTTAAACCTGGGAGCTGTACTCTGCTTCTATGTCTGGTAAAAATCTAAAAACCTTGCTATAAACCACCTAGAAACACTGGGAAGACTTAACAATCAATTTTTTAAAGACACAACTGGGTACACAGGCAAGTGAGGTCCTCAGGACCAAGCCACAAAAATGAAAACAAATCTAGAACACACAAGAGCCAACATTTCACCTATTCTAAGAGTGCTGCCAATCTTGATATCCAGGGGGTCTGGTTAAGTAGCAACCCCAGAGGCCAGGGATGAGGCCTCGCTGCCCCAATGAAAACGGTAGACCGGAGAAAAAGCCAGCCACCAAGGAAGGCAGATGATTACCTTAGGACTAAATAAGAGGAATGAACTCTTCCTCTTAAAATTCATAGCCATGAGCCTGTTCTCACACAGGTTTGGGGCGCTAATACTTCTCGAATGATCTGTGAACTTCCCACTGAAACTAATATTTAGGAAGATCCTGAAGTAGTTTAGTCCTGAGGCATTCAGCAGAAGCAAAGGCAAAACTCCCACAGGGCCCACATCCAATGGGGCAATAAAGGGTTCCCACAGGAGCCCAGCTGAACCTAACCCACCAAGTGAGAGAGTGGGTAGGAAACACAATGGAATTATATCCTCAAGAATTTCAGACAATGGAATTACAGAAACACAATGGTTTAAAATTATTAAAGATTAAAAAAAAAAGAAGAAAAATAAAAGAACAAATAATATGGGTAAAAAAACATGACATGTTTTTTAAAAGGCCATTTGTATTTATAAAAGACCCAAATAGAACTTCTAGAAGTGAAAAATATAGTCAATGGATAGGTTAAATTTGCAGATTAGATCCAACTAAAGGAAAATTACTCAACTGAAAGATAGATCTAAAGAAATTACCCAGGCCCTGGCCAGGTAACTCGGTTAGAGTGTCATCCCAATACACCAAGGTTGAGGGTTCAATCCCAGTCAACACACATACAGGAATCAACCAGTGACTATATAAATACATAAGTGGAACAATAGATGGGTGTTTCTCTCCCTTCCCCCCACCTCTCTTTCTCTCTCAAATCAATTAAAAGTAAAGAAGTTACCCAGAATGTAGCAGAGATAAATAAAAAAATAGGGAAGAAAAGTTAATAGGGAATAGAATGAGAAGGTCAGACATGTCTATTAGGCATTGAAAAGGAAGAGAATAAAAAGAATGCAAGAGGCACAACATTTGGAAAGAGAACTTTCCAGGATTGATGAAAAATATTAATCTTCAGATTCAGGAAGCACAGTGAATCCCAAGCAACATAAACAAAAATAAACCCCCACACCTACATTTTCATAGGGAAACTACAGAACACCAAAGACAAAGAGAAGACCCTGAGATCAATAACTGAGAGAAAAAAACGGATGAGCTACAAAGGAATGACCATTAGATTTACAATAGAAGACAAGCTGGGCCTGGTCACGTACACCTTTGGGGTCCATCAAGTGCTCCCCGGGCTGCTCCTAACACGACCACCTTCCTCCCACTCCCTCACCTCCCCAGCCAAATACAATTCTAAAATCTGGCTGGGGCTCTAGACCCACCTGTTACTGGTTGCAGGTGGACCAGAGCACAGCCAGGGCCTGTGGCCACCACACGGAAGTGGCTTAGGGTCTTCTTGACACCTTCCAGGATGTCCTTTCGGGACGGGGACTTCACTGGAACTGCCTGTGGTATCAGCCCCTGAGAATGAACACGCTTCACACACACCTGGGAGCTATACCCAAATCCTCCCTGCTACTCAGGACAGGCAGTATCGGCAGGGTCACCTGCCTGTTTTGGGAGTCAGGAGAGCCAGCTACCTCGAATCTATGCCCTTAACTCCCCTGGAAGTATGTCTGGAGAGTCTTCTCCTGTTGCCCACCCAGACCCTGACTCACGAAACCAACGCCATCGACATATTCCAGTTTCAGAGCTGCTTGGATCTTCCCCTCAGAAGTAGCGGGGATCCCATCAGTGACAGCCCTGAGAAAGAGGCAGGAGGCGGTCACAGAGGGGCTTGGCGGGACCTCCCCACCACCCTGGGAGCCTCCCAGCACCTCTCACCAGTAGGTGGCTGTGGGTCTCTGGGCTCTTCGTGAGTAGGCAAAGAACTTCTGGAGGCGGCTCGCTGTCTGAGGACAACTGGAGAGGAGTACAAGCCCAGAGGTCTCCCTGAAGGAAGGGGACAATCATGAAAGATAAAGTCCCTTGGGCTCATTCACCAAAAAAGGGAGAAACACTGACCTGTTTAAGGCCAAACAGTAATACCAGCTGATAACCCAGACCTCCTCCTGAGAAACAGGGCTTCCTCCTGCGTGATAAGGCTATGTAGCTCAACGGGTCTCTCATTCCGCCATGGATCCAAGGAGCACAGAGGAAAATGTCATAACAATTACCACCAATTGCTGTGTATCTACCAGGTGCCAGGCCTAATACTACTAATTACATATATATATATATATTAACTCTGAAGTCATTAAATTCCCTACAAACAAGCCAAGGAGTTTGGAAAGTGCAAAAATATTTTTTCTCAAGTACCATCTCTAATTAATGGCAGTTAGAAGAAAGCATATTGATGATCAATTTATGGCCAATGCCTGCCAGAGGACGGACTTGGAAAAGTGACTGCATACTGAACATTGCTGTTATGAGCTCTATGTAATGATGAAGGAAACTGAGGCTCAGTGAGACTTCATACTTTGCCTAAGATCCCAGTGTGTGCACGAGGATTAGAACCCGGATCTCTCAGTTCCCTCCTGCACCTTGTATTCTATCTCTATGATCCCAAACCAGCCATGGAAATGCCTCGGCTTATTTCCAAGCAACTGTTCCCTAACCCTAGATGGATGCCTATCCCACCTTCCTCTCACCCCCACCACTTACTTCCCAGATGCTCGGACAATCTGGAGCTCCTGCTCCCCAAGCCCCAGGGACTGGCTCAGCTCTGGCAGCACTGAGAACAATGTCAGCTCTCCTGGTTTTCCTGGGGAAAAAGAAAAAAGAAAAAGAAAAAATACAAGTTGCTCCAGAGGCAACTCTATCCCATCATCCCCTTCTCTTCACTATTCCCTCCTTAGAGACATCAAACCCCCTTTCAGTGCATCTCCTTCCCCTGCTCATACCTGTCACTGGAATACCCTGTGGCTTGTTCAACGTCACCAGTGGTCCTAAAACATACATACAGGAACATCATTGACAGAAAAAGCAGCAGTTAGAGTTTACCAAGGACTTTCTCAATTCATCTTTTTTTCTTTGTTTTTATTATTGACACTATTACAGATGTCCCATTTCCCCACTCCCTTTGCCCCCTCCACCCAGCCCCTGCCCCCCTTCCCTCTGGCTCAATTCATCTTATCATGAGGCCCCACCACAACTCTCAGACATGTTATCAACCACCCCCTAAACTAAACTTCTTCCTGTCCCTCACATATGCTAAGCTCCTGTCACCTCAGGGCCTTTGCATTTGCTGTTTTTTCTGCCCCAGATTTTCATGTTTGTGTCCTTCATATCATCTTGGCTCACGTCACCAGCAGAGAGCCCTAATTCTGCAATCTAATGTCTGCCCCACTCCTACAGTCCCTCACAGTCATATACCATTGTTTTATTCATAGCACTGATCACTAGTAAGTACCTTATTCATTTGTTTAATCCACTTCTTCCACTAAAATATCGGTTCACTGAATGTAGGAACCATATTTATCTTGTATAGCCATGCCTGGTGTCTGGAATATAGCCTATGCTCAATAAATAGTTAAGAGAAGTATTAATCCAAAACCGATTTGGCTCAGTGGATAGAGCGTCAGCCTGCAGACTGAAAGGTCCCAGGTTTGATTCTGGTCAAGGGCATATACCTTGGTTGCGGTACATCCCCAGTAGGGGGTGTGCAGGAGGCAGCTGATTGATTATTTTTTTCTTCTTTTTTTAAAATATATTTTATTGATTTTTCACAGAGAAGAAGGGAGAGGGATAGAAAGTCAGAAACATCGATGAGAGAGAGACATCGATCAGCTGCCTCCTGCACGCCCCACACTGGAGATGTGCCTGTAAGCAAGGTACATGCCCCAGACCGGAATCAAACCTGGGACCTTTCAGTCTGCAGGCCGACGCTCTATCCACTGAGCCAAACCGGTCTCGACTGATTGATGTTTCTAGCTCTCTATCTCTCTCCCTTCCTCTCTGTAAAAAATAAATAAAATATATATTTTTTTTAAAAAAAAGGAGAAGTATTAAATGGCTGAATGAAGACTGAGGCTCAAATTGTTACTTTCCTAAAGCCACACAGCAAGCTGATTACAGAGCCTAGATCCGACTCCAAAGCTTGTGTTTTGTCCATCCATAAGCAATTACAACAATTCCCATTCTGAAGTGCCTACTGTGTTTAACACTCTCTAGTTCTTTCCGCCTTCCCACCCCACACCCCATTCCCAAAATGCCGAGGCTCAGAGAGATTATGTGGCTCATTCCTACTCATGACTCTAATAGGAGGCAGACCAGGATTCGACCCTAAAGGCTTTTAATAGGGAGCCCATTCAGTGGGCCAGAAGGCTAGGGGCAGCAAGCTCCCTCCCGGTCTCTGTGCAGCTGTCTCGCTCACGCTCACCTTTCTGGTCTACCACAGATGCCCTCAGCACATCGACCAGCTCCTCCCGACTGAGGTTCTCTGGATGCAGCAGCCCTGGGAAGGGCTGGTTTCCCAGGGACCCCGATCGTTTGCTTTTGCTGGAGCCTCGAGGTTGCAGCTGACGCCTGGAAAAGGTGGAGGAAGCAACAGCGGAGGGTGTTTACCGAGGTGCTGCCCATTCTTACCTCCTCTCGCTCTTCCTAAACTGGCCCCATTTTACACAGGGGAAAACTGAGGCTCAGAAAGGACTGGTGACTAATGTGCCATCATACAGCAGAGCCAGCATTAGAACCCACACCTTCCTAACTCCAGATCCCGCACACACCATTCCCCAGTCCCCCTCCCCAACCCCGGAAGACTGTGTGGGGATGTGTGTAATCACCGTGCCTCGGTGCCAAAGCCTGCGACCTTGCGAGCTGAGCCGGCCCCTGGCCCCCGCCACCAGCCACCCCAGGCCTGGCACAACACCCGACAGCCACCCATTTCCCCTGCGCAATCAGCGCGCATGTGTCCAGACGGCAGCCCCACGCCCCATGCTAGCCCGCAGCACGCTGATTGGTCGGATCGACTGTCAATCGGAAAAGCAGGAAGGTGGGGCTCTAGAGCCGTGAGAAGGCGGGACTTTGCCTTCACCTGGGCGGAAGTGGCTAAGTGCTCGCAGTGCTTTTGGGGAACCTGAGGCACCGAGCGCAGAAGGCATTTGTCAGGGGCAGACAGGCTCTCTACCTACAAAGCGGACGAAAGGTTGGGCGGAAAGAGGCCACATGCTAAGCTGGCTAGGTGAGGGAAGTCTGCAGGGCCGCCTTGCCAGCTCAGAGACCTCAGGTAACCACAGAGGATGGTCTGGAAGGAAAACTTGGAAAACTAAAAGCAGGTGATGGTGGGTAGTCGTGTTCTAGGCCAGTATCTTACCCCACAGACGCCAATCTTTATCATAACTGAGACTTTCTGTTGTTCGTTTGCACCTGTGGTACATATCGTTGAATGTCAAAGTAATTTTCCTTTTTCTGGGCCCCTCAAAGCACAGGCATCAGTCTGCAGAGACCACACATTGCCCTATTGGTATCGAGTTAATTTGTTGACTGCACCCACCTAAGTAAAAAATGTGTCTTTCATTTTACTTTTTATCCAATCCCAGAATTTCCCCTCCCTCCTCCGCCCCACTTTGCTTTCTCCCACCTCCCTAATCTATCACGGATGGCTTTCATATAACTCACTTAGGTTTCCTCTTTTGAGTGTAATGCAGAAAACAAGGTGCAGCCCTAGCGGGTTTGGCTTAGTGGATAGAGCATCCCTCCTCCTGCAGACTAAAGGGTCCCCGGTTCCATTTGGGCCAAGGGCACATGCCTGGCAGCCAGTCAATGATTCTCATCATTGATATTTCTATCTATTACCCCCCCCCCCGCCTTTTCTCTCTTAAATAAATAAATAAATTGTGTGTGTGTGTGTGTGTGTGTGTGTGTGTGTGTGTGTGTATAAACACAAAACAAACAAAAAGTGCATAACTGCCATTCTTCAGAGCATTATCTCAGTCCATTGAGATTTTGCTTCCTGGCATTTGTCGGCAGTTTGGCTCAAATAAACTCACAAAAATTCTTCACAGGTTTGAATATTTCTTAACATTGACAGGGAACCTGAGACACAGAGCAGAGAAGGAATTCATCAGGGTCAGAGACTGTCTCAATTTCTAATTACTATTTGAATTCTAGAAGCCCTCTGACTTCAAAAAGCCACTGTTATGCACACTATCTTAAGGCAAGTTGGGGGTAGGGGTTGAGGGGAATCCAGTAAACTGCTTGGAAGAACAGCCTGGTGCATAATCCAAAAGGAGAAAAAGTCCAAAGGCAGGAGATTCATTAAAGTATTATTTATCAAAGAAAAAAAAACAAACAAACCTCAAAACTGGAAACATAAATTGTCCTGTGATTAGCTCTATACGGGAAATAAATCTAATATATAACCTAGTCAACATTAAAAAAAAATTTTTTTTATTAAATTATACACCATGACCTAGTAGGATTTATCCCAAGAATGCAAGGATGGTACAATATACGTAAATCAATAAATGTGATACATCACATAAACAAATTGAGAGATAAAAATCCCATAGACATATCAATTGATCCAGAAAAAGCATTTGACAAAATCCAACACCCTTTCTTTTTTCGATAATTGTTATACTTTTATTTATTTATTTTATTCATTTATACATCTTTATTTTTTTATTTTTAATTAAATCTTTATTATTCAGATTATTACATTTGTTTCTCTTTTTTCCCCTCCATAGCTGCCCTCCACCCAGCTCCCAACCATCCCTCTACCCTTACCTCCCTCCCATTGACCTCATCCATAGGTGTATGATTTTTGTCCAGTCTCTCCCTGTACACCCCTTACCCTTTTCCCCCTGAGAATTATCAGTCCACTCCCTTTCTGTGCTCCTGATTCTATTATATTCACCAGTTTATTCTGATGATCAAATTTTATAAAAAAATATATTTTATTGACTTTTCACAGAGAGGAAGGGAGAGGGATAGAAAGTTAGAAACATCGATGAGAGAGACATTGATCAGCTGCCTCCTGAACGCCCCCTACTGGAGATGTGCCTGCAACCAAGGTCCATGCCCTTGACCGGAATTGAACCTGGGACCTATCCGCAGGCCGACGCTCTATCCACTGAGCCAAACTGGTTTTGGCTGATAATCAAATTTTTAATTCACTTAATTTTTAGATTCACTTGTTGATAGATATATATTTGTTGTTCATAATTTTTTATCTTTTACCTTTTTCTTCTTCTTCCTCTTCTTAAAGAGTACCTTTCAGCATTTTATATAATACTGGTTTGGAGATGATGAACTCCTTTAGCTTTTTCTTATCTGTGAAGCTCTTTATCTGCCCTTCAATTCTGAATGATAGATTTGCTGGATAGAGTATTCTTGGTTGTAGGTTCTTGCTATTTATCACATTGAATATTTCTTGCCATTCCCAGCTGGCCTGCATCGTTTCTGTTGAGAAATCAGCTGACAGTCGTATGAGTGCTCCCTTATAGTAATGAACTGTTTTTCTCTTGCTGCTTTTAATATTCTCTCTTTGTCTTTTGCTCTTGGTATTTTAATTATGATGTGTCTTGGTGTGATCCTCTTTGGATTTCTTTTATATGAGGTTCTGTGTGCTTCCTGGACTTGTAAGTCTATTTCTTTTACCAGATGTGGGAAGTTTTCAGTCATTATTTCTTTAAGTAGGTTTTCAGTATCTTGCTCTCTCTCTTCTTCTGGCATTCCCACAATTCTGATGTTGGTAGGCTTGAAGCTGTCCCAGAGGCTCCTTATATTATCTTCACATTTTTGGATTGCTTTTTCTTCTTGCTTTTCCAGTTGAGTGTTTTCTGATTCTTTATATTTCAAATTTTTGACTTGATTCTTGCCTTCCTCTAGTCTGCTTTTAGGTCTCTGTATAATATTTTTTATTTCAGTCAATGTATGTTTAATTTCTAGTTGGTCCTTTACCATCTCTAGTTGGACCTTTTCCGTCTCTAGTTGGCTCTTTTTCATCTCCAGTTGGTTCTTTTTCATCTCCTCTTGGGTCTCGTTAACTTTATTCATCTTTTCTAGGATATTCTTGAAAAACCTTATAAGCGTGGTTTTGAACTTTATATCCAGTCATTTGTTTTCCTCCATTTCTTTTGTTTGTGATCTCTTCCCTTGTCTCAGCATTTTCACTATGCTGGGAGAACTTCTGTATTGGATTCAGCCTTATGATACCAGACTTGCAAAACTGCAAAAGCCTCTCTGTTGAGCTTGGGATGAGTGGAGTCTCAGGGCTTAAGGGACCGCCTTGCCTTCCAGTCAGCCCCGCCCTCCACAGCCCCCAAGTCTCACGTGACTGGGTAATCGCACATGCTCTCTCTCAGTGCCTCTAGACTGCTGCCTTTCTGGCTCCTCTGTGCTCCGGGACCATATGAGTCTGGGTCCCCAGGGTTTCGCCTGAAACTGGGGTTTAGTGGGGTTAGAAGTGGCGCAGTTGGGAGGATCTGTCTCCCGCCCTCTTGCACTTGTGAAAGCCAGCGGCACAATGAGCTGTTTGTCTTCTGCGTGCAGTGCTGTGCATGCCACCAGACTTCTGATTTTTTGCGACTCCCCTAAATTTCCATGCAATTCTCCCTTTTCACAGTCTAAACTCCCCCTGGATGAGTTTCGGCAGGATCTGGCGTTTAGTGTCATAGGATAAGGGGTTCAATGCCATTGAGAGTCTCCATCTCCCTCCCGCCAGAGAAAGCCAGCCAGGTACTCCAGCACCCACTCTCTCTGCGCGCGTCTCTGTACCTCAGCTTTTTGCAGCTCCTCTGGGTCTCTGTGAGCCCCTCTCTTTCCATCTAGTTATAGAATTTCCACTCATCCAGCTTTCCTGTGGTTCTGGGTGATGTCTGTTCTGTCTTTTAGTTGTAGTTTTGAAGTTGTTGTGTGAGGCAGCAGTGTAGGTGTTTACCTATGCCACCATCTTGGATTCTCCCTCCAATTTCCAAAACCCTTTCTTGATAAAAATTCTCAGCAAGGTGGGAATAGAAGGATCATACCTCAACATCATAAAAGCCATATATGATAAAGCTAACATCATACTCAATGGGCAAAAACTAAAACTATTTTCCTTAAGAACAGGAACAAAACAGGGATGCCCACTCTCACCACTCCTGTTCAACATAGTACTGAAAGTATTAGCCATTGCAATTAGACAAGAAGAAGAAAAAAAAGGCATCCAAATTGGAAAAGAAGAAGTTAAAGCTGTCCTTATTTGAAGATGACATGATACTGTACATAAAAAACCCGAAAGACTCCATCCAAAAACTAATAGACTTAAATGAATCTGGCAATGTATCAGGATACAAAATTAATGCCAAGAAATATATGGCATTTCTATACACTAATAGTGAAATTACAGAAAGAGAGACTAAAAAAGCAATCCCGTTTACCATCACACCAAAAAAATTAAGATACCTAGGAATAAATTTAACTAAGGAGGTAAAAGACCTATATACAGAAAACTACAGGACACTAAAAAAAAAAGATAGAGCAGCGGTTCTCAACCTGTGGGTCGCCACCCCTTTGGGGGTCAAACGATCCTTTCACAGGGGTCGCCTAAGACTATTGGAAAACACCTATTTCCCATGGTCTTAGGAACCAACACACCGCTCCTATGTGTAGCAAAATGTAGCAATGTAGTTTACTGTTGTTATATTAAGACTGTTACCCATGCTACACCACGATTCAAGACAAAATTTCATTTATTTGTAATTAGAAATAAATATTTCACAATATATAATTACATATTGTTTTTGTGATTAATCACTATACTCAGCAGATGAGTGGATCAGAAAACGGTGCTACATCTATAAAATGGAATACTATGCTGCCACAAAAAAGAAGGAATTCTTACCATTTGCAGCAACCAGAATGGAACTGGAGAGCATTATACTAAGTGAAATAAGCCAGTCAATGAAATAAAAATACCACATGATTCACTCATTATGGATAATAAATAACATTATAAACTGATGAACAAAAGGATAGATACAGAGTCAGTAAAGCATCAGACTGTCAAATTACCACGGGAAGGTTAGGGAGAGGTGAGGTAGATAAAGGACTTGTATGTATGCATATAAGCATAACCAATGAACACAAGACACTGGGGGTTAAGGTATGCATGGGAGTAGAGGGGGGCAATGGGAAGATATGTATACATGTAATATGTTAATTAAAAAAATAAAAGTTTGGTATCCCCCCCCCAAAAAAATTTTTTTATTGATTTCAGAAGGGAAGGGAGAGGGAGAAACATCAAAGATGAGAGAGAACCACAGATTGGCTGCCTCCTGCATGCCCCCCAGTCCCATGCACACCTGGGTTGAGGATGGAGCCCACAACCCAGGCATGTGCCCTTGACCAGAATCTAACCCGGAACTCTTTAGTCTATAGACTAATGTGCTATCCACTGAGCCAAACTAGCTAGGCCTATGCAACATCTTTTTAATGCTAACTCTATTCCAGGCCCTAGCAACTGGGGAACACAGATCAGCAAGACCCAGGCACTACTCACAAGAAGTTCAATCATGTGGATACAGTTCAGATCACAGCATCACAACATACCTTGATAAGCAGATTTAGAGAAAGAGGAGTGAGGAACCGGGTGAAATAAAAAAAGGGGTCCAAGTATGGGTTATGATGGCAGGTGTGAAGAACATAGAAATTCACCAGGAAGCAGAGGGAGGGAACAACAAGAGAAATGAATTAAGTAAAAAAAAAAGAACAAAATGGATTCTGTTCTATAATTACAACTATGGAAAGTTCACATGCAACCTGTGCATTGTTTTATTTATTTACAAAGAGCACCATAACTTTTAATTCATTGTTTGCATTAACAGAAATTTCAAATTAACCTAAATCCATCAATAGAGGGATGGCTAAGTCAATTGTAGCACATCCAGACCATACAGCCATTAAGGAATGTATATAGGTCTGTATGTGCTGATATGACTCAATCTCCAGAAATATTAAATAAATAAATAAATAATGAAGGGCAGTGTGACTAGAATTGTATTCACTGTGTGTGTGTGTGTGTGTGTGTGTGTGTGTGTATGTATATACCGTTTCCCCAAAAGTAAGAAATCCCCCCAAAATAAGATCTACTTCCAGTTTTGCCTCTCACTGTAATATAAGGCACCCCCCAAAAAATAAGGCCTCCCCCAAACATAAGGCCTCCCCGGAATATAAGCCCCCCAAAGCTACCGAAAGGCATCTGACCCCTGATTTAAAGAGACCTTGCACTGCCTGACCAGCTCTGGCTGTGCTGTGGCCAATCAGTGAGCTGGTTTGTGATGACAACTACTGGTACTACCATACCGTATACAGATAATAATTTCCTTTTTTTGTGTTTTTTTTTGTTCAACAATAAATGTGTACCATATTCTTCTTCATGGAAAAATAAGACATCCCCTGAAAATAAGACTTAGCGCATCTTTGGGAGCAAAAATTAATATAAGACACTGTCTTATTTTTGGGGAAACGGTACACACACACACACACACATACACACACACTAGAGGCCCGGTGCATGAAATTTGTGCACCAGGGGGGAGGTGTCCTTCAGCCCAGCCTGCTCTCTCTCAAATCTGGGACCCCTTGAGGGATGTCTGACTGCCCGTTTAGGCCTGATAAAATGTAAGATGGGGCTTAAATGGGCAGTTGGACATCCCTCTCACAATCCAGGACTGCTAGCTCCCAACTACTCACCTGCCTGTCTTCCTGATTGCCCCTAACTGCTTCTGCCTGCCAATCTATTCGCCCCCTAACCATTCCCCTGCCAGCCTGATGCCTAATTGCTCCTCTGCCAGCCTCTTTGCCCCTAACTGTCCTCCCCTGCTGGCCATATTGTGGTGGCCCTCTTGTGTCCACATGGGGGCAGGATCTTTTGACAACCTGGGCAGTCATTTTGTTGTTGGAGTGATGGTCAATCTACATATTATTCTTCTATTAGATAGGATAGAAGCCTGGTGCATGGGTGGGGGCCAGCTGGTTTGCCCTGAAGGGTGTCCTGGATCAGGGTGGGTGTTCTCTTGAGGCATGGGGTGGCCTGGTTGAGGGGGCCTGTGGTGGTTTGTAGGCTGGCCACGCCCCCTGCAACCCAAGTGGAGGCCCTGGTATCTGAGATTTATATATCTTCTACAATTGAAGCTTTGTAGCCTGGAGTGGAGCCAAGCTTTCTGCTCGCACAGCCATTGAAACTTTGTTTTCTTAAGCAGAAGCTTGGGCGGCCAGAAGAGGTAGCCATCTTGGTTGGGTTAATTTGCATACTCGCTCTGATTGGCTGGTGGGCATGGCTGGTGGGCATGGTTTGTGGGTATAGCAGAGGAATGGTCAATTTGCATATTACTCTTTTATTAGATAAGATACACACATACACACACACACTGTGTGGCCAGATTATTATGACCATCCCATCAGTACTTCGTTGGGCTACTTTTTGCCTTCAATACTGCATTGATTCTTCTTGGCATTGACTCCACTAGATGTTGAAAGGTGATGTGAGGAATCTGATACCAATGATGTCTAGTTCTGTGAGATTTGATGGTTGTAGAACCAGCTGCCTGATTCTACTTCATCCCATAAATGCTCAATTGGATTGAGATCTGGTGATTGTGGGGGCCACCTAAGCAAGATAAAGTCTCCCTCATGTTCTTGAAACCACTCCTGCACAATACGAGCACTGTGGCATGGCGCATTGTCTTATTGGAAAAAGCCATCTCCATTGGGATACACCATCAACATGATAGGATGAACTTGATCAGCAACGATACTTAGGTATGTTGTGCTATTCAGATGTTGTTCCACACGAATTAAAAGGCCCAAATTGAGGTATATTTGTACACACACACACACACACACACACACACACACACACCACACCATATATATACATGCTCCACATAATGACATTTCAGTCAACTGTGGACCACATGTGATGGTGTTCCCATAAAAACACCATAAAATTATAATAGAGCCCTGGCCAGTGTGGCTCAGTTGGTTAGGTTTCATCCTATGCACAAAAAGGTGATTGGTTCTATTTAGGTCAGGGCACATGTCTGGGTTGCAGGCTCAATCCCTGGTACAAGATGTTCCCTCCTGATGGATGTTTCACTCTCATATCAATGTTTCTTTTTTTCTCCCTCTTCCTGTCTCTCTAAAAATACTTTAAAAAACTTCTCACAGTGATGTTTCTCTCCCTCTTAAAAAATCATTTTAAAAATATTTTTTAAAAAGATTATAATGGAGTTGAAATATTACTATTGCCTAGTGAGGTTGAAGCTGTTACACTGTCATAGTACAATGCTTAACGCACATGTTTGTGGTGATGCTGGTATAGACAAATCTGCACTGTCTTCATAGAAAAGTATAGTGTATACAATTGTGTACAGTACATAATACTTAATAATAGTAATAAACGGCTATGGGACTGGTTTATGTATTCACTATACCATATATATATATATTTACCATATAAAATATATTTAAATATATATATATATATATATATATATATATTTAAATATATTTTATTGATCTTTTACAGAGAGGAAGGGAGAGTGACAGAGAGTGTTAGAAACATCGATGAGAGAGAAACATCGATCAGCTGCCTCCTGCACACCCCCCACTGGGGATGTGCCCGCAACCAAGGTACATGCCCTTGACTGGAATCGAACCTGGGACCCTTTAGTCTGCAGGCCGACGCTCTATCCACAAGCCAAATCAGTTAGGGCACTATACTATATTTTTATCATTACTTTAGAGTGTACTCTTTCTACTTATTAAAAAACATTTGCCATAAAACAGTATGCCATGTCATACTAGCAGCAGGATCATACATCTCATACTTACTGCTTCAATGAATTGTGTAATTTTCTTCTTTTTTTTAATGTTTTTTTTTCTTATATTTTATTGATTTTTTTTACAGAGAGGAAGGGAGCAACATAGATGAGAGAGAGACATCGATCAGCTGTCCCTTGCATGTCCCCTACTGGGGATGTGCCCACAACCAAGGTACATGCCCTTGACCCGAATCGAACCTGAGACCTTTCAGTCCGCAGACCAACGCTCTATCCACTGAGCCAAACCGGTTTTGGCATAATTTTCTTTTGTGCTTGATTTAATCTCATGTTGTTTTGTATAGTAACATGCTATACGGGATTGTAGCCTTGGTATGTAGTAGGCTATACCATTTAGGTTTGTGTAAGTGCATTCTATAATATTCACACAACAATGAAATTGGCTAACGGTGCATTTCCCAGAACTACCTTCATTGTTATGGGGTGCATGACTGTATATGTGTGTGCGATTTATGTATATTTGTCTTATTTATATACTCCTGAAAATGATAGGGAGAAGGTCATATAATAGGAATAGGACCACAGTTGTTTAATGATTATTCATTTTCCTAACTTAAGGTAAGAGGTTTTAAAAAATTTTTTAGAGTGTTTTTATTGATTTGAGAGAGAGAGGAAGGGAGAGGGAGAAGGAGATAGAAACATCCATGCAAATCTGATTGACTGCCTCCAGCATGTCCCCCTGCTGGGGATTGAGCCCATAATCTGGTATATGCCCTGACTGAGAATTGGACTTCTTGGTGCATGGGTCATGCTCAACCACAGAGCTACACCGGCTGGGTGAGCTATAATAGGTTTTCTTACAGATCCTGGGAAACCGGGGAATCTGTTACAAGAAGAAAAACAAGGCTGTAAAAAGATACAATGCCTTGGAGCCTGGATAGGTCCATTACTCAAAATATTCATTTTGAGAGCAAACCAAGGACAGGAAACACTTGATTTGGTTGCTGTGCCTGGACCTTGACCCCCTCTGGGATTCGCCTCAGGAATGCTGACCATTCTCCAGTCCCAGGAGCAGGCTGAGCTCGTTTTTAACATCACAGAAAGTTAACTACCTTGTTATTGGATCTCAAGATCCTGGAAGGAGACACAGGGACTATGGATCCTGCTGCCCTTATATTGTCCCTTTCCCCTTGCATGTAGCCCTTCTTCCTTATCCATATATAATCAGCCAACTAATAGGAGATGTTAGAGCAAAATTTTCAGGATGACCTGCTGCTCTCTCCATACAGCTGGCATTATTGCATTAAATGCTCATGTAATTCAACCTTGTCTCTGCTTAATTTGGCTCAAGTAGTGGACCTGTTTTGAGTACGGTTTCAAAAGAACACACAAAACAGGTGGTTGCTTCTGGAGAAGGAACCAGAGGTGAGAAGATGAATAAATATGTTTTCCCTTTGGAACAGCTTAAATTTTTTATCTCATTGATGTATTTCATATACACACACACACACATACACCCCTAGTTTAAATATCTAAATCAAATATAAAAGACTGTAAGTTTCATAAAAGTTTTAAAATAAAAAATTTCAAAACTAAAATTTGATAGAACTGAATTTTTTAAAAATATATTTTATTGATTTTTTTATAGAGAGGAAGGGAGAGGGATAGAAAGTCAGAAACACTGGTGAGAGAGAAACACTGATCAGCTGCCTCCTGCACACCCCACACTAGGGATGCACCCGCAACCAAGGTACATGCCCTTGACTGGAATTGAACCCAGGACCCCTCAGTCCGAAGGCCAATGCTCTATCCACTGAGCCAAACCGGTTTTGACTGATAGAATTAAATTTTTAAAAGACTGTGTGATTCTGTATACGTGACATTTTAGAAAAGGCAAACTATTTTGGCAGGAAACCAAGTGGATGCCAAGGGCTTGGAGTGGGTAGGGGAATAGGATTGACTAGAAAGGGGCATAAAGGAGCTTTTTGGCATGCTGGAACTGGTGGCTACATACTGTATCAATTTGCCCAAAGTTAATTAAACTACTAGTATATACCTTAAAAGGGAAAATTTTAGTATATGTAAGTTATACCTCAAGAACTTTTTCTTTCTTTTTTGAAGAAAATATATTTTATTGATTTTTTACAGAGAGGAAGGGAGAGGGATAGAGAGTTGGAAACATCGATGGGAGAGAGACATTGATCAGCTGCCTCCTGCACGCCCCCTACTGGGGATGTGCCCGCAACCAAGGTACATGCCCCTGACCGGAATCAAACCTAGAATCCTCAGTTCGCAAGCCAATGCTCTATCCACTGAGCCAAACTGGTTTTGGCAAGAACTTTTTCTAATTCAAATATTTCAATAACCAATTCTTAAGTAGATGTGGGCAAATATAGACAGGACTAGCAAGAACTTTGGCAGTAATGCAAGTGGTGTGGTTTTATCTTGTTTGGGGCTTGGACATGACTGTGCTTTGTCACAGGTCCCCTGGTATTTTTTTATTTTTTTATTACTAGAGGCCCTGTGCTTGAATTTGTGCACGGGTGGGGGGTGATCTGATCAGGCTGGCCTGGGAGAGGGGACTCAGAGGATTGGTGGGCCAGACCCGCCCTTAATCAGGGGGGAGGGGAAGGGGGAGGCAATCAGGGATGGAATTGGCCTGGGGCAGGGGCCCTGGGTGGTTAGCAGGCCAGCTCAGCCCTCTGGTGGAATTCAGGTGGAACTCTCAGTCAAAGGGACAATTTGCATATTACCCTTTTATTATATAGGATTGATTTCAGAGAGGAAGGGAGAGGGAGAGAGAGATAGAAACATCAATGATGATAGAGAATCATTGATTGGCTGCCTCCTGCACTCTCCTTATTGGGAATTAACCCCGAAATCTGGGCATGTGCCCTTGACTGGAATCAAACCTGAGACCCTTCAGTCGGCAGGCCAATGCTCTATCCACTAAGCCAAACCGGCTAGGACAGTCCCATGGTATTTTAAATTTTTATTTATTGATTTTAGAGAAAGATGGGAAAGGAGAGAGAGAAACATCAACTTGTTGTTCCACTTATTTATGCATTCAGAGATTGATTCTTGTATATGCCCTGACTGGGGATCGAACCTCCAACCATGGTGTATGGGGACGATGCTCTAACCAACTGAGCTACCCAGTCAGGGTAGGCCCCACGGTATTTTAGGATCCTTCTTTTGAAAGGTCTCCTGTGCCAGCTTGAGCAAGATGGAAAGACTAAGACTGAGTGGCTGGGGTGCAGCCTGCTCTAACTGCAACAGACCTCTCCTCCACTGGCCCCCGGGGACCATTCCTCTACTTGGACTGGCTGCTGACCCTGTTGAGACTGGAGCTCCCACCCTCTCTGAAATTTTTCTTCCACATGCTCCACACTCATCAAGGCTGTCTTCTCCTATTCACTGCCCACTGCTGGTGTGACTCCATTAATCTCTACGCTCTTTGAAGAAAAGGAAGAACCTAAGTTTTCCTGGGCTGGGAGGGCTCAGTGTCCAGAGTCGGTCACTCAATACTCCTTGGTGAAGCTCTGAATCTCAGAAGGAGGGGGAGTGGAGACAAAGTCCAAGCCTCTTCCACGCCCAGCCCAACTCAGTGCGTGACTAACTTTACAGGAGGAACAGGTAGGCCACAGACTCAGCAAAGGGTGGCCAGAAACAGCTTCTGTGCTGATATAAACAATGTGCCTCCGTGTGAGAAGGCCCATCCCATGGAGCCAGGATGGCATGGAGCCAAGCCTCCCGCCATAACTGCGAGAGCAGGAAAGCCCAGAATAGAAAGTGTTTTTGCTAGCTCTGGCAGCTCCTCCCACACATGCTGTAGGGAATGGCTCAGCTGCCAGCCTTCTCTCCAACTCTAGCTTCGGTAACCCAGGCCTTTGTCTTTATTCTTCATAAACCCAAATAAACTTTAAATAAGGGTCCAATCTTTTTTTCTATTGGTTTTTAATCTGAGAGTTACAGACTAATGTGTGGTCACTGCAGACATTTCTTGCTTGCTTTGTTTGAGTTGTCCTATACTGAAAAATGCCAGCTCACACTGATGAGAAATTAATATTCATTGTGGGTACCTAACAGCTCACGTTGAAATCCTGAGGCTGAAAGTTTTGAACTGTCAGCAAGCTAGGGAAGGCATTGGTTGCAAGCTGTGTTACAGCTTGGTTAGTGCTTTACCACCTAAACACTGAAAAGATTGTAATAAAATGCAACAGTGAGAAGTTAGAAGAGTGCCTTAATCCCACCCTACTCAATCAAAGCCCTTCTATAGGCATATTTCCTTTGTAAATTGTTACCTAGTGTATGGATTGTATGGTTTGCTCAAGTCTCTGATTAAGCAGATGTTTTTGGCAGAAAAAAGTGCTGTTTTCTGTAACCCCACATTTTGGAGACTGGTTTGACAGTAGATTCCTCTTTTCCTTTAGACCTGTCTAACCTTCCAGATAGAACTCCACCCTCATCTCCAAAGAACACAGGCAAAGATGTATCAGCATAAATCATTTATTGCCAACTCTCTAATATCATATACTAATGGGCCTGACAGTTCACTCAGGACTATTAGGGATGGGGGCCAGAAGGTAGGGAGTGTGATGGAAGTATAGCATGTGAAGACCCGTAGCTGAGGGGCAAACTTCATGCCTAGCTTGCTGGCGAACAGTCTTGGTCAGCTAAGCTACCTTGGACAGGGAGGAGCTAGGCCCAGACAAAAGCCCTCAGCTCTCCTTTGGCCATCCCATCTCAGGTTTCCAGCCCTTCCTCCTGCTTCCACATTCATAGTTCTGTGTGGGTAAGGGAGATGTAGGGAGATAAGAAGCTCTCTAACTGCCAGGCTTGTGGGCACTACCAGCTGAGCATGGGATTCCCAGGCTAGTCCTTGGCTGGAGAAGACCTTCGAGGACTTGGGCCTTCATTGCAGTATCTTCAGACAGGTCGGGATGAGGGATGGGGCCTTGCCCTTAGGGGGCTGCCCTTCCTCTGTGGCATCCAGAAGCTGCTGCATGTAACAGGAGGTGCCGAGCAGCATGTGGCCTGTGGCCTGCATGCTGAAGAGGGCCCAGCGAAGAGCTTCCCTGGATGGAATGAGAAGGCAGTAGAATTAAAATACAGAGAAAACGCCTGGATGCGTCTCCTAAATGCTCCTCCCCATGCTTCCTTAATAATTTCATGACTTGCAGAGTGATATGCAAATAGGAACAGATGCTGCTTTCCCCCAGCAAATGGGAAAGGGTCTACAGGCATTTCCTGCAATTGTACCTTAATTGAGATATCCAAAATTCAAGCTCATTTAACATGGCCATTTATTTATTTGTTTGTTTATTTTTTTAATCCTCACCGGAGGATATTTTTTCCATTGACTTTTAGAGAGAGTGGGAGGGAGGGAGGAGAGGAAGAGAGAGAGAAAGAAACGTTGGCGAGGGAGACATTGATTGTTTGCCTCCTGCAGGTACTCTGATTGAACCACAACCGAAGTACGTGCCCTTGACCAGGAATCTAACCGGAGACCCTTGGGTCCAACAAGACATTATCTTTGTAATACTACTTGGCTAACCAATATAACATGTGGGATCATCATAGTGATCCCACACAGGGTTAGGAGGTTGAAAGCATAAATCACTCAACATGGGGTCTGATGTGTAGAAGAATAGGGGAAATGTGGTGGGGTCAGGAGTAACTGGTTGAATGCTTGACTGCTTTATCTAAATCCTTAGCCAAATCTGTTTAAAAGATAGGTGAAGGTCACTAGTGGTGTCAATCCCAGGAGGGGGTCAGGGAGGGGAAAACAAAAGGAAAAGAAGTATTTTCTGGCTGATATTAAAACTTGTCTTCTATTAACCTTCATTCAATAAATTCTGGTGGAGGCCCTGGCCAGTCCCGATATGCTAAGATTGTGGGTTCTATCCCTGTTTAGGGCACATACAAGAAGCAGCTAATAAATGCATAAATAAGTGGAACAACCAATCAATGTTTTTTTCTCCTTCCCTTTCTCTGTCTCTATAAATAAATAAACAAACAAACAAACAAATAAATAAATAAATAAATAAATTCTGGTGGCGGTAGGGATGAAGGGCAGAAAGACAGAACCATAAACATCTACACATTAAAAAGATTTTGAAATTCTCTGAAATCAATAATTGATTTTTACAGAGAGGAAGGGAGAGAAATAGAGAGTTAGAAACATGGATGAGAGAAACATCAATCAGCAGCCTCCTGCACGCTGCCTACTGGGGATCAAGCCCACAACCAAAGTACATGCCCTTGACCAGAATCAAACCTGGGACCTTTCAGTCCTTGGGCCAATGCTCTATCCAGTGAGCCAAACCGGATAGGGCTATTTCAGCATTCTTGATGGACATACATAGAGGTGGGGTTTTGAATTCTCCTTGGAACTGATTGTAACTTCTTTTCTCTCATTAATTAGTGAATTCAATAAAATCTTTGACACATGTTCATTTTTAATAGTTGATCTACTTAGGAAAACTTACTATTTTAAGTGAAAAAAATAGTTGTTATACTAGAAGATAACTAGAAAAACTAAATACATCGCAGTTCTACCTGGAGGAGTATGTGTACCCCTTTGGCATACATTAGTGAAATGTAAAGCACTCGTTTAGCCATAAGATCTAGCGCATGCTGCCATGCTTTGTCAGCATCAATATCAGTTCCAGGCCCTAAAAGGCTGAGGTCCGTGTGAGCAGATAAGGGCTCTCCCATTGCTGCATACCCACCCTGCCCCCAGCGAATCCCAATTCACTCACTTCATGATGCGCTTGGCTCCATAGCAGTGAAGATTGTAGGAAAGGGAGTATGTGCCATAGAGAGTTGCCTTTACATTCAGGCAGCCAATGAAGTCCTGTGGGTTCAACTTGTACAGGTCAAAAGTTACACGGGCCACATCGATCTTCTTGGCAGGCGTACGGGAGAGGGAGAGTTGGTACCTAGAGCTCTGCATCAAGACAAGTGTGTGGTTGGTACTCCTCAAGGACTTCTGTTTCCCAATGTTCTCCCTCCAGAGATGGCACCTCACCTGGTCTGATGGGGGCTGCCATTTCTGCCCCTTCTGGAGGGCCATGAACACTGTGTCGTCTGCCAGGGTTTGGAAATACTCTTCTGTCTCTACCATTGTGCCATCTTCTTCCAGCACCAGGAAGAAGGGCTTGTCTGCCAGCATCAGGATGTCCCGGACCTGGGGAATAAGGTTGGTGATGCTTCTGCCACCCCCATGCAGCCACAGAGCTGGTATGGGGAAGACCCACATCACATCACAGGGAAAGAACAAGTGTCCCAGGGTCTATGGAATGGGACTGCAGCTCAGGCTCTTGCTGTGAGATCACCATCCAAAGACTGTATTATGGTATTTCTTGGTGCCTGGCATTATGGTTAATATTCTAGAAGAGTGCTTTCCAGTAAAAATATAATGGAAGTTACATATGTAAATTTCTATTGAGATATAATTCATATGCTATAAAATTCGACCTTTTAGAGTATAGAATTTAGTGTTTTTCACTACATTCACAAAGTTTTGCAACCACCACCACTATCTAATTTCAGAATCAAAAGAAACCCAGTATCCATTAGTAGTCATTCCCCATTTCCCAACCCATGACAACTTCTACTTTACAGGATTTGGCTGTTCTGGACCTTTATTTCAGATAAACAAAACCATACATTATGTGGTCTTTTTACACTGGCTTCTTAGTATGTTTCAAGGTTCACCCACGTTGCAACATGATTCACTCTTTATGGTTGAATCATAATATAAATATACTACATTTTTAATTGATTCATCAATTGATAGACTTGTGATTGTTTCCCTTTTTGAGTATCACGAATAATACTGTTACGATCATTCATATACAAATTTTTGGGCGAAAATATATTTCCTGTTTTCCTGGGTATACATGCCTAGGAGTGACACTGCTGTCATATAGTCAATCCCATGTTAAACAGTCGATCGGTTTTCAAAAGCAGCTATATCATTTTATATTCCCACCAGCAATGTATGAGGATTCCAATTTCTATACAACCTCTTCAACACTTGTTATTGTCTATCTTTTATTTTAGTCAGGCTATTGGGAATGAACTGATTCTAGTTTACATTTCGCTAATGACTAAGATGTTGATACATTTTCATGTGTTTTACCCGTTTGTATTATATTCTTTTTTTAAAAACTATTTTTTATTGATTTTTTACAGAGAGAAAGGGATAGAGAGTTAGAAACATCGATGAGAGAGAAACATCGATCTGCTGCCCCCTGTATGCACCCTACTGGGGATTGAGTCTGCAACCAAGGTACATGCCCTCGACTGGAATCGAACCTGGGACCTTTCAGTCCACAGCCCAATGCTCTATCCACTGAGGGCTAGGGCAGGAAAGGTACAAGATGAGCCTGCAATACCTTGTTGTGCCAGGAAGTCAGAAAGTGCAATACAGAAATAGGGCTGAAAGGAGTCCCACTGGCCAAGTCTGGGACAATTTGAGCATCAATCAATAATCTGTTACCATCCTTACATCCCATTGAAATGGGGATACTTGAGACTTTTTTGATATCTATACTAATAAAAGGGCAATGTGCTAATTAGACCGGACGTCCTTCCTGACAAAGCTGGGCCCCGGCGAAGCCGCCTGCCTGTGGTCCCGGGTGCCAGGAGAGGGCAAAGCTGCCCTCCCACGGTCTCAGTCACCTGTGGCTATGGCTGTGGCTTGGACGAAGCTGGCCCAGGTCCCAGGTGCCTGTGGCTGGCCAGAGGGAGGGAAGCACAGGTCCTGCGTGCCTGCGGCCAGCCAGAGGAGGGAATCCTGGGTCCCAGCTGCAGGGCTGAGGCAGAGGTGGTTAGGGGTGATCAGGCTAGCAGGGGAGCAGTTAGGGGCAATCAGGCAAGCAGGGGAGTGGTTAGGGGGTGATCAGGTTGGCAGGCAGGCAAGTAGTTAGGAGCCAGCGATCCCAGGTTGCGAGAGGCATGTCCAACTGTTGGCAGTAGGACATCCCCCGTGGGGTCCCGGATTGGAGAGGGTGTAGGCGGGGTTGAGGGGACCCTCCCCCCCCCGTGCATGAATTTTGTGCACTGGGCCTCTAGTAAGTTAATAAATAGATTAAAATTTAGATGCAGAATGAGATTCTACTTAGTGCAAAGTACTTCCCTAGAAAATAATTAACAGAAAGGAAAAAACAATAACTTTATATAGAGAAGCCTGACTGTACCTTTAAATTTTTTTTTTTACTTAATGATGAGAGAGAGAGAGAAAGAGAGAGAGAGTTGTTCTACTTATTCTTGTATGTTCTCTAACCAGGGATTGAACTCTCAACTGTGGTACAGTGGTACCTCGAGATACGAGTTTAATTCGTTCCATAACCTTGAGGCGTTGGGAACTATGAGACACTCGAGTCTCGGTAAACTAGTGGGTTGTGTGCAGCCAGCTGATCCGTGCGATTACTCCTATCTCAAATGTTGCTCGTATTTCAAAGCAAAAATCGCTTGCTCTACAGCTTGTATCTCAAAAAACTCGTATGTTAGGGCACTCGTATCTCGAGGTACCACTGTATTTGGAACAACACTCCGACTAACTGATCTACCTGTCCATGTCCCTGATTATATTCAAAGTTAAACAATAATGTGACTAATCAAAATTGTATGCAATTAAATAATTCTAAACTAAAGAAGAGTAAACAAAACAATTGGCTTTTAATCTTCAAAATAGTCAAGGTCATGAATGTCAAGGAAATTGAGGAACTGTTTTAGACTGAAGAAGACTAAAGAGGTGCACAGTCCTGGCCAGTGCGGCTCAGTGGTAGTGTTGGCCAGTGCACCAAAGGGTGGTAGGTTTGATTCCTGGTCAAGGGCAGGTACCTGGGTTGCAGGTTTTTCCCTGGTCCAGGTCTGTCTCACATTAATGTTTCTCTCTCTCTCTCTCTCTCCTCCCTTCCCTCCCACTCTCTCTAAAAATCAAAAGAAAAATATGCTTGAGTGAGAATTAAGCGAGAGAAAGATATATATATATCTATATCTATCTATATATATATATATATATATATATATATATATATATATATA
>JAAGEH010000125.1:4364848-4501377 GCA_011751065.1 Lasiurus cinereus
AGGTACCACTGTATAGGAAAACAGACTGAGGAGAACTGCTCTGGCTGAAGGGAGGAGATGGAGAAGGGAATGTCTAAAATATTGCTCATTTCCCCAACTTCCAGGCACTTCTACATGTTTAAGAACGACTATAAAAGGATCTTTCCAGGGAGCAGATATGCTCTGACAATATCGCCGATGTTGATATAGGAAAGCAATATACTACCCTCACCCTGTCAACAGCACTCCAGGCAGGCACTACCAACCCACTTGACCTGGCAGAAGAAAGGAAATCTTTTCACTGTGTAAGCCATGAACTTCATCCTTACTGAACTTCCAGCTCATGACCTGGGGGACAGAGGCAGCAGGCAGGGCCAACTCTGAGCCAAGGTCCCAGTGGTTGGGCTGTGCAGAGGTCAGGCCCGCCCCTCACCTTGTGGAGGAGGTCCTCCAGGCTATGCGCCGTGATACCTTTCCGCACACTCCGGTCCTGGGTGCTCACTCTGCAGGGCCGGGCTCTGAGGGGTTCCCGGGGTGTCTGGCTGGGCTCCGACAGCAGCTGCTGGGTCACCACCGAGGTGCTCACTGACACATACCTGAGGGTGGTTTGGGGCATTATAATAAGCTGCCTGCTGCTTTCCAGCTCTCATCCCATAGCAATCTCTCTAGGCTGTGCTCACCGTATTCCTCCTCCCCTACCATTTACCAAGCCTGCTCTAAATAGTCTTACTCAAAAGTCAGCCACATCAGTGCATTTCAGACTTTAATGGGCGTGTAAGTCCTGTGGGGATCTTGGTGAAATGCAGATTCTGATTCAGTCGGTCTGGGTGGAGTCTGAGATTCTATGTGTCTAATAAATTCCCAAGTGATACTGACTCTGCTGGTTCTCAGACCAGGAGGAGGAACAGAGTGACAGACCACCCACCTCACATATCCCCATTCCACTTTCCTCTCTTGGCCTCACTCCTCCCACCTGTAAAGTGAGATGAAGTGGCGGAGCTGACGTCAGTGTAAGATGTTTTTGAACTCTAACATAACACAATGTAGAACGAAAGGAGTGGAGGGAACCTGGGTTTAGGAGTCAGGCAGGCAAAATTAGAATCCTGGCCCCACTATCCATTTGCTAGGTAACCGAAAGCATCCACCCTGTGCCCAGTTTCCTTGTCTATTAATTTGGCATAATAATCCCCACTTCCCAAAGTCGTGGTGAGGTTTAAATGAGATCAAGAACGAAAGTGCAAGCACAGTGTGGTCGTAATCTTGGGTCCCATTACAGACCCCCTGAATCAGAATCTATACTTTACAAAGATACACAAGTGACTTATGTGCCCCTGAAATTTGAGACGTTCTGCCCTACCACTCACAGGTAGCTCCTCCTCCCTTTCACTCTCGGCTCTCCTCACCTGGAGAGGGACTTGGGGTTGAGAAGGCTGAGGGACTTCATGGCATATTCCATTCTCGTCAGCTGGACTGCATTGGACCTGGGAAGGAAGCAGAAACAGTTCATTACAGTGGACGGGGAGGGTTTCCGTTCTCTCATCATTAGACACAGAACCACCCCACCCCCAACCAGCAAGCTTCCACACTGCTCTCTCCTCTTAGTTCACAGACACCTTCCCCAGCCTTTTTTCTGTCCAATCCTGTGCACACCAACTGTGACCAAGTTGGAGACCCCCTCAGTGCCCAGGCTCAGCCCCACTCAGCTGCTCCACCCTCCTTAGTACCACTCACTCCATGTTTCTCTGACTCTGGCTCTGATCACACTGATCAGAGCGAAAGACGCCCGGCCTGGTTAATTCCTGTCCCTGGGGGCAGAGTCCACTTTATGCTGGCAGGAGGTGAGTCATACCACCTCACACTGCTGGGGACTGTTCCCTCAGCTGTAGCCCAGAGACTTCACGGGTCGGCCTCCCAGGCCAGGCAGCCCAGGCTAAGCCTGCTCTCTCCCATTGGCCCAGGAACAAATCAAACGCTCCTGGAGGCTTCCCACTGACTAAAGGGACTTTGTGAGATGATGGAGATAGTCTACATCTATTCTCTCTGTTTCCATAGCTACTAGCCCAATGTGGCTATTGAGGGCTTAAAATGTTGCTAGTATGCCTAAGGGGCTGGATTTTTAATGCTAACTAATTACCTCTATGCTCCAGCTTTTGCATGTTCCCAGCATGCAAAGGCAGTTCCCTCCACCTGCAATGCTTTCCTCTGTCCCAGAGCTAAATGTTTGTAGCTTTGAAGCCCCAATTGCATTGCTTTCCACTTGGAAAGCCTTCATACACAGCTTACAGAATTTACCCTTCAACCTGCCCTTCCTACTTCTTAGCCAAGTGTCTACTTGTGTCTTAGTCCCCTAGGCATGGGGTGCCTGGCCCTGAGATGTTCTCCCTAATCCTAGCCCCCAGTACAGCAAGGGCCTGGCACAGAATAAGGGGCTCAAGGAGTGGTCAAGGGAGAAAGCTCCCTCCAAGGTCAGGTAAAATTACTCTTTCCTTCTAACAACTTGGGGAAGGGAGCTCCACGGACCTGCCTTCCCTGTGAAAGCTCACTACCCAAGTCTGCTTGTTTTGGCCTCACTCCTCACTCCCGTTCCCTATCCATAGCAAAACTCTGCCAAGCCCCACCTCACCTGCTCTCCAAGAGCCAAAAAACAAAATACCACGGAACAAAAAAATCCTTACCTCCCCCTCACAGCCTTCTAACCTTATAGTACTGCCCTGCTCAGCTCAGCCCTCCCTTCATTTTATTTCCAGCTCCCGGGGGAAGCCCCTCCCCTGGCCTTCTGTGCCAGCTGGGGAAAAGAGCATGGGTGCAGGCACAGCTTTTACTCTTGGGATTTCAGGCCAGTCTAACTTTCAGAAAATGCCCCAAAGGAGGGCAGGAGGCATGTTTCGACAGCTTTGGGACAGGGTCTGGCCCAAGACATGGCAGCAGACACAGAGGGCACAAAAACAGGCCCTTGTGGGCTGTGGCTTCAGCACTGCCCATGTTAGCTGTCTGAGTATTGACAAATTGCCTTATGCCCATGAGCTCCAATTTCTCTCCCTGTACTACAGGGAATAATGATTCCTGGGTTAAAGGATTGAGTAAGGATTTGTGATAATAAAAGTAAAGGTCTTTGCAACCAAGACCAATAATATTGGTATTATTAATGATATAATTATTTAATAATAGCAGAGACTAAGACTAGCTGAAATGTGTAATGGTTTAGAGCAGTGGTTGGCAAACTGCGGCTCGAGAGCCGCCGTGGTGTGCTGCTCTGTTGACTAATGAGTTTGCCAACTACTGGGATAGGGGCTTAATCACAAAGAACAACAACAGCCTGTAATTATTGGAATCAAGAGTCTAGGTCAGTGATGGGCAAACTCATTAGTCAACAGAGCCGAAGTTTGCCAACCACTGGTTTAGAGGGTAAGATCTATGACACAGCAATTCTACTTCTAAATAGATAGATGGATAGAAAGATAGATAGATAGAAAGATAGATAAATAGATAGATAGATGTACATATATATAATATCCAAGAGACATAAAAACATATATCCATACAAAAACTTATACATGAGTATTCATAGCATTACAGTGGTACCTCGAGATACGAGTTTAATTCGTTCCGTAACCTTGAGGCGTGGGAAACTATGAGACGCTCGAGTCTCGGTAAAATGGTGGGTCGTGTGCAGCTGGCCAATCCGCGCAATTACTCCTATCTCAAATGTTGCTCGTATTTCAAAGCAAAAATCGCTCGCTCCACGGCTCTTATCTCAAAAATCTCGTATGTTAGGGCACTCGTATCTCGAGGTACCACTGTATTCACAATAGCCAAAAATTTGAAACAACCCAAGTGTTCATCAGTTGATGAATGAATAAAAAATGTGATATATCCATAAATAGAATATTCTTTGTTAATAAAAAGGATAGATGCTATTACATGGATGAACTTTAAAAAAATATATGGACAGTGAAAGAAGCCATCCACAGGAAATCACATATATTTTTATGATTCCACTTGTATGAAATATTCAGAACAGGCAAAACTATAAAGGTAGAAACCATTTTAGTGATGGCTTAGGGCTGGGGCTGGGAATGGATATGGGGTTTCTTTCAGAGGAGACAAAAATATTATAATCCATTAATGTAATCATAATTTATTTTGGTGATGGTTGCACAACCCTATAAGTATACTAAAAACCATTGAATTGTATGCTTAAATGGGAGAATTTTATATTATATAAATTACATCTCAATAATGAAGTTATATATATATATATTATTGATTTTTTATAGAGAGGAAGGGAGTGGGATAGAGAGTTAGAAACATCGATCAGCTGCCTCCCGCACGCCCCCTACTGGGCATGTGCCTGCAACCAAGATACATGCCCTTGACAGGAAAGGAACCCGGGACCCTTCAGTCCCCAGGCAGATGCTTTATCCACTGAGCCAAACCGGTTTCAGCCTTTTTTGTTGTTGTTGTTTTTTAAGAGTCCAGCTCAGTGTGGCTCAGTGGTTGAACGTTGACCCATGAACAGGGGGTGCCTGGTTCAATTCCCAGGCAGGCACATGCACGAGTTGCAGGCTCAATCCCTCCTAGGAGTGTGTAGGAAGTGGCCATTGATCTTTCCCTCTCTCTAAAATGAATAAAAACATATTTTTTTAAAAAGGAAAGAAAGTCTCAGTCTTGGCTGGTTTTCTCAGTGGTTAGAGCTCAACCCCGAATACTGAAGGGTCTCAGATTTGATTCCCAGTGCAAGGCACAAACCTGGTTGCAGGTTCGATTCCTGCCCCAGGGCGCATGTGGGAGGCAACCAAGTGATGTGTTTCTCTCTCTCCCTCTTTCTCTCTCTTTCTCTCCACCTCTCCCTCCCTCCCTTCCACTGTCTCTGAAAAACAATGGAAAAAATATCCTCAGGTGAGGATTCACAAATAAATAAACACATACAAAAATAAATAAGAATCCAAGCTCATCTTTTTTTCAGCACAGGGTTTTTCACACCAATGCATCATAATCACCTGGAGGGTTTGTTAAAATTCAGATTGCTGGCTCCACTCCAGAGTTTCTGACTCAGTATATCTGGTTAGGGGCTTAAGAAAGTGTATTTCTGACAGATTTCTAGGCAATGCTGAAGCTGTGGCTCCTTAGGTACAACACTTTGAAAATCAGCAGTCTAGCCTTAGCTGTGTGATGAAACTCCCCTAAGCTTCAGTTTGATCTATCCCATTGGGTTGTTCTAAAGATTAAATGAGATAATAATGAGATGCACTTGCTGTAGAGCTTAGTACATTTGTCAGGCTCAATAAATAGCTGTTATAACTATTATTTATTTATTTATTAAATATATTTTATTGATTTTTTACAGAGAGAAAGGGAGAGGGATAGAGAGTTAAAAACATCAATGAGAGAGAGAGATCGATCAGCCAGCCACCTCCTGCACACCCCCCACTGGGGATGTGCCCACAACCAAGGCACATGCCCCTGACCAGAACTGAACCAGGGACCTTTCAGTCCACAGGCCAACGCTCTACCCACTGAGCCAAATCGGTTTTGACTATTATTTATTATTATTTATTATTTAGACCCAAACCTTCCCTGAAGGAGCTCCCAGGCAGCCATCATTCATTCATTCAACAGTCAACAACTATTTATTAGTCACTTACTATGTGCCAGCCTTCCTACAGGCTGAGACTATACCAGGAAACAAGGCAGCCTTGTCCCACACTTCAAGAAGCTGACATTACTGGAGGAGGGGGGAGAACTCTGACCATGAACAAATATGCAAATAAAATAATTTCAGATAATGATGTCCTGGGTGATATGATAACAAATGGCCGGAGAGCAAGATTGGCCTTGGGGTTAGGAACATCTGAGGGGAGGGGAGCTTTCAGCTAAATCCTGACTGGTGAGAAACCAGTCTTTTGAAGCCCTGGAGTGTCTTAGTCCATTTGGGCTGCAGTAAATGAATACCATATACTAGTGGCTTATGAAGAAGAGAAATTTATTTCTCACAATTCTGGAGCCTGGCAAGTCCAAAATGAAGACCCTGATAGATTTAGGGTCTGTTGAGGATTGGCTTCCTGGTTCATAGCTCTCTTCTCTCTGTGTCCTTCCCATGGTGGAGGAGAGAGGGAGTCTCTTTTATACGGATATTAATCCCAAATCCCAAAAATCCCACCTCCAAATTCCATCAGATTAGGCTTCAGCATAATGACTGGGAGTGGGGGAGGCACAAATATTCAGTCTACATATTCTGCTAGGCCTATAAACCAGATTATAAAGTCCTGTGGGGAGACATTACCCCATCTCCCCACACAAAGGAAACATCAAAAGGATTTGAGAAGGGAATGAGCAGGATGAAGAGACAGGAACACAAATCCCTGAACTTTAAGGCAGACCAAGAGCTAGAAGAACAGTATAAACAGCTGGTTTGGTTCACTGGATCAGCTTGTGGACTGAAGGGGTCCTGGGTTCAATTCCAATCAAGGACATGTCTAGGGCACCTCAATTGCAGGCTCAATCCCCAACACATCAATGTTTCTCTCTCTGTGTCTCTCCCTCTTCCTTCCACTCTCTCTAAAAACCAATGGAAAAATATCCTTGGGTGAGGATTAACAAAAAAATAAAAATAAAATAATAAAATAATTTAAAAAAGAGAACTATAAACAAATACTTTGGGGGAGAAAGACCTGGGGAAAGAGTTGCAGGCCCTCCCTTGGACAGTCACACCTCAAACATTTATTGAATGTGTGTTTGGTGTCTCGTGATAGGTGAATGGATGACTCAGAAGCAGTCTGGCCCTGACGAACACGGGTGCATCATGGACTGTGTACTCAATAAAAACAAAGATAATCACTAGTCAAAAACAGAATATCTGCCAGAGGGGAGGTGTGGCAGGTGGGAGGGTAGAGGTGAAGTGAAGAAATGGGAGAATGGCTCCATGAACCAAGATTCTTCACAGTGCTTAGAAGAGGATGATTTCAACTCAGTTGGAATTTATTTATTCAACAGCATTTATTGAACTTTTATACTATTTTTGAGACACCTTGGAGTTGAGAAGGTCTAGCTATGACTCAGAATTGAGAAGCCTACACACACCCACACCCACACCCACACCCACACACACACACACACATTAGCTCTGGCCAGTGCAGCTCAATTGGTTGGGTGCAGTCCTTTGCATGAAAGGTTGCCGGTTTGATTCCCAGTCAGGGCACATGCCCAGGTTGCAGCTCGATCCTCAATAGGAGGCAAGCAGGAGGCAGCCAATGGATGTTTCACTTTCACATCAATGTTTCTCTCCTTTGCCCTGTCCCTTCCTCTCTCTCCAAAAAATAAAATTCAAATAAATTTTAAAAAATTATACATTCAACATATTCAGCATGTTAAACTTGTAATATAGGAGTAAAGTCAAAGACACACAATGACTAGGAAAAATATATTGCAAATAATATTATAAACAAGAGGCCAGTTTCTCTCTCTGTCTCTCTGTCTCTCTCTCTCCCCTCCCTCCTCCCTCTTCTATCTATATACAAATTAAGAAGATCAACAGCATAGTGGAAAAATGGGCAAAGAATATGAACACAGTTCAGGGAAATGAAATACAAATGACCCTTAAGCATATAAAAATATGTTTAATTTCAGATAACATAATTAAAATTTTCTTGTTTTATGTATTTTTTTGTTGGGATAAAATGTATGTAACATAAAATTAACCATTTTAAGTGTACAGTTAGTAAAATTAAGTACTTTTTCACGTTACTATGAAACCATCACCACATTCATCTCCAGAACTTTTTTTGTCTGCCTTTCCATTTCTTTTTCAAAAACTGTTTTTGTTGATTTAAAAACAAAACATTTTTATTGATTTTACAGGGGATGGGGTAGATAAAAACATCAGTGATGAGAATCATTGATCAGTTGCCTTCTGCATGTCCCCTACTGGGGATTCAGCCCTAAACCAGGGCATCTGCCCTGACCTGGAATCCAAATCTGACCTCCTGACCACACTCAACCACTGAACCACACCTGCTGGGCTTCCTTTTCATTTCTTTACCCTTTAAACTGCTCCTCATTCCCTTCTTCCCCTGCCCCTGGCAACCATCATTTAACTTTCTTCCTCTACATAATATATTTTTCTTTCATGGCCTGGACCTTTTTGAAAAGTACAGTCCAATTATCTTGTACAATGTCCCTCAATTTGAATTTACCTGTCTTCTCATCATAATTAGATTAAGTATCTCCAGCAGGAATATCACAGAACAGATGCTGTATATCAGGAGGTACAGTGTTGGTTTGTCATTAATGGCCAAATTAATTTTGATTACTTGGTTAAAGGGATTCGCACAAGTTTTCTCCAAAGTTACTGTTTTCAAAAGTGAAAGTGCTAAAAAAAAAATTTCCCCAATTATGAAGTGGGGACAGCGGCCTAGAGTTTAAGAAAGTCAAAGTGGCCAAAAGTGCTCTGCTCCCGGCAGCAGGCAAAATGATGCTTGCGGCGGAGAGGAAGGGGCTAGGTTAATTCCTGGCTCTCCCTGCTGGAGAGGCGGCTGGAGAAGCGGCCGGGCGGGGCCGGGGCGGGGCGGGGCCGGGGCGGGGCCGGGGCCGGGGCGGGGCGGGGCCGGGAGAGACCGCGTGCGCATGCGCGTGTGCGGGAGGCGCATGACCACAGAGTCGGTCCTCCCGAGACAGAGGGGCCGGAAGTTGTTTTCACAGAACCGGTGAGACCGCTGGGGTTCGGAGCTGAAACGGCGTGAAGAGGGTCTGCAGCGAAAAGGGCACCTGCGTGAACGACGCCGGGGTTCAGGTCAGGGCCAGGTCAATGGCGTCTCGGGCAGGCCCGCGAGCTGCCGGCACTGACGGCAGCGACTTTCAGCACCGGGAGCGCGTCGCCATGCACTACCAGATGAGGTATGAAGCGAAGCGAGGAGCACACAGGCCTTCGCCCGGCCGGAGCCTGCCGGGCCTGGGAAGCGACGCGCCCGCCCTCAGGCTCTGCGTCCCCCGCCTGTCCCCGCTCACCTGCCAAGTCCCCTCCCCCCGAGACGCCCCGGGCCTGTCCCCAATCCAGGGAAGCCCAGTTGCTCCCATGGGTCCATCCCTTGGTCCTCCCTGTGCCTTGAGAGGGTGCAGACCGCCTGGGCTCCGGTTGTGATGCTGGCCCCGCTGTGTGATCTTGGGAACCTAATTTCTAGTTGAGCCTCAGTTTCCTCACGTGAAAGAGGAAAAAAGGAATCGACCTTTCAGGGATGGGTGAAGAATTAGTGAGCTAATAATTCGTGTAAAGGAGGTAGCGTAAGTCCTAGCACAAAATCGAGTCTGCCCAATACATGGTAGCTGTTGTATTTGGGGAATGTAGACCGTAAAAGGCCAGCCTTTCCCGGCCTAAAATGAATTTTGCAAACACTCCCACGTAAGGGGTATTTCCATATTACCCCGTCAGCAAACCTTTATTGAGCTTCTACCCAGTAGGCATGTTATGCGAGGCACTGAAGATACAGTGAGCAAAAGCAGACCTGGTCTTTGTACGCATGTTACACCTTCAATAAAAAAAAACCTACTAACAAAACAAACAACAAAACCTGGTTCCTGTCTTCATGAATCTTGAAGTCGAGAGATAACTGACTTTCCTACCTTTTCACACTTTCTATAAAATAAAATAAAAAACTTCAAAAGACCGCCTCTGCCTCCCCCCGCCCCCCCAAATCCATTTAACGCTTCCAGAATGCTCTCCAGAGTTTTAAATAATGACAATTCATTGGACTCTCACTCCATTCTTATCCTTAAGACCCTTGCCTAAAGGCACCTCACAGCCCAAGCAAGTATTTTCAAGCCCTCGGATAGCAGAGACTGTCCTCCAGGATGGAAAGAAGATACATTTAGGACCCGAGAGAGAAGAATAAGAAATAATATACATACTTCCTTTAGAGGAAACAGTCTACTCTAGCAGGGGAAGTATGAGCAGCCTGAGCTGGTTTCCTCACTGCCCATACCTCCTTCCTCTATGCTCTACTCCTAAGGTTCTCTCAGAGTCATCTTTCTAAACACAACTCTGTTACTCTTCTGCCTTTAAAGCAACTATTCATAGACATTGCAATTTCATATCCTGCTACTCCCCTTCCCACCTAGGATGTATTCCTGCCATACCCAACCCCTGGCTTTCTTGGGAGACAAATGCCTTGTGTTTTTTGCCTGCTTGCAATTAGGAATGTCCATCTCCTTTTATCCCTCAGAACCAAGCTAAAATATCACCCTCTAAATGGCCTTCTCAGATGTCCCCTCCCAAGCAGAATTGATTCCTGCTTTTTGGGATCCCATGTGTGTCTTGCAACATATATTTACTAGAGTTCTTCCAGTTTGTTTGCTAATAATTTTCCTTCTGTTCCTTGTGCCCAACCTCTAAGCGGGAACTAGATCTTATTTACGTTCATATTCTGTTGTCCAATATACTTGCCTGGCATATAGTTGGTCAGAAAATTTTGAATGAAAGGAACTTCTCCCTCTGCTCTGCCCCACAGTGTGACCCTCAAGTATGAAATCAAGAAGCTGATCTACGTGCATCTGGTCCTATGGCTGCTGCTGGTTGCCAAGATGAGCGTGGGACACCTGAGGCTCTTGTCACATGATCAGGTGGCCATGCCCTATCAGTGGGAGTACCCATATTTGCTGAGCATTGTGCCCTCTCTCTTGGGTCTCCTCTCCTTCCCTCGCAACAACATTAGCTACCTGGTGCTCTCCATGATCAGCATGGGGCTCTTTTCCATTGCTCCCCTCATTTATGGCAGCATGGAGATGTTTCCTGCTGCACAGCAGCTCTATCGCCATGGCAAGGCCTACCGCTTCCTCTTTGGTTTTTCTGCCGTCTCCGTTATGTACCTGGTGTTGGTGCTGGCAGTTCAAGTGCATGCCTGGCAGTTACACTACAGCAAGAAGCTCCTAGACTCTTGGTTCACCAGCACACAAGAGAAGAAGCGTAAATGAAGCCTGCAGATGGACTGATCTCTGGGGTGAAGCCTAGCCCCCCGCCCATTTAGAAGAGAGAGAGGGTAGAGGAGCTGTTCTAAAATCTCTGTTGGTAATTTTGGCAGCTGTGAGGTTGGCAGCTGATGCAAACTAGGTCCAAATTCTGGAAAGCTGCTACTATTGTCATTAGCTGAGGTGGCAAAATGATATTTAACTTATTCCTGGTTGGCTGGAACTGAGTGAAGAACAGCTGTAAAACAAACTTCAGCTAGTTTAAGTTGAAGCCCTTCAGGATTTTTCTGTTTTAAGACTGAGCCTTATCCTTGCCTCTTAGTCATTCTCTCTATTTCCATCCATTGCCCCTTAGCCACTGAAACTGGAGATGAGGATCAACCAAATTCTACTTCCATTTATGGGTGATTGGGAGGAAACATTAAGAGGCTGCTTTCCCGTAGGCTGTGGTCTCTATTCTGAAGCATTTTAATTACAGAGAACCTCAATAAAAGAACTGTCCTGTCTACCCTGTGCCTTGTGCTTGGGATTTAACTGTGAATGGTACATTGCTTGAGTGGCTTTAGACACTAGGAGATAGATGGGAACTCCCTGAGAAACCTGGCAGTGGCCATAGAGAAGGAAAAAGTTGCCATGCTGTAGCTGATCAGCAGGAACTATCATGAGCCATACAATTAATCTCTCCATCTATCAGATGGTTCATTCTCACCCAGCTTGGGTTATGCAGTCTTCTTTTGGTTGTATATTCATGTTTATTATTCAGTGTTAGAGTGTCAGTTATGTGTCTGATACAGTAGTCCCCGCTTATCTATGGGGGATATGTTCCAGATCCCCAGTGGATGCCTGAAGCCTTCGTGCCAACCCTATATATACTGTGTTTTTCCTCGACATACATATCTGTGGTAAAGTTTAATTTATAAATTAGGCACAGTAAGATATTAGCAACAGTAATAAACTAGAATAATTATATCAATATACTGTAATAAGAGTTATGTGAATACGGCCAAAACCAATTTGTCTCAGTGGATAGAGCGTCAGCCTGTGGACTGAAGGGTCCCAGGTTCGATTCTGGTCTGGGGCACGTACCTTGGTTGTGGGCACATCCCCAGTGGGAGGTGTGCAGTGGGCGGCTGATCAGTGTTTTTCTCTCATTGATGTTTCTGACTCTATCCCTCCCCCTTCCTCTCTGCAAAAAAATCAATAGAAAAAATATATATTTAAAAGTTATGTGAATATGGTCTTAGCTAAATTTCATCATGCTAGTCAGAACACTTACCTTCTGAACTATGTATTTCTAGAATTTTCCATTTAATACTTTGGGACTGTGGTTAACTGTAGGTAACTGAAACCACAGAAAGTGAAACAGATAAAGGGGGACTACTATACTATATTATGGTATCCACAATAATTTAAAAGTAGCCCTGCGTACAGGGAATGTGCAACCTAGGTGAAACATGATACAAGTTTGAAACAACAAGTGAACAATATTTAATGGTATGGAGGAGATAAGTTAAAAATAGAAGTGAAAAAGAGATATGTAGCCTAGCTGGTTTAGCTCAGCGGATAGAGTGTTGGACTATGGACTGAAGTATCCTTGGTTTGATTCCGATCAAGGGCATGTACCTTGGTTGTGAGTACATCCCCAGTAGGGGGTGTGCAGGAAGCAGCCAATCAATGTTTCTTATCATTGATGTTTTTGTCTCCCTCTCTCTTCCTCTCTAAAATCAATAAAATATATATATATATATATTAACAACAACAACAAACAAAATAGGTGAACTAAAGGCTCTTTCATTCTTAAAAGTGATACAATAAATACTACATGGAAGATGTGTATCCCTTTATAGAGATTAGATATATAAATATATGGAGATACAGATATTGTCTTACTCTTCACCCAAGGATATGTTTATTGATTTTTAAAGAAAAAGAGAAACATTGGTTGGCTCTCTCATGTGCCCCATCCTGTAGACTGAACCCACAACTTAGGTATGTGCCCTGACTGGGAATCGAGTCCATAACCGTTTGGTGTACTGTATGACAGTCCAACCAACTGAGCCACATTGGCTAGGGTCCCTTTACTCTTATCCATTTGATTTTATGTCTCTGGGTGGATGATGCTCAGATCCTAACTGCAGATCTCTTTCCAGAGTTACAGTCATTCTTTTGTTCTATAAACATTAGGTATGTACTCAGCCACTATTAGATACTGGGAGTACTTTTTGATTACAAAATCTCTTCCTCTGGATGTCCTCATTGTCATATCAAACTTAACTCTTTGCCTTCTACCTCATATTCATTTCTTTTCCTGCATCCCTATATGCAAGAGAGTATACCAAGAGCACAGCTCTAGATCATCATAAGTCCTTACTATATGCCATTCATTTTTTAACAACCAAAATTCTTAATCTCGGAGATTTTCCAAAGTGTGGTCTCAATGCAGCAGTCCTGTATTATCTCCTAATACTCTCACCATACAATATCTTAGCATATTAAGTTTCATGTTTTCCCAGTTTTCTTATGGCCCTTGGTAGAAAAAAGTTCTCCACTCCTGAAGGGGCTCAAGAAAAGAGAAGTACAGTGGTACCTCGAGATACGAGTGCTTTAACATACGAGATTTTTGAGATACGAGCCGTCGAGCGAGTGATTTTTGCTTTGAAATACGAGCAACAGTTGAGATACGAGTAATCACACGGATGGGCCGGCTGCACACAACCCACCAGTTTACCGGGACTCGAGCGTCTCATAGTTTCCCACACCTCAAGGTTATGGAACGAATTAAACTCGTATCCCGAGGTACCACTGTATAGCCCTAGCTGGCTTGGCCCAGTGGATAGAGCATAGGCCTGTGAACTGAAGGTTCTCAAGTTCAATTCTGGTCAAGGGCATATGCCTGAATTGCTGGCTCAATCCCCAGTAGGGGATGTGCAAGAGGCAGCCAATCAATGATTCTCTCTCATCATTGTTTCGCTCTCCCTCTCCTTCTCTAAAATCAATAAAAAAAAAATATATTTTTTTTTTAAAGAGTAGTACTGGTATTGAAGAACAGATCCAAGTTTCTCATTTCATGTCCCCAGCATTGAAAGATGCACGCTTGCTGCCGGAAGTGGCAGATGGAGGCCAGTGGACACCAGGACTGAAGGGTGAGATGACCTTAGGCTCCTCCGCTACCACCATGGACCTCAGTTTGGGAAGCTGACATGATGAGGCATGTGATCACTTACAGCTTCTTGCCTTTTAAGTAATGCGCCTTTTCGCACTACTTCAGCAAGGGCATCCCCAACGTGCTGTGCAGCAAGCATTCAGGCGTCCATCCTTGGTGTCATATGGCCATTTGTAGCATTTTGTCCACACATGGGGAACCCGGGAATTTGAGAAATCCAAGAGGAGGAATCGAGCCACCTATGAAAATGACAAGTGAGCAACTCCTCTGGTGGATGGTGCCCTGCCTCTGAAAGACCCTTCTCTGGGAAAGGAATCTACATTGTATAGTGTCTTGAAGACTCAATAAACTTCTTGTGGTCTGCAGTATTCTGATTTTGCATTTCTGGGGAGCAGAGTCCTTGGTGTAACTTGCTATATTCAGGTTAATGAACTCCCTTCCCCAGATGAGCCCTGAGCAGTTTTGGCTTGTCTGGGAATTTGGTGAAGGGGTGGGACTCACTCCTTGTTCTACAGTATACTCTACAAGAAAGCAGCTGCAGCTATTCTTGCAAGCTGGCCATGGTGGCATGATCTGTGTGGAGTGTATGTTCCTGTCCCTCTGCTCCCACAATAACAAGAATAAAATCTAACAATAGTGTAAAACATTAAAAAAAAATTTTTTTTAATGCTTGACCTATGTAGATCTGAACCACTGTGAGTTAGATAACAATTTAGGCAGAAGACTCCCTAACTAATCCTTAGAATGGCCAAACCTTCCTTTTCTTCCTTCACATCTCACTCATTTGTCTGCAGTGATGGGCTCCAAAGTCAAAAGACAGAACTGTGTCAGGCATGCCCTTCGGGGCTCCCAGAAGCAGAAGGAGATGAGGCAGTGGGAGGAGGACTGAAGGGAATTGACCTGTGAGAGGCTGGCAGAAGTGGAGCTCCATAAGCTACAGACCTGGACTTTGACCAAATAATGTCCCTTTTGGCTTATTTATCTTTTTGAAATGAAAACAATCCCCACCTGACTTATAATGTAGTTACGAGGATCAAATATTAAAGTACTTAGTGAAAGGGATAAACTGCTATCATAATTTACATTTCAAAGAAAGAGCACCTATTTCATGGCATCCACCCTAGGCACTGGAGAAGCATGAAGACTAAAAAAGGTGATTTGAGGCAAGGACCCCAAGAAGAGTGCTCCTTGTGAGAATCCCTCCTAATTATACTTCTCTCCTTTTTCTCTCTCTTCTCCCTTCCCCTGCCCCCTTCTTGGGCCCTGTGCCTAAAGAAAGCTATGGTGCAGAATAACAGTAACAATTTCAAGATGCCTTAACCCAGTAGATGTGCCCCAAACTTTCTTTCCACTGTGTGCGTCACCGAGGTGAGGGCTGAAGCAGCTCAAATGCTCCATGAGCAGGAGGAAGCTGTGGGATGATGGGGAGGGTCCCAACAAAGACTGGAGCCTTGTCAGCATCATCAGAAACCACAAGAAACCAGGTCAGTGTGTGGGGCCCGCTCCCTTAGCTCCAGGGCTCTGCTGTGAGCTCTGTGGCTTCCTGAGCAGACTGTACTGAATAGTGGATCCTTGAAGCCAAAGGCCCCTCAGCATGGAGCCCTCTGTCCAGAAAAGCTGGAACTGACTAGAGAAAACTGAGCTGTAGTCCTGAGAGCCAGGTGCAGATGGGTCGTGTGAGGCTTATGTGCAGCCTTTAGTGCTTTCTTGTCGTTCTGCCCAATTCCAAATGGTGTGCTAGTCACCTCTCTCTCTGGCATCCAATGCGGAGTAGTGTTTAATAGCTCTGTTAATTCTCTAAATGAGGGGATGAAGCATATGTTTAGAGGAGATAAAAGTCAAGAGCTAGGTAACCGGTGTTCAGAGGGTGTTGCAGAGTAGGAGGGGTTAAAAAATGGGTGCAGCCAACCATTTCCCTAATCCAGTGCTGGCCTCTTTCCTGCTATTAATTTGCCAGAGCAGGAGAAATGCCCTCCAGTTGGAGACAGTAGGGTTTTCTGGGGGGCAAGCATCCCTCAGTCCCTCTGCTTGGAAAAGAAGGAATGTGGTCTGGCCTGCTCGTTAGGATCAAGGAGGAGCTTTGAGGCTGGGCGGGGCAAGGGCAGGCTGAGGCGAGGGTTCCTACTGGCATTTGCTCTTTGTTGCTGTACTGCAAAGTCCTGCTGTCCACCTTCAGGCCGTGCAGCCATGTTCTGGGTGCCCTGATCCAACGGAAGTCCATGGGGCACCCCATCCTGGCAGCCCTGCTCCTGCCTCTCTCCCTGCTGCTCTTTGGCGTCTCTGCCTCCGCTGGGATTGGCTGTCCCTGTCTGCCCCACTGGACTACCTGCTGTCTCCTGGTCTCCCACATGGTAAGGTGCCATTACCGGGTGGGGATATCTGCCTGGCACAGGCTGGAAAAGCTCTCCACTCTCCTCCTGTCTGTCCTTTTCCACCTCCCTAAGTCCATGTGCTCTGGTGGCAGTCTCAGTGTGCCCTCTACACAATCTCAAAGGGGTAGGAAGGTCTTAGTGGCCCGAGGGCCTGGGCATGGTGGAGCTGGAAAGAAAAAAGCCACAGGGGATGGGCTGTTAGCTTCTGGGCCTCAGAATTAGAGGCAAAGGCCCCAAGAAGAGCGCTTCTTATGAGAATCCCTCCTAATTATACTTCTCTTCTTTTTCTCTCTCTTCTCCTTCCCTCCGCCCCCTTACTGGGCCCTGTGCCTTCAGGATGACAGTTTCACTGGTAAGTCTCATTCCCTGCCCTGCTCCTTTTCCCCACACCCTTCCTCCTGCCCCATTGGTTTTTAGAGTGGAAGGGAGGAGAGAGAGAGAAAGAGTGAGAGAGACAGACAGACAGACAGACAGACATCTATGTGAGAGAAACACATGGATTGGTTGCCTCCTGCAGGTGCTCTGACCAGGGCTGGGGATTAAACCTGCAACCCAAGTATGTGCCCTTGACCAGGGATTGAACCCGAGACCCTTTCGTGCATAGGCCAACACTTTATCCATTGTGCAACACCAGCCAGGATCCCCATAACCCTTCTGTTCCAGATCCCCAGTGAGGCTTGCATTCTACTTTTTGGTTCACAGCTTGGGAAGTAGCATAGTAGCAAGGAAAAAGCACAGGGTTTATAGAATCAGGACCGTCTAGATTTGCATTACCATTCTACCACATACTCCACGTGTGGCTGCAGTCAGTACACTTAAGCCTTCTGACCCCCAATTTCTGCGGGGTCTAGCAGAACAGTAGAAATGATTGTACAGTGAAGACTGTTGTCCCTGGGCTGTGGGGAGGATTAAATGAGAGAACTGTAAATCTCTAGGCACACCTACCCCTTAACTGTCAGTAATAAAATGACGTTCATATTTTCTCACATATTATCTTCCTTGATCTTGATAACAGCCTCTCTTTGTGAATGGTAAAGTTGAGGCTTAGAGGGATCCATAACTTGCTCAAAGTTCCAGAGCCAGGATGTAAGTGGCAGAGCTCAGCCTCAAGTCCTTCTTGTCTGAGGCAGGAGAGACGTCCTTGGGCCCTACCACTTGATTTTTTTTTTTCATCTTTTGCAGAAAGATCTGCCCATATTCTTTGCCATATTCTGCCACATACTTGGGGTACTTGGCACTGGTACTGCCCCTGCTGTTTGTGCCTGCACCTGGTGTCAACTCCTTCAGGTAGGAGAAATAACCCTTGGGCCATTCTCAATGGAGATGTGAATTGGGGGCATTAAGGGTTTTGGAGGCTGAGGCAAGTGGGACTGATATTAGTGAGTTCATTTGTATCATTTTGGGATGTTTCTCTTTTCAGCTGGCACCAATTGTTGGAATTAAAATGTCAGTTCTAGAAATTTACTATTAATATATTCCATTTGTAAAGTAAGATTCTTCTTATTTAACTCTGTATCTTTATTCCTAGCTGAGTGCCTGATATATACTAAATGCCCATACTCTGCTTAAGAATGGGCAGTTTGTAATTTTTCACTGTTATAAATAATACTACAATGAGCATCTTTTTTTAAAAATATATTTTATTGATTTTTCACAGAGAGGAAGGGAGAGGGATAGAAAGTCAGAAACATCGATGAGAGAGAGACATCGATCAGCCGCCTCCTGCACACCCCACACTGGAGATGTGCCCGCAAGCAAGGTACATGCCCCCGACCGGAATCGAACCCGGGACCTTTCAGTCCGCAGGCCGATGCTCTATCCACTGAGCCAAACCGGTCTCGGCAATGAGCATCTTTTTAAAAAATATTTTTTATTGATTTCAGAGAAAAGAGAGGGAGGGAGGGAGAGAAGGAAAGAGAGAGAGAAAGAGAGAGAAACATCAATGATGAAAGAGAATCATTGATTAGCTGTCTCTTGCACACCCCACACTGAGAATTGAGCCTACAACCCAAGCATGTGCCCTGACAAGGAATTGAACCATGACCTCCTGGTTCATAAGTCAAACGCTCAACTGCTGAGCCATACCAGATTGGCTACAATGAACATCTTTAACATGTTCTCTTTTTCTCTACTTAAGAAATTAGTCATTAAAAATTTTTTATTTACTGATTTTAGAAAGAGAGGAAGAGAATGAAAGAGTGAGAGAGAAAGAGAGAAGAACATAGATTTGTGTTCTACTTATTTATGTATTCATTGGTTGCTTCTTGTATGTGCCTTAACTGGAGATTGAACCTGCAACCTTAGTGTATTGGTACAATGCTCTACCCACCTGAGCTTCCTGACCAGGTTAAGAAATTAATCCATTTTTTATTGTAGCATAACTTTTAGGACTAAAGAGGCTTGATGTCATTACCCTCCCTGATCCAGAATGACTTACTCTCCATCACTGGGCCATCATCTCCAGGTAGGGAAGGGGCAGTAAAGGGCTAGATGTTAAGTGTGCCCTTTCCTGTGCAGACCTTCAACGGAGCTGGTTTCGCCACCTGGTGCAGAAATCCAAAAGGTCTTACATGTTCCGGTTCTGTAGGAGACACAAGATGCCAGCATTGACTCAGGTACTCCCCCTGCCAGTTCCAGCCCTGCCCTGTGCCTCTTTCCTTTCTGGCCTCTCATGTTGTTCTTCAGTCCTGTGAGAGATGGAAAGCATGGGGATGAAGTAGACTATTCTTCCAATACACAGTTAGGGAAACTGAGGCCTAAATGTTGATCAGCTTACCTGTAGTACCCCAGGTTCCAGAGGGAGAAATAGAAGCCAGAGATCCTGATTCCTGGCTTAAGGCCAACCTTGCTCTCTGCCTACAGAGGAAGCTGCTGAGTCGCTGTTGCCTATCTGGGAAGGACCATCACATCTCCGTCCCCGCCCCTGACATCTCCCAAAATGGGCTGCGCTTCAAAAGGACCCAACCTTCAGATCCAGAGGCAGTGGAACGTCTCTCGAGACAGGACTCACAAAGGCATAAAGGTAGACATGGGGTGTGACTGGAGATAGGCATAGTCAAGTAGTGGTGCCTTCACTAAAACCAAGAGACAAGGCCACCAAGTCCCCCTTCTCCCCAGCGCCTGAGTTCTCCTTTGACTTGCTGCCTGAGGTACGGGCTATTCGAGTGAGCATTCCCTCAGGCCCTGAGGTCAGCGTGCGTCTTTGTCACCAGTGGGCACTAGAGTGCGAAGAGCTGAGCAGTCCCTTTGATGTCCAGGTACGGAGTGTCCTTTTCTTATAAAAAACAAGATCATACAGTGCTAGAGCAAAAACAGCCTACCCATTGTATATACAGGGAGCCTGAGGTCCAGGGATGAGAGAAAATTCTCCAAAACCCACAAGTCCAAAGGACCTAGCATTAAGATTTCTTTGGACTGGACAGAAAATACAGGCGGCCTTGCCACATGGGAGGAGAGGAAAGGGCATGCAGAGACCTGGTGCCACTGTGAATGATGAGCAGAGAAATGAATATGGTATTTACTCCCATGAGAGGAGCCTCAGTGAGATTCAGATTATATTAAGAAACCTTTTCGGTTCCTTTAAGCAGTTGTTTTCCCTGAGAAAATAACAAAGTGGTCACATCTGTCCTGGTTCCCTTCCATTCCCCTCCCTTTGTGGCCTTCCTCAGAAAATGAGATGACCCTCATTTTCCCAGCCCAGATCTTGACACACCACCTCAACCTCCAGTTGTCACTGAGGCCTGTGTATACAGTTGGCACCATTTGCAGGGACTGATGCTGCACCATTGAGGCCCTCAGCCCTCCTCATTTATAAAGTGGTGATGACACCTCCCAAGATCACTGCAGTGCTAGCATTTCCTTGGGTTATTGCTTTAGCACCTCGCACCCTACATGGCACCCAGCAGGGCTCATTAAATGTATATCCCTTTCCCTGTGTCCTTCCTCCCTGACTCCATATATAGGGTGGCACAAAAGTAGGTTTACAGTAGTGAATATGTGAAACACAGGGTTTATTCTTGTATTATTATTTATTAATTATTGTATTACTAGAGGCCCGTTGCACGAAGAGATTCATGCATCAGGCCTTCCCCTGGCTGCTGGCACCAGTTTTCCTCTGGCACCCGGAACCCAGGCCTTCCCTCGGGCTGCCGCCTTCAGTCTTTGCTCCAGGCAAAGCATTGCTTCTGTAGCTCCCTCTGCCCCCCGCCCTTCACCCCCAACCTCATAGTAGGTGGCCTGCTCCACCCAGTCACTCCATGCGTGCATGCGTGTTGCCCAGAGACCCCAAGTGGCTGGGGGACAGGGCTGCTGACATCTTTGTTGTGTTAATTTGCATACTCACTCCTGATTGGCTGGTGGGTGTAGCAAAGTGACAATTAGCATATTTCTCTTTTAGTAGTGTAGATTTCCCATACAAATATCTGTAAACCTACTTTTATCCCACCGTATATTGAGACACCTAGAGAAAATGGTCAGAGTACAGAACAGAGACCCTTTGGGAGGAAATTTGTTGATGAAAAAAATTAAGTTTCACATAAGAGAAAAAATAAGGTCCCAGCTTCTTCCTACACTCTACCAGGATGCCTGTACTCTTTCTCAAGCATCTTTTTCTCCCTTTACTACTTTGTCAACAGAAAACCGTGTCTAGGGGCCACACTGTAGACCTGCCTTATGAATTCCTTCTGCCCTGTCTGTGCATAGAGGTGAGTAAAGAAAAAGGTGGGAGTTGTCCGTGGCCCCACTCGTAGGTTCTCAGACAGTGCAATTGGTTAAACATATCTCCAGTAAGTTGGATTTTAAAGGAACTGGGTATTAAGGAGGTGCTTATGAAGACAGATGTCAGCTTGACTGTGAGCCACACATTGGGTCAGAGATGGAAGTGTCCTGCTGAACATGAGATTCTTAGGGGTGATTCCAACCTCAGCTCCACTCAAGCCCAGCTTTCCTTAGCAGATCTGGATTCAGCCCACAGTGGCGGAATAGGTGGCTCCCTTCACTGTGTGTGCTGATCAGTTATGATGGGGCACGTGGCCATTGCAAGGTTTCATATGGCCTCAAAAGTCTTGTCCCCACTATCCCTTCATGGCAGTCCTCCTCTCCATGATTCTGAAGTGCCTAACATTAAGACTTATTTGGATTAGACAGACAAGGCAGGGGCCTTGTCATCCAGGAGGAAACTAAAGGGAGGCTGCAGGCAGAGATTTGGAGCACTGAGCATCATCAGGGTGGACAATCATTGGGCATTTGGGCAAACCAGACGGAGAGACCCATACAGGGCACTAGGCACCTTCGGAACCACTGAGAGTAGGGGAGTAGACAGAGATGTGGACATCACAATCTGCCTCTTTCAGGGAATAGGTTCTCCTCTCTAGGGGCTAGAGGACTCAGTCCCTCATTAGCTGATCTCACTCCCATACTCTGGAGTTCCTCCCCCAGTGTCAGGCACCACTTAACTTGCCTACACCCTGCACTACTCCTCTTCCTCAATGCCCTCCCAGCTCAGGCAGCTTGCAGTAGGGTAAGAGCAAGAGCAAGACAGAATGAGTCTTAGGTCTGGCCTCTTCTTGTCCCCCCAGGCATCCTACCTGCAAGAGGATACAGTGAGGCGCAAAAAATGTCCCTTCCAGAACTGGCCTGAAGCCTGTGAGTGCTACTCATATGCATTTTTGTACACGCACAGCCTCTCTCTGTCTCTCTTTCATGCATATATGCACACACTTCCCATCTGTGTTGGAGGAAGCCCCTAGAAGGCATGGGCATTTTTCCCTGGAATCAGTGGGAGAAAATCAGCCGGCCAATAAATTAAAGTGTAGTAGGCACTGTGAGAGGTTGTTCTAGACATACAGGAGTTGGAATGTTGGGGATGGACCAGAAGAGCTGGGCTCACTCACATCCCATCTCTGCTACTTATTCTTTCTGAGATTCAGTTTCCTCATCTGTAAAATAATGATACTTGCCCTGTCTTATTTTCCCACTATTTATGAAGCTTGACATCACTATGATAAAGGAAAGTGGTTGGTGACATCTAAGGTGCTGCCCACACTTTGTTGTCTCCAAGCGGAAGGGACAGGATGCTCAAACATAACAAATGAACAGCACAAAGCAGCCTACAGTCCAAGGCAGGTTTACACGTAAGGGCTAGCCTTTGGGATATGAACTCCAGAAAGAGAGAAGCCAATGAAGGCTGTCATTAGCAAGAGAAGGTTCTCTCAGAGGTGGTGACACCTGAGCTGTGCTCAGAAAACAGAATGGGACTTAAAAAGGAGAGAAGGTATTCCTGGTTTTGAGAGGAACCTTGGCAAAAACAAAAAATTTCAAGTTTGGAAGTAGCAAAAAGCTAGCCAGAATGGAGATGCAAAAAGGAGTAAATAGAAAAGATACTAACAAGGGGCTGGAAAAGGCGTACTCATCTTTGGGGCTCCTAGACAGAGCAGGAACTGTGCTGGACACCTTTACAAACATCATCTCCTGGCACACTGGGGATGGGGGTGGCCAAATGAGGCCAAAGCAGGGTCCAAGCCTCCCAGGCCTCACCCTCTGCCCTGCTGTCTGCCCAGATGGCTCGGACTTTTGGAAGTCAGTGAACTTTACTGACTACAGTCAGCACAGTCAGATGGTCATGGCCCCAACACTCCGCTGCCCAGTGAAGCTGGAAGCCTCCCTCTGCCAGAGGCAGGACGGAAACACCCTCTGCGAAGACCTCCCCAATGCCACAGCTCGAGAGTCAGAGGGGGTGAGACAGGCCTACCCAGGACCTGGGTGGGCAGGACTGGGACCCAGGGCCCTGATCCCGGACTAACCCCCTTCTCCCACCACAGTGGTATGTTTTGGAGAAGGTGGACTTGCACCCCCAGTTCTGTTTCAAGGTACAAACGTGAGTGAGAGGGGTTGGGTCGGGGTATGGATGGTGCCTGGCACTTTCTGACCCACCATTCTTGTATTTCTTAGTTCTCCTGTGGAAACAGCAGCCACATTGAATGTCCCCATCAGACTGGTGAGTCAATAAGTGGAACCCCTTCTACCATTTCACCCTCACTCAAATGTGGCCAAGCCACACTCTAGCCCTGTCTTGACTTCTCTGTTAACCAGCCCAGCTCCTCCTATCACCTCCTGCCAACAGGGTTTCTCACATGACACCCTTTCTCCCACTCCCCCGCAGCCCCATCCTGGAACGTGAGCATGGGCACCCAGGCCCAGCAGCTGATCCTTCACTTCTCCACAAGGATGCATGCCACCTTCAGTGCTGCCTGGAGCCACCCAGACATGGGGCAGAACAGCCTGCTGCCCCCTGTGTACAGCATCAGCCAGGTATAGCCTCACCAGGCCTTGGCCCCCACTAGGCCCTGTTGCTCAGAGCACAGCAGGTGGAGGCAAGCAAATTCCTGACATACATCATCTAGTTATTTATTTACTTGAACAGGCTTTGTTCAGCTGGTTCCTTCTGCCAGTCAGCGAGGCTTCCATGGGGCAGTTTCTAATCCTTTCATTTTCTGGATTTACAGAGATAAACAGAGGCAAAGCTGGTCTTCTCACATCCAGCAATCCTCTGGCCCACTTCAAACTGCTGCCCCCTGTTATACTGATGCCCTCTCGAACTCGCTGTCCTCTACCACTATGCTCCTGCCTTACTCCACCAGACACCTGGCAGGAGTAGTCTCTCACTATCTTCGGAGACAAAGGCGCTGGAAGACTGTAAACTACTGACAGACTTGACTATATTATGTGAACTAAGATCAAATTTGATTAGTAGACTTTCTTCTGTGTATCTGATATAAAAACCGTAATCAAATATATCTTCAAAACCACAGCCCCAAGCTGACTAAGCATGAGTAGCTCTTCCAAGTTCTTTCTTAAATACTCACTTGGCAGCTATTTGTTTTGTATTCTCTGAGGGTTCTCAAGCAGACAGGTGGTAGCAAATGCTCAAGATTTAAGACCAAGTCATGATTAAGTTGTAAGGCAAAGTCACGTGGGAAAACCTAACGTTGAGAACTAAATCCATGGACTCATTTGTTTCTGTGAGCTGGGAAAAGACCACCTTCACTAAGTTCAGCTATGATTTGAGAGCCCCTGCATCGACACTTGCTCACAGCTGACTGGATAATGGGATCTAGGACAGGGTGGGGTAAGGGAGTCACGGGGAAGGGTATTCCCAAAATATGGAGATTCTGATCAGATTCCCTACCCAGCACCCAGAACATAGGGCAGAGCCACATCCTGCCTGTAGACAGATGACAATCATTTCTGTCCAATTCAGCACAGCATGTTTATATTGAGTGCTTCCAGGGTCCTATCTTAGGCCCTGGAAGATACAAGAAAAGTATATAACAGAGTCTCTGCCCTAGGAGTCCAAGATGTAATAATAGCTACTACTGCTAAATGAATTCACACCGCACTGTGTATTCTAAAGAGTGTTCCCATGCACATTTCCATTTGATGCTCAATAACCCAGTAAACCAAGGATTATTAGCCTTCACAGACAAATGGAAAAACTGAGGCTCAGGGATCCATGTACCACACAGCTAGGAACCACAAAGGCAATAGTTAAATCTGACTTTTTTAGCTGTGGTCTTCTGACCCCACAACTTACTCCTCCCCCCCCCACCCCCCGCTTCAAGGGATAAGCTCCCCCTTTAGGTATGCTGGACAGAAGTAGGGCAGCATATTATTAGCCTCCCTGTTTTGTGAACTGCTAGAGGACAGAGAACATCTGCGCCTGCCTTCTTTCCTCAGGGCTTGCACAGAGTTGGCACCTACAGTATGTCTGTTGACAAGTACCTGATTGCCTTATTAATATGTATCTGTACAGCAGTTCTGATCTGGGAATGATCAGCGATATCTAGGAATGAAGTCAGGGGTGGCACTTGGCCTTAAGCCTTGGGAGGACTGGGAGAAGGCGTGGGAGGGGGAGAGGGGAGGGAGGAACAGCATGGGCAAAGGCTCAGCCGGACTTGTTTCTGGGCAAACAGTCATTCTGTTCTTTATTCCAACAGACTCAGGGCTCAAGTCCAGTGACACTAGAGCTCATCATTCCTTTCCTGAGGCCAGGAGCCTGTGTTCTGGTAAGGAATCCCTCCCTCCCTCTACACATACTCCTTTAGCATCTACTCCAAGGTGGCAGAGGGGGCAAATCCAGTTCACAAAAATGTTTGGTTTGGACAACATGGTGTTTGAAATTGGAATTTGGGAGACATCATATTTTAAAAAGCTGATTTCTGGCTTCTCTTGGTGAAAAAAAAAATCTGTGTCCACATTCAGGCCTGGTGACAACAGGCTAGAGCTCAGTGGTGTCTGATTACTTCCACCAGGGCCTGTGCCCTCCAGGTCCTCATGGACACCGTGGCCAACTCTGAGTTTACTCTTTGAGTTTGTTCTGTGCTGGATGCATTCCATATCCAGAGGGCCTCCCTTTCACCATCTCCATGCTTCATATAACTTCTCCTGGAGGAGGCACTATATCCTAGCTCACTCTGTGCCCTCAGGTATGGAGGTCAGATGTCCAGTTTGCCTGGAAGCACCTCTTGTGCCCAGATGGTGAGTTCTTTGGCGCGGGGTGGGGGTAGGGGGGAAGGTTGGACACTGAGGAGCCTAGCATGGCCTCACCTTGCTTGACTCAGTCTCTAATAGACACCTGGGACTATTAGTCCTGGCACTGCTGGCCCTCACCACTCTCCTGGGAGTTGTTTTAGTGCTCATCCTCCGGCGCCCATTGTCAGGTAAGCTCACTTGGGCATAATTTGGGGATTTAGACCTGCCCAGCTCCTAGGCTAGCTGTCCCCTGCCTAGGCTCCCTTCCCCAAGAGCTATGTACCTGCCACAGCATCCAGCTGTCTGCTACCCAAGGGGGTGTGCCTCAGACCCCCTAGTGGGCAGGAATGGTTAAGGCAGGGCAAAGGTCCCTCTGCACAGGTGGTTCACTATACCAAGTCTCCCGGTTACTGGCAAGTGGAGAGGAAATCCAGTCTATGCTGCACCTGCCAATTCTGGCACCCTGGCCCTCACCCCTTCCAGGGTGCTTTTATCTAAATAGCCCCCAAAGCACTCTATTGACTAGAGTTGCCTTGGGTACCCACCCTCAGCAGATAAGGAACTGGGGGTGCACCCTGTGATGGAGCCCTGAGGCCAAGGAAGATAGAGCTGAGCTGTCCCTTAACCCCCACCCTGTTCATCTGATGCTCCCTCCCTAGGCCCCGGCCAACCGCATCCTGTGCTGCTTCTGCACGTGGCGGATTCGGAGGCGCAACGGCGCCTGGTGGGAGCGCTGGCTGAACTGCTGCGGGCCACGTTGGGCGGCGGGCGCGACGTGATCGTGGACCTGTGGGAGGGGACACGCGTGGCGCGTGTGGGCCCGCTGCCGTGGCTGTGGGCGGCGCGGGCGCAGGTGGTGCGAGAGCAGGGCACCGTGCTGCTGCTGTGGAGCAGCGCGGGTTCCAGCCCTGCCCGCAGCCCGGACACCCGCACCGCGCCCCTGCACGCCCTGCTCCGCGCCGCCCCGCGCCCGCTTCTGCTGCTCGCTTACTTCAGTCGCCTCTGCGCCAAGGGCGACATCCCCCCGCCACTGCGCGCCCTGCCGCGCTACCGCCTGCTGCGCGACCTGCCTCGCCTGCTGCGGGCGCTGGACGCCAGCCCTGCCACCCAGGCCACCGGCTGGGGCCGCCTGGGTACTCCGTCGTGCCTGCGCAATCGCCTGGAACTGTGTCGCCGGCTGGAACGCGAGGCAGCCCAACTTGCCTACCGAGGCTGAGGAGAGCTCCCCAGCAACCCAGATGTCTTGGCCACCGGCGTAGGGGCACTGGCTGGCACCCAGAAAGAGGCTTCTCCCCTGGAATTCTCAGGGTGCCTCCCGAGGACTACTCCCCAAAGACTTATTCCCTGCCTTCCAGCCCGGGAGCAGAGCACCCACCTCACTCCTAGCCCTTGCACACTTTCCGCAGGCTTCCTCCTGAAGCTCCCCTGCCTCTCAGGACCCCCAGGGAGAGAGTCTCTCTTTCTTGGGGGCTCCTCTGACTCTAGTCCTGATGTGGGAGGGGAACCTTCCCACTTCCTCTCTCCAAAATTCCTGAGAGCAGTCTGCACATGCTCCAGTGCAGGCTGGAGAGGTTGGGACAGGGGTCGGGGAGGTAGGAGCTGTGGCCTTTCTGAAGGGGCTTGACTCTAGAGAAGTAGGAGGAAACCCCTTGGGAGTCAGGGATCCTTCTTTCCCACACCCAGGCCTTGCTCGGGTGGAAAGGGCGGGAGACCTGGACCTGGGGCAAAAGGCTTTGGCCCTGGGTGGCCAAGGCAAAGGTGGGGCAGTGAACACCAAGATGGAGAAAGATGAATAAAGGCAAACATGATGGATAAACTAAGAAACACAATACGCTTCTCTAGTGTGCCCAGGATGCTCAGTGAAGGGAAGGGTCAGCACCACCCTGCCTAGGGGTTGAAACCTCTCAGTTGTGGCCCAGATCCTCCATGTGCACCCCCACACCCCATCCATCATGCAGTGTCATTGGAAAAGTCAAGGAGAAACCTGGAAATATTGATCCTCACTATAATTCTTTAATGAGAAGAGGAAAAAACAGTTCAAAAAAGTGGTGAGTGTCCATCAGCACACAGCCAGCCCAGGGCCAAAGCACAAATGAGACCCCTGTTTGTCTGGCCCCAGATCCTGGGTTCCTTCTCCCACCACTATCACGCTTGAGCAAGGAAGGGGTGAAAAGCCCACTTTCTGGTGCCCCTTGTCCCTGCCATTAGAGCTCCCAACCTACAAAGGGTCACTGAGGCCCAGCGAGTCTGTGTGAAGAGACCCTGAGCGCCATTAAGAGGTGATTCAGTAAGTGGGCACCAAGATCCCAGAATTGTGTAAGAAGCAAAAATGTCCTAGGATGATCGCCGAAACCGGTTTGGCTCAGTGGATGGAGCGTCGGTCTGCGGACAGAGGGGTCCCAGGTTCGATCCGATCAAGGGCATGTACCTTGGTTGCAGGCACATCCCCAGTAGGGGGCGTGCAGGAGGTGGCTGATCGATGTCTCTCTCTCATCGATGTTTCTGACTCTGTCCCTCTCCCTTCCTCTCTGTAAAAAAATCATTAAAAATATATTTTTTTAAAAAATGCCCTAGGATGGCCCAGGCCCTGGGGTGCACTCACAGCCCTCCTTAGGGACTCCTGGGGTGAGTAAGAGCTTCCTTACTAAGTCAAGAGGCCAGTCTGCTACGCCCTCTGCAGGGGCCCTCCCAGTTAGATGTCAGCAGGGGAGGAGAAGAGAGAGGAAGGGAGGAGGAAAAGGAGGGGAAGAGGAGATGAGGCCACCACCCCAATCCAAGGCTGCTGGCTCCCAGGCCTAGTGGGAGGGAGAGGGTGGGGCGGGAACAGCTAGCTGCCTGCCAGGAGCCAAAAAAACGAAAGCACTTTGGCCGAGACTAAGATTCCAGTCAGGACTCCGAGGAGACAGAGTGCCAGCTCGCTAGCTCTGGGACCTTGGAGGCTGGGGAGAGATTCTGGCTCCTTCTGCCCAACCACTGGGGACTGAGTGGGAACAGAGAGGTGAGGTGTCTGACCCCCCTTTGGGGGGGGCAGGAAAGGGCCTAGAGCCTGGGTGCCACCTGGCACCTGGAAGATGCCTGTGCCTTGGTTCCTGCTGTCCTTGGCATTGGGTCCAAGCCCCGTGGTCCTCTCTCTGGAGAGGCTTATGGAGCCTCAGGATGCTGCTCGCTGCTCTCCGGTGAGTCTGGGGCCCTGGGAGGGCTGGGGAAGGCTCAGGGTTCAGAATGAGTCCCATCAAGGCCCTTGCCTGGCTCCTGTCACTGCCGCCGCCAACAGAACTGCCCTAGCTGGTCTGTCTGGTACTGATGAAGTAAGAGGAGAATGGGGAAGGGGCCAGAGCTGAGTCTGTCTTCTTCTAGGGAGCCCAAGAAAGAGGTTGGTGGGGATCTCAGGCAGGGAAAGAGGACTAGATTTAAAATCATAAATCCTAACTCTCCTTTACCTCCTTCCCAGGGCCTCTCCTGCCACCTGTGGGGTGAGTAACCCTACTTTTAGACAGAAAAGAACTTTCTAGGTTGGTAGAAGGGAGGGGAGTTGTCCCAGACCCATGCCCTCCTGGCCCACCCTCAGCCCCTGAAGAGCCCAAGCTCTTTGGCCCTCTGGAGGTGTCAGTTGCAACCAGATTCCAGGTAGAGAACAGCTTCAGCTCCCACCCTGCCCTTCACGCACAGATGGTGACGTGCTCTGCCTGCCTGGGGATGTCGAGCCTGCTCCAGGACCCGTGCTGGTGCCCACACGCCTTCAGACAGAGCTGGTGCTGAGGTGTCATAAGGAGACTGACTGTAACCTCTGTGTGCGTGTGGCCGTGCACTTGGCTGTGCATGGTGAGCATGTCATCCGTGTTCACATGGGAATGTATCTGGGAGGGGCATGAGGATCAGGCAGTCTGTCAGGCAGCGCTGGACATCCTCATTGTTCTTCTGGAGGTCAATGGCCAAAGGACCCCAGACTGGTCTGGTCTCCCCATTCTCCCACACCCCCAGGCCTCAGGCCTGGCCCTTGCTTTCCCCGCATGCACTTTCTGGAAGAAAGCCAAAACCAAAGCCAGCCCAGAGCGGGAGGCCTGGCCTGAGCCTTGTTCTTGGGGCCTTCCAGGCCACTGGGAAGAGCTTGAAGATGAGGAACAATTTGGAAGAGCAGCTGACTCAGAGCTTGAAGAGCCTAAGAATGGTGAGGAGCAAACACCCTGCTGGCCCAACTGCCCCTGGCCAGGATCTTGCCTGCGGCCCCTGGGGCTGACCAACTCTCGCCCTGTTGCTCACAGCCTCCCTCCAGGCCCACGTCGTGCTCTCCTTCCAGGCTTACCCTACTGCCCGCTGTGTCCTGCTGGAGGTGCAAGTGCCCGCTGCCCTCGTGCAGCCTGGTCAGTCTGTGGTATGCAAAATAATAATAATAATAATAATAATAATAATAATAATAATAATAACAACAATAATAACAACACCTTCTGAATATGAAATCTACAATTGCTTCCATATGCATTATCTCTTTAAGTCCTGACTCTGATCAGGGCTTTGGGCAAATCCTTTCAGCCCCCCCCCTTTTTTAATATATTTTATTAATTTTTCACAGAAAGGAAGGAAGAGGGATAGAGAGTTAGAAACATCGATGAGAGAGAGCCATCAATCAGCTGCCTCCTGCACGCCCCCTACTGGGGATGTGCCCACAACCAAGATACCTGCCCTTGACCGGAATCGAACTTGGGACCTTTCAGTCCGCAGGCAGACACTCTATCCACTGAGCCAAACCAGTTTCGGCCCTTTCAGCCCTTTATACACATTTTCCTGTCTGCAGAGTGGGGATAAGAAAAGTCCTACTTCATATGGATGCTGTGAGAATTAAGTGAGATGACAATGCCATGAACTAGGTATTATTATTACCCTAATTTTCCAGGGAAAGTCTGTGGGCTGGATCCACTGCTCTGGACTTTCTGCCACACCATGTCTGCCCCCTGTGTACCCCAAGGTGCAGGGTGTTGGGGCTACTCCTGAAGGGTTCTCTCTACTTGGGCCAAGTCACTCAACCCCTTTGATGTTTCCTCCTGCCCCCAGGTTCTAGGCAATATCCTCTGATCTGGAAAATTGTTGAGTGGGTGACCATCTGCTGGCCCACCTCACAGGGCAATCATGAGGACCAATGAGGCACTGGGTGTGAGAAATACATCTATGGGGAGGGATGTCCATTCACCTTAGGTTTGGCCATGTGATCCAGAACAATTGGAGTTGGGGCAGGGACTCTAGTAGCTAGAGCTCTTATCCATGCCTTGCTAATACTGAGGGTGTGTACTTTAGAATTGGGATCCCTTTAAAGAAACTTCAATGGCAGAATTTCAGGCCATACAGTATGAATATAGTCATTGGTTGGGGGAGGGGAGAGGGAGTGGTCCACACAGAGGATCCCACATCCCTGGCATGGATTCTGAGCCCTCTGCCACTAGCCTTCTGCCACTCCTCTCCTCACAGGGCTTTGTAATATTTGACTGCTTCGAGGCTGCTTTAGGGGCTGAGGTGCGAATCTGGTCCTACACTCAGCCCAGGTACCAGAAGGAACTCAATTTCATACAGCAGCTGCCTGGTAAGTGGCTACAGAACCTCAGGGCACCCAAATCCTAGCCTCCCTAATCTTTCACCCCTTTGGCCACTCCCCTCCTGCTCCCATCCCCTTTCTAGTCCTATTTACTCCCAGGCAGCGGTGTGAGCTCACCCCCTCCCAGTCAGTTCCTCATGCCTCCTCTCCCCAAGTGACATGGCTTTCCCATCTCTGGGGAAAGTGTTTTGGGCACTGCATAGATGTGGGTGATATCTAGGGGACAGGGAGCCCTTTCCAGAGCTCCCCATGAGTCGGGTTGTCCCCTCTTCTTTCCTTGGTCCCCAGCCCCACCAGAGGCTTTTCTGTGATCTCTCCCCAGACTGCAAGGGGCTCGAAGTCCAGGACAGCATCCAGAGCTGCTGGGGTAGGGGCTAAAGCCAGTGGGGCTGGGAGGAGGGAGGGCCTGGGTCTGGAGTGTGAGAAACCCTTGGAGTTGGCTTCAGGTCTGGATTGCCACATTCCAGAAACATGCAGAACTCATTCATTCATTCATTCATTCATTCATCACATATAACTGCAACAGCTCCTACTTTGTGCCAACCACTGGGAACATAAAGGTGAATCTCTCACTCTCTGTAAAAAGTATTTATTAATATCAAGAACATCTAGAAGCTCAAAGTATTGCCAAGATTATGGTGCACTCTCCCCAATATATCAAATAAAAATATTAAACCATAAAATGAGGCTAAGTAAGTCAGGGTTCTGATGGTTTTTTCCCTGCACTATTTAGATTTTTTTGTTTTGTATTTTCTTTTTTAAAAATATGTTTTTATTGATTTTAGAGAGAGAGGAAGGGAGAAGGTGAGAAACATTGATTGGCTGCCTCCTGCACGCCTCCTATTGGGAATCAAGCCCACAACCCTGGCATGGGCTAGGTAGGAAATGAGTTCAGAGTAGTCACAGCAGCCACATCGGAGAGGGCCTTGCAAGCCTTTGTAAGGACTAGTTTTTTCCTCTGGGAGTAATGGCGGGGGACGGGGGCTGGCATCAGAGGGCACTGAGCACAGAAGAATGGTTTATTTTATAGCAGTTACAGGATCCTGCTGGCTGTGGAGGGAGAAGCCAGGAAAGGGTGAGCCTACATGAGCTCAGTCCCCAGCTGCTCGGTCTGACTGGGGACATTTGGCTCTGTCCTCTAGAAGCCTCCAGTCTAGAGAATTTGAAGGGAACTCCCAAGGGTCAATCGGTGGGTATAGCTGAGGTGTGGATGTGCAGAAGTGGTAAAAGAAGTTTCTCATTGGCTCTCCCCGCAGCCCTGCCCTGGCTCAACGTGTCTGCAGATGGTGAGGATGTGCACCTGGTGCTGGATGTCTCTGAGGAACAGCACTTTGGCCTCTCCCTGTACTGGAACCAGGTCCAGGGCCCTACAAAACCCTGGTGGCACAGAAACCTGGTGAGACCCCCTTCCTCCAGGTCCATTCTCACTCTAGGCTGATGCCCATGCAAACGATGCCAGAGAGCTCTTGAAGAGGACACAGCAACTGACACCCAAAACAAGGAACATTAGTGGGGGAAAAGCTGCATGCCTGTTACTTCGGCTTTGACCTCCAGCCTTCCCCTCTTCCTTATCTCCTTATCTTCTCCAACTCTACCCCCTCCCCCTTTGTTTATCTCACAGACTGGGCCACAGACCATTACCTTGAACCACACTGACCTGGTTCCCTGTCTCTGTATTCAGGTAGGAGCAGAGCCTAGCTGGATGTCAGGGGAGTTGGTGAGGGGGTGGCCCTAACTGTCTTGGTCTCACTATCCTCCACCCTCCCATTTGAGGTCAAAACTATGGCTCCCTAGGGTGACTGGCCCTACCCTTGACCTTTGCTGTCTTATGCCTTCTGCTTGTTGCATGCCTTGAATGCTCTTCCTGATACTCTATCCACCAGACTCCCACTTATGCTTTATGACCCATACAGATGTCCCTTCCTCCTTGAAGTCTTCCTCTACTCCTCTACTTTCCTCTTCTTCTACTCCCAGAGGGTAGAGCATGTGCTGTGAACTTGAACTGGCTGGAATCCTGACTCTTACCATTTGCTAGCTGTGTAACCTTGAGTAAGTCTCTTCACCTCTCTGAGCCTGTTTCCTATCTGTGAAACAGGAAGAATAATAGTACCAGCTTCAAAGGGCTGATATAAGGAAGTATTTCACATGTAGGCTTATATTTGCTGGTTCTTTCCTCTCCCTCTGATTGCACATTTAATTGGTCATCAGATTCCATCTGTTTGACCTCTGACATTAATGATTTATATCTTCTTTCCCTCTCCTTTCCATTTTAGCCCAATTTGGGCTTCTATCATATCTCCTCTAGACTGTTTCAATAACTTCCCATGCCACCTCTTTTTCTAGAACTCCCGAGCATTCTGAACCTCATATTCTGACCCCCAACTGAACTTTTCTCTGGTCTTTCCCATGATTCCCCTTGATGGAAATTTTGTTCCCTTTAGATGGAGCTACCTATCAAGATATATCCACCTCTGCTTTTGTGCAGGTGGTTCCCACTACCTGAAATGCCCCACTTCTTTTCCATACAACCAAATCCTTCCAGCTCACATGTCACCTCTTTCCCTCAATCTCCTGGCCTATCTACACATCTCCTTGTACTTCTGTCCTTCCTTGTCCATTTCCTTTTTTATTTGGGCACCTGCCTCATTTCTCCTTGCATACAACAGATGCTCAATAAACGAGTGATCAATCTATTAATTTATATACATTTTTATCCTTACTTCAAATGTGAATTTATCTTTTCTTTGAAGGCAAAGAAATAATAGTTAATTCAAATTTAGTAACTCCGCAGAGCCTTGCCCAAAGCCTGACACGAGCAGGGGCATTTAATTAATTGCTGAATAAATTGATATGTTATCTCTAGTGCTTAGCACTAGGTAAGCACATAATAGGTGCATTTTTAAAGTCTATTGAAAGAATAAAGGAATGTATCTTTAATACCTAGGGTAGTAAGTGCCTGGCACATAGTAGGTTTTCACAAAGTGATTGTGGATTTAATTACTGAATGCCCCTAGTGCCTACCACAGTGCTAAGACACATAGTAGTAGTCATTACAAGTTTGTTAAAGGCCCTGGCCGGTTGGCTCAGTTGGTTAGAATGTCGTCCCAATAAGCCAAGTGGAAAAGGAAATCTCTCTCTCTCTGCCTGTCTTTTTCTCCCCAGCCTCTTTCTCTCTCTAAAATTGATTTTTTTTAAAGTTTGTTAAACAAAGATGTTGCCAGATCTTGACATAGGGTTTGCTGAAAAAATAAATGTGTACCTCTCTAGGGCCTTGCAAAGGATGACCAGGCAAGTGTTTGTGAAAAATCAGCCAAATGAATGTGTCCCCAACACCTAGCAGCGGGCCTGCATGCGTCCCTGGAGGGTTGGTTGGGGTGACCTAACAGTGGAGCCTATTTCCTTCCCAGGTGTGGCCTCTGGAACCTGACTCTGTTAGAACGAGCATCTGCCCATTTAAGAATGGTGAGAGGCCTCGCAGGGGCCAGGGTGGGATCGGTGCAGACTGACTTGTGTGGGGCTCACAGTGACCACGCCCTCTCCCTGCAGATACCCGCGCACACCGTAACCTCTGGCGGGCTGCCCGGCTGCAGCTGCTGCCCCCACGGGGTTGGCGACTGGTCGCACCATGCTCGCTGCCCGCCGAGGCCACACTGTGCTGGCAGGCACCGGGCAGGGGGTCCTGCCAGCCGCTGGTCCCACCGCTGTCCCGGGAAAATGTCACTGTGAACGTAAGCAAGACGGAGGAGGAGGCAAGCCCAGGGGGCCACCTTTTGTCACCCCACCCATTCCTTTCGTTCCACAGGAAGCCCTGGAGTTCCCTTTGCTGAAAGGCCACCCCAACCTCTGTGTCCAGGTAAGAAGGGGGTGCCAGAGCGCTGTGTTGGGAGCAGAACCTTCGTCCCACCCGTAGGGACCCCCAGACAAGACGTTGTATTCTGGACCCACTTTATCCTTGGGTTCTTGGAGCTAAGTTGTTATGGGATTCCTCTTTAGGAGTTCCGCTATTTATCTTAGCAGTGCCAGGGACCCTGAGCCAGTCATTTCATCTCTCTGAAGGTCAGTCTCATCTGTTTAATGGGGATAACAGTAATTACTTTATAGAGTGGTTATGAAGATTAAATAAGAGAAACGCTTCCCACTGGGGACTGGCACAGACTAAATACTCAACAAATGGTAGCTGCTTTTATGATTGCTGCCATTATCCTATGTCCCTACCTGTATAATGGGTTGTTCTACAACTTCACAGGGTTATTATTAACACATTTATTCCAGTTTTATTGAGCATCTACTATGTGCCAGGCACTCTTTTAGGCACTTGGGATAGATGTCAGTGAATAAAATCAATAAATGTTTTCATTCTTAGAGAGCTTATGTTCTAGTGGAGGAAAGTAGACAATAGATACAATAAGTAAATTATTATAGTAAATTAAAATTGTTAATATAAAGCTCTGGCCAGGTGGCTCAATTGGTTGGAACATCCTCCTTTGCACCAAAAGTTTGCGGGTTTGATTCCTGACCAGGGCACATACCTAGGCTTTGGCTTCAATCTCTGGTCAGGGGCATTTGGGAGGCAACACATCGATGTCTCTCTCCCTCTCAAAAAAAAGTTTTTGTGTTTTTTTTTTTAAATAAAAACATCCTCTGGTAAAGATTTTTTAAATTGTATATAAATACTATGGGTAAATTGGGGCAGGATAGTGAAGACTGAGGTTGCAATTTCAAGTGGGATGGTCAGGTGAGAAGGTAGCTAGATGGGAATGTACAAAGTGTCTTGTCAGATGTGAAAAGAGCTAATTTAGCGTCCCAAGGATGTTAGCCCAGATGATGTCACAAGGCTGAAGCTGAGAAAGATGGAGTGACCCCTAATCATCCAGATCTGCCTAAGGTCAGGCCCAGAGTGCCTGGAACTCCCAACCCAACTGGCCTCCCTTTGCCTAGCCCTTCTCTTCTCAGATCTTTCTGGCCTTGGCTCTTGCCTTTCTTTCTTTTTATTTTTAATCCTCACCAAGGATACTCTTTCTATTGAATTTTTAGAGAGAGTAGAATGGAAGGAGGAAGGGGAGAAAGAGAGAGAGAAATATTGATGTGAAAGAGACATATAGATTGGCCGTCTCTTCCAAGCACCCCAACCAGGTTGGGGATCAAACCCGCAACTGAGGCATGTGCCTTTGACCAGAATTGAACCCATGACCACTTGGTCCTCGGGCCGATACTCTAACCAGCCAGGGAACTCTTGCTTTTCTTTATGCCCCTAATCCTGTCCTCTTCCAAGCAGGTGAGCAGTTGGGAGAAGCTGGAGCTGCAAGAGTGCTTGTGGTCTGGTGAGTGGGGCCTGCAGGAGGCAGGGACAGGACTATTGCAATAGGGGTGAACCCTGGAAGTGCCAGCTCATAGGGGTGAAGGTCAGGTATGAGGGGGGCAGATGGCAATCCCCAGCAAAATTGGGTCTCAAGAGTGGATTCTCATCCCTTTCAGACTCTCTGGGGCCCCCCAAGGATGATATGCTGCTGGTGGAGACACGAGGCTCCCAGGACAACAGATCAATCTGTGCCTTGGAACCCAGTGGTTGCACCCCACTGCTCAGCAGGGCCTCTACGGTGAGGGCTGGGGGACCTTTCTCCACGTACCTCTCCAGTTTCATCTCAAAACTAGCCTCAAAATTTCCCTCTATTCAATTTCCCTACCTCTGAGCCAGGCTCTGTGCTGGTCTCTGGGAACATGGGGGTTATTCAGACCTGGGCCTTGTTCTCAGTAATCTCTCAGAAATCTTCCAACTTCTAGTGCCATCCCCTCACTCTGCCCAGCTGCATGCAGCCTGGTGGTCTCCTAGGTGCAGTGCCCCTAGGTGACAGCCTCCTACCCCTTGGCTTGGCAGAGGGCAGCACGCCTCGGAGAGCAGTTACTACAAGACCTGCAGTCAGGACAGTGTTTGCAGGTGAGTAGGTGGCAGGCGAGCCCTGCCCCAACATCCAAGGGCAACACCCCTAACATCTACCTTTGGCCTCTTCCACTCCTTTCTGTGCCTGAGGGCACCAGGGAGACTCTCTCTTCCCAGGCAGAGGCCTCCTCACTGTTCTTTTAGCACTCATCTATTTGTGCTTTTTTTTTTGTTTCCAGTCCTGGGAAGCTAAGAGTTGAAGGAGCAGAGTTTCTGTCCCCAAGTTACTCACTGCTAGCTAAAAACCCATAAACAGAAAACAACATTCACATGTGCTAAGCGCTTGGTTTCCAGGGAGAACTCAAGGAAGGGTTTCTTCATGTGGGCCAGATCTGGCATGAAGGCAGAGTCCAGGCAATAGGCACAGCATAAGCAAAGGCAGAGTAGCTTGTGAGAACCTGCTATGTGTGTGGGAAAATATGCATAATTGAGGCTGGAAATTTGGAGATCAGGCTAGCTAGAATTTGGTGAGTGCTGAACCATAAGCTGAGGGCTCAGAACTTGGTTTTGTGTCTTACAGCTGTGGGATAATGACCTGGGAGCGCTATGGGCCTGCCCCATGGACAAGTGTGAGTATTACAAGAATGGCCCTTCCTCTTCACAGCTCTCTGGGAGCTGAAATCTTGACAGGAACCACTCATGCAGGCAACATATGCAATGCCCTTTCCTGGCTCAGATAAATCCAAGAGTCATTCTTCACTCATTCAGAAACCACGATGAGAGCTGGCAGGCCGCCCGTACAATCCATGCCCTCCTCCCAGTCATAGAAGGCTAGAAAGGCATTAGCCCCAAATCATTTGGTAGGTGTGAGCTATTGAAGGGCTCTCTATAAAGTCAGTGTCCAGAGCCATTAATGTATATAACAGGGACCTGACTGCGATGGGGTAAGGAGTTCAGGGGAAAGGTTCGAGCTGAATTCTGAAGGCTGATCTAGGTGATGAGTTAGAGATGCATTTTTGTGAAGACTGTGGGGTGCTTTTTTTGAGGAACACCACAGTCGTTAGTATGGCTGGAATGTCTTGGGAGGCAGATTCCTATCATGAGCTGAGGATGCATGGGCCAGATAGGGCCTTGGGAGCCAATGTAAGGGATTTGGAATTTACCTTAAGAGTAGCAGGAGATTTCTGAAAGACTATAATCAGTTTTTTATTTTTAAAAGATCTCTGGGTGCCGAAACCGGTTTGGCTCAGTCGATAGAGCGTCGGCCTGCAGACTGAAAGGTCCCAGGTTCGATTCAGGAATATCAGAAGGCTGTTGCAGTCACTGGAGAGAGTGAAGTCAAGGACCCAGCCACCCTAGGCTTCAGGGACAATAATAATGACCTTTGAGGACTCACTATGGCCTGGCATTGCAAGTGCTTTATGTGTATTAACATATGTAGTTTGGAAACAGAAAGTGAAGTCACTTATCCAAGGTCACCCAAGTAAATGGGTCTCTATCCATATATCGGCTCTGACACTACGTGTTGTGGACTTTGGGCAAGTCACTTCATTTCTCCTTCAGGAAGTGGGGTGAAAGTGTAAGGTTTCTAATTAGCCTTTCTCCTCCTCTGGGTCTCCCAGATATCCACCAGCGCTGGGCCCTCGTGTGGCTGGCCTGCCTACTCTTTGCTGCTGTGCTTTTCCTTCTCCTCCTTCTCAAAAAGGGCCGAGTCAAAGGTGAGTCATTTCCGGCTCCCCATTCCCCAGAGGCAGGGCGGGATGGATGGGGCCTGGGAGTTCAAAGACGGGAAGCAGCATCTGAGCTCACCCGTTGCCTCCGCCCCTCTCCCCTAACAGGGTGGCTGAGGCTCCTGAAGGAGGATGTCTACTCGGGGGGTGAGTGTGAGCAAGCGCTCGGCAGGGGGGCCGCCCCCAACGGGCCGGCCCTCAGGCCATCTCACATGTCCCGCCCCCTCTGTTTTCTCCCGCAGCGGCGGCCGCCAGGGGCCGCGCCGCTCTGCTGCTGTACTCAGCTGACGACGCGGGCTTCGAGCGCCTCGTGGGCACCCTGGCGTCGGCGCTGTGCCAGCTGCCGCTGCGCGTGGTCGTGGACCTGTGGAGTCGACGTGAGCTGAGTGCGCAGGGGTCCTTGGCCTGGTTCCACGCACAGCGGCTCCAGATCCTTCAGGAGGGCGGCATGGTTATCTTGCTCTTCTCTCCCGGGGCCGTGGCGCTGTGCCAGGAGTGGCTGCAGGACGGAACGCTGGCGCCCGGGGCGCAGTGCCCGCACGACGCCTTTGCGGCCTCGCTCAGTTGTGTGCTGCCCGACTTTCTGCAGGGCCGGGCGCCCGGCCGCTACATCGGGGCCTACTTCGACAGCCTGCTGCACCCGGACGCCGTGCCCGCCCTGTTCCGCGCCGCCGTGCCGGTCCTCGCCCTGCCCTCGCAGCTGCCGGATTTCCTGCGGACTCTGCAGGGGCCCGGCGCCGCCCGCTCCAGACGGCTCTGGGACAGGGCGCAGCAAGTGTCTCGAGCCCTCCGGCCCGCCCTGGACAGCTGCCTCCTGCCCCCGGAGGCCCAAGAGACAGGACTCGAGAGGGGACCTGAGGCGGGGGACAGGACTTGAATAAAGGCAGACGCTATTTCCCTACCCACGTCTCTCCTCACGCGTGTCTCTGACTGAGCGGCTAGCCGGGCCCGCCGCCCGCCGTCCGGGTCCTCGCGGCCCTTTAACAACCCGACAGGTGCAGTCCGGCGCCACCTCTGGTTGGCTGGTGCGGCGTGACGCAATGGCACATGGCTCGCCACCATTGGCTGCGGCGTGGGCCCCGCCCTCCGGGCTGCGGGGGGCGGGGGGCGGCGGAGGTTGCACGTCTGACGCAGGCGGCGGAGGAGGTGGCGCGGAGCAGACCGCGGCCTGCGCCTGCGGCGGGCCGGGTGCGTCGTCTCCTCCTCCCCCGCGATCGGCGCGGATCCGGGTCCTCCCCTGCCGGCTCGTGGGCCGTGCCTTTGCGGCCCGCGCGCCCTGACCCTGGCTGACCCCTTCTCTCCCTATCCAGATCTGCTCCTCCGCACACACCGTTCATCCGGCTTCTTCCCCGCCTCGCCCTGGAGTCTGACCCATTCTGCCTAATCCCACTGGCCCTGCCCCTGATAAACCTGCATTCAGGCCCTAAAACAATGGGCTGACGTTTGCCTCCTTGCCCAGGGCGCAAGCCACCTCCCTCCCTAACGGTAACGAGGATAACTTATTCGCGCTCACTTCCCCACCTTTCCCTCTCTCGCCCTTCTGCCAGTCCAGCCTCCTTTTCAAAATAACAGAGCTGGGCTCCCAGACCCGGGCGATCGGAACAGCCTCGGCCTTGCTCACCTGGCTCCCCCAGCGCCCCTCCCCGTGTCTTCCCGCTGCAGGTCCCCAGCCTGGGGAAAGATGGCCCCGCGACCCCCGAGGGGCCTGGTCCCAGCTCTAGTGTGGGGCCTGAGCCTCTTCCTCAGCCTCCCAGGCCCGGTGCGGCTCCAGCCCGCCCCGCCTCCCCAGTCTTCGCCCCCAACCAAGCCCCATCCCTGCCATACGTGTCGGGGACTGGTCGACAGCTTCAACAAGGTGAGTGCGTGCACCGGCAGCCTAGCGGGAGGGACCGGCTGCCACAGCAAGCGGCTGAGAGTGGGGAGATCTGGGGTGCACAGTCTGTATGGATGCAAGCCCCAACTTGGTTACTTACAAGTTGTGTGGTCTCTGTGCCTGTTTCCTGATCAGTGAAATACTGAAGTGCTAGAATGTGCCAGGCACTGCACCTTCTGTACTTAGGTATTTCTAATTTTCTCCATTTCCAGGGCCTGGAGAGAACCATCCGGGACAACTTTGGAGGTGGCAATACCGCCTGGGAAGAAGAGAAGTTGTCCAAATACAAAGACAGGTAAGGGCTGGAAAGCTGGGTTTGTATAGCTCACCTCCCAGTCTTTGTTCTAGTAGTAGGGGACCTAGAGCTTTTTGGGGAGTGCTTATTCGTTCAACAAATATCACTGAATAAAGTACAGCAGTAAACAAGGCAAGCAAAAATCCCATCTTCAAATAGTTTCCATTCCTGTAGAGGAGATAGGTGGTGAATAAGGCAATCAATAATGTCATATAAGGTAAATAACAGTAAAACAGGGTGGACTGCAGAATGGTGAGAAGCATGGTGTTCAAGGTGTGACATCTGAACAGAGACCTGAAGTGAAGAAGCAAGCTATGTGACACTCAGGGAAGAGAATGGACAGAGTGAGACTGAGCTTGGAGGATTGGAGAGGTGGCTGGAATGGAGTGGTAGAAGATGGAGTAACCCAGGGACGTGCCCATGACTAGAAATCGAACCACAGCCCTTCAGAGTGCGGGCTGACACTCTGTCCACTGAGCAACACTGGCCAGGGCTTTTTCAGTTTTTTAAAACCACCTTCTTCTATATGCCAGTCACTGTGTCAGACTCTTTAAAAGATATAATACATTATGTGTGTGTGTATATGTATATTTAATTTTTTTATTGAGGTAGAATATACAACACATAACATTTACCATTAGAGATATTTTGTACATTCACAGTGTTGTGCAAGTATTACCACTAGTTCCAGAACATTTTCATCATCCTGAAAAGAAATTCCATATCCATTAAGCAGTCACTTCTCATTCTCCCCTTGACAATCACTAATTTGCTTTCTATCTCTATGGATTTGCTAATTCTATTGGAATCCAATAGTGTGTAGCCTTTTATGTCTGGTTTCTTTCACTTATCAAAAATTGTAAGGTTTATCTATATTGTAGGTATATTAATATTTCATTCCTTTTTAAGGCTTAATAATATCCTATTGTATGAATATACCACATTTTGTTTATCCCTTCATCATTTGATGAACATTTGGGTTGTTTCTATCTTTTGGCTATTGTGATAAACACTGGCAATGAACATTTGTATACACGTTTTCATTTGAACACCTGTTTCCATACTTTTGGGAGCAAATCCAGAAGTGCAATTACTGAGTCCTATGATGACTCTGTGTTTAACTTATCAAGGAATTGCCAGACTGATTTCCTCAGTGTTTGCACCATTTTTCATTCTCACCTATAATGTAGGAGGGTTCAAGTTTCTCCACTTCCTCACCAACACTTGTTATATATTTTTACTTACATCTACCCAGCAAGAGTATATATTCCATTGTGCAGAGGCAGGAACTAAGATATCGTACAACAAGCCTGTAGGGGAGGTGGTGTCCCCATTTTACAGAAGAGAAAACAGGTTCAAGAGCAATTGAATTCCCCAAGGTCATACAACTAGATTCAAACTCAGGTCTGTCTGACTCAAAACCAGCATCCCTTCCATTATGTCCTATGCCCTTTCCTTTGACCCTGTCATGGTATGAGGAGTGGTGGGAGAGACCTTAAGGAGGCTGGTGGGTGTTGTGGAATGTGTTCACACCACTCTGTCCTGTCTGGCCAGTGAGACCCGCCTGGTAGAGGTGCTTGAGAACGTGTGCAGCAAGTCAGACTTCGAGTGCCATCGCCTGTTGGAGCTGAGCGAGGAGCTGATGGAGAGTTGGTGGTTTCACAAGTGAGTGATGTGGGGGCTTTCCCAGGGAGGGGCTACAGGCAGGGCCAGGTAGTAAAGCACGGGATTGCATGCTAGGGGCTGTGTCCTTGTTTGGCTCCTTCTTCCAAACCCAAGTCTGCTAAGGACTTGCTGAAGGACTCGAGCTCTCACTCTGAGCTTCAGTTTGCCCCTCTGCCAAATAAGAAAAGGGCTTTGGTCAGGTGGTCTTAGGGGTCTTATGCATTCGTTTGTGTGTATCAGAGATTCGGTGGGAGGTTGGGGGATGGGCAGCATCTCTGACACTAAGGCCCCCTCGCTGTCACACCATCTCCCTGCCTCAGACAGCAGGAAGCCCCAGACCTCTTCCAGTGGCTCTGCTCAGATTCCCTGAAGCTCTGCTGTCCCTCAGGCACCTTCGGACCCTCCTGCCTTCGTGAGTTATTATTTAAGTTCCCCTTAGGGATGGGAGGGGACTGCTGAGGCCAGGACTCCAGTCCTGGCTCTGCCCTCAGCTGGCTGTGTGCACTTAGGTTACTCAGATAATTCTCTGGACCGTAATTTCTTACTTGCCTCCCAGGGCTGACGAGATGAGCAAATCAACGGGGAATGGCTCTGTAAAAAGATATGTGTGTGGTTAGACTGAGTCAGATGCTGCTGTGGTTTTATCTTGTATTTGAGAAATGCTTCCACCTCCACTCCTCATTTTCCATGCCTGGGGTCAGACTAGGACCCATCCCTTGGACTAAGGCAGTGGTCGGCAAACTGTGGCTCGAGAGCCGTGGTTTGCCGCTCTGTTAACTAATGAGTTTGCTGACCACTGACCTAGACTCTCGATTCCAATTATTACAGGCTGTTGTTGTTCCTTGTGATAAAGCCCCTTTTGCCGACCACAGGACTAAGGGGACCTTAGTGTTGGCAGGTGCTGTCTTGATGCCCCCATTGTCACCACCTTTTTTTACATACAGTTCTGATTCAGGACCTAAACTTAATTACCAGCCCTTTTTAGAAAAATCTTTCCAGAAGCTGCAGATAAAGAGTTAGTGACAAAGATGGTCAATTCGGTCTTTATGAAATAAAAGATTTGTAAATAACCTAATTGCTCCATAGTGGAGTAGTAGTTAAGTAAATTTCATACAGTTTTATGACAAAATATTATGTTGCTATTAAAATTGAGTTTTTTGCCAAGACCGGTTTGGCTCAGTGGATAGAGCGTTGGCCTGCGGAATGAAAGGTCCCGGGTTCGATTCCGGGCAAGGGCATGTACCTTGGTTGCGGGCACATTCCCAGTGTAGGGTGTGCAGGGGGCAGGTGATCAATGTCTCTCTCTCATCGATGATTCTAACTCTCTCTCTCCCTCCCTCCCTCTCTGTAAGAAATCAAAAAAATATATGTAAAAAAATTTTATAAAATTAAGTTATTTTTTCAAAAAATGTTAATGTCTTCTATATACATGATTGTTTTTACAATCTCACCTGGTTTGGTGTCTGCCCACAGCCTGTCCTGGGGGTACAGAGAAGCCCTGCGGTGGCTACGGGCATTGTGAAGGGGAAGGGACTCGAGGGGGCAGCGGGCACTGTGACTGCCAAGCCGGCTATGGGGGTGAGGCCTGTGGCCAATGCAGCCTCGGCTACTTTGAGGTGGAGCGCAACGCCAGCCATCTGGTATGTTCGGGTAGGTAGCCAAAAGGTAAGGCGCTGGGCAGGGGCTGATGGGATGCCTGCCTGCTCATTCTCTTACTTCCGCCATTCCCCCCAGCTTGCTTTGGTCCCTGTGCCCGCTGCTCAGGACCTGAGGAATCAAACTGTTTACAGTGCAAGAGGGGCTGGGCCCTGCATCACCTCAAGTGTGTAGGTGAGTGGGGCTGTGCCTTAGGTCTAGGAGGTGGATGGGCCTGGCCTTGGTTCTGCATCAATACCCACATCTCTGGGCTAGACCAACACAGTTCCCATCTTTATGGAAACCTCAGCCTGGTTGGGAAAGCAGAACAGTAACCAGGCACTACAGTACAGACTGATCTTTGTACAATGAGAGATGTCCCTGATCCAGCTGGGTGATGGTAAGGAATCAGGAAAGGCTTCTTAAAGGAGGTGTCATTTAGACCAAGTCTGGAAGGTTGAGAAAGGGTTAGCCAGAGGAATGTGGATATTGGAATCAGGAGACCTGGATTTGAGACTTGGTCTGTCTCAAACCTAGCCATTTGTATAAGCGAGAGTAATGACTAAGATACTGTCACAAAAATATCCCCAAAGATTATGGCTTAAAGATTATAGAGGTTTATTTTTATCTTAAATCACAGTCTCCAAGCAAGTGGTCCAGGCTGTCAGGGAAGCTCTTTTTATCACAATCATTCAAGGACGCAGATTCCTTCTTTCTTACTGTGCAGTCATCCCATTGGGTGTTGTCTTTGTGGTTGAGGCTAGTTCACAGGCACTTCTGTGTTCCATGACCTGGCACTCAGGAAGTAAGAAAGAGAAGAAAATGCATGGGTGAATCCAAGCCTGTTGTTTTAAAGCCAAGCTAAAAGTGGAGCACGTCACTTCTGTTGACATCCTGTTGGCCAGAACTCAGCCACAAGGCCATGCTGAGTAGCAAGGCAGATTGGAAAATGTACCCTCTGCCTGGGCAGCTTGGAGTCCAGCTCCACCTCTATGTCTGTGTTGGTGGACAGCCTGAAGTTGCTGCCACACCATATGAGCCTGGCAACTTCATTCTGCAACAATTTTGGTCTCAGCTTCCCTGTTAGGGAACTGATGGAAATTCCCCATCTTGCCGGCCTTTCTGTAGATATCGATGAGTGTGGCACAGAGCGAGCCAACTGTGGAGCTGACCAATTCTGCGTGAACACGGAGGGCTCTTATGAGTGTCGAGGTGAGTGTCCACTCCCGCTCAGGAGAGGATGTGGGAAAGATGGGAGGAGCTGCTCCACGCCTGTTCCCCACAAACGTCTGCCTTCTCTGGCATCAGAACCCCTTGGATTTAGGGACAGCTCTTAACCTTCTCTCTCTTCTCTCTTCTTCTTCAGACTGTGCCAAGGCCTGCCTGGGCTGCATGGGGGCAGGCCCAGGCCGCTGTAAGAAGTGTAGCCCTGGCTACCAGCAGGTGGGCTCCAAGTGTCTCGGTGAGTCTCCTGCCAATGGGGCACAGGTACCTTGGAGTACCTTGCCACCATGAATTGAGAGGGGCTGGAATATGAACAGGGTAGGGGAAGGGTGGAATATTACCTGGGTAAGGGCAGAAGGGAGTGCCAGAATGTGTACGAGACCAGGTCAGGGGTGCTGTATGTGGGACCCTGAAGTCAGGGCTCTGATTCCTCCTTGCCCTCCCTCAAGATGTGGACGAGTGTGAGACAGAGGTGTGTCCAGGAGAGAACGAGCAATGTGAAAACACCGAGGGCAGTTACCGTTGTGTCTGTGCTGAGGGCTACAAACAGATTGAGGGCATCTGTGTGAAGGAGCAGATCCCAGGTGAGCCCCCACCTGGCCCCCATCAAACCTGTTCTCCAAGCACTTACAACCCCTCAGCCCCTGTGAGGCTGCATTGAGATCTGAGGCCTACATCTTATCTTGAGTAGCTTTTGGTGGTCTCACACCTCCCTGAGATAGAAGGAAAATAGGACTTGGCATCAAATTACTTTGCCTCTCCCCTAGCTTCTTTCCTCATCTGTCCATTGGGACCAGTCCTAGCCCTGGCCCTCTGAGAGCTATTGTAGGCCATGGTGTGGTGAGATGGACAGCCACAATTATATAATAGTGATCACTTCCACAGCTCTTACAATATGTCAGACACTGTTCCAAGCATGTTGCATGTATTAACTTACTTTACCACTAAAACAAATCCAATGCTGTAGGTATCTTTCTCATCCTAGTGGAAACTAGGATGCAGAGAAATGAAGCAACTTGCCCAGGGCCACACAGCAAGCAGGTTGCAGAACTGGGTGTTGAATCCTGGCGGTCTGGCTCTGGAGCTGGACTGGTACACATAGCACGTGCTCTGTCACAACTTGCTCACCACCTGGCCTCGGGCAAACCTCTTCACCTCTCTGAGCCTCAGTTTCCCGTTTAGTGAGGGATAACTGCCCCTCTCAGAGTCGTTCTCAGCAGTAAATCACAACGTGTGCCGGCATGCCTAGCAGGCACGTGGCAGCAATGATTGGGTGCATGGGAGACTCTGACAATGGGGGAGGAGTGACAGGTGCTTCTTATTCCTCACAGAGTCAGCGGGCTTTTTCTCAGAGATGACAGAGGATGAGCTGGTGGTGCTGCAGCAGATGTTCTTCGGTGTCATCATCTGTGCACTGGCCACACTGGCTGCCAAGGGTGATTTGGTTTTTACCGCCATCTTCATTGGGGCTGTGGCGGCCATGACTGGCTACTGGTTGTCAGAGCGTAGTGACCGTGTGCTAGAAGGATTCATCAAGGGCAGATAATCTCTGCCATACCTGCAGGATCTCCTTCCATCAGGCTGCCTCCAAAAGTCAGGCCTCTCTCCTGCCTGGACACTCAAGGCGGCTTGCTTTATTTTTGAGAGTGGGCTAAGTACCCCCTACCCACCTATGGAACAGCCTAAGCACCCAGACCTGGGCAGGTGAGGCCCCTGGAATGCAGAAGGAGCCCTAAAAATGGATGCCATAGGATTTTGGCCTTGGGGAGACTGGGCAGGTTTCATAACATGTGTGGATTTTAAGTGTCTCCTTATAGTGGCTGCTAGTGAGCTTTGGCCCCTGTCCAGGATGAGGGGGTGGGTCCATCATAGCCTCCTCCTGCCAGCTGCATGCTGCCAGCTACTCAACACCCCCACCCCTCAGCTACTGATTTATTTATTCATCTCAGGAAATAAAGAAAGGTCTTGGAAAATGAAGAAGCTTCAGTTTTACTGCCTGCCCTCCCACTCCCATGGTTGGCCTATGCCAGTGGTTGGCAAACCGCGGCTCACAAGCCACATGCAGCTCACGAGCCTCGGTTTGCCAACCACTGGCCTAAGCTACTGAGAGGCCCTGACCCTTGGGAAATTTTTCTAAAACCCTGGGAAATTGAGGGCTACCCTGGGGGAGGTGTAAAAGGAAGAGAGGGTTGGCCCTGAAGTGTGTTAGAAGGGTTGGAGTTCTCAGACTCAGGGATGGAACTTTGGAGGTTCAGTATCAGCTATTATTTGGGCCAAAGGACCCTAAACAAAATGACTTTTGTCTCTGAACCTTACTCTTCTGGTTTATAAAATGGGCTTGATAATGCTTTCCACTCAGGCTTATTATGAGAATTAAATAATGTGGTGAATGTAAAGAGCTGAAGACAGTGTACAACAAATAGATGTTCAATAAAATATTGATAGCCTTATTTCTAAAGCTGCTAAGGGTCCTGTGCCCTTTCCTTTGGAAGTCTCCCTGTCCCACATACCGGACATGGAACTACTGGAGGGTGGGACCCCCTACCTCTTCACTGAACAGGATACTGGCATGGCCAGAGGGAGGCATGAGCCAAGTCCTAAGGGTTTATTTCTTTGGCACAAAGAGGACATTCAATCTAGACAAGCGAGCCTCATCCTTCCACAATGGGGAGTCTGGAGGGGTATTTGGGGCACCTGGACCCCATTCCCCATACCTAAATCCATGCATGTCCACCCTGTATTCCGCATAAATCACAGCCTCTGTGCAAAATACTTGCTGGAAAAAAATAGAGATATTTAAAAAACAAAAAACGCGGGTGGGGGTTGGGGGTCACTCCTGGCTGCTTCCAGGATGCCAGTTTTCTTAAGGGCTCAACTGTCCCAGTGGGCCATGCCATATGGTCACTGAAGACTGGTTCGGCAACAGTGTGGAATCGGCTCAGAGCTCAATGGTGTCACTGGAGGCGCTGCGAGAGTCCCCTGGCTTGCAGCAAGGCTGGACCTCACTCCGGGGTTCTACGGGCCGGCTGGGAGCAGTTGCAGTGGCTGGGGCAGGCAGTAGCTGCACCGTGCTGGGCAGCTCATCTAGGGGCAGACTGTCCACCGACGACAGCCCGTGGCGCCACGGGTTCCAGCTGATCTTGAGCGAGCCCCGGGAGAAGCTGTCCATTGAGCTGCCGGAAGCCGCCTGATCCGGCTCATCGACTACGTGCGGCGGGACCGGCCCGCGGACGCGCACGTCGCTGAGCGACCGGCAGCGGCCACGGAGCAAGGAGCCGGCGCCGTCGAGCTCAGTGTCCGGATGGCTGCCCCGGCGCGGGCGCAGCGCGCCCCCAGGCGGCGGGGAGGCTAGACCGCGCAGGCCGCAGCGGCGGAACACGCTGTCTCGCACCAAGTGCTCTCGGAAGAGCGCGGCGTCGATGCTGCGGCTCAGGTTGATGGGTGACGGCGGCCGCAAGTCCAACTCGCTCATCGACGGAGCCGGCCCCACGCTGCTACGGGAGAGTACCGGGCCTCCCTGGGCACTGCGGCCCAGTGACGCCGCCGAGCCCCAGGCGCCTGAACTGGGTGTGGCAAGCGGCGCGCCCTCCGCGGAGTTGCGGATGAGGCTCTTGCTGATGTCCAGGCTGCCTGTGCCTATGCCACTGGGCCCCGCGTAGCAGTTGTTGGGTCGCTCTGGCACCTCGCTTTTGCCCGAGGGCGCAGGACACGCTAGGCGCAGCAGCTTAGCCCAGCACGCATGCTCCGTGGGCGGCCTGGGCCGCGCCGCGACCACAGCGGCCAGTGCCAAGACGAGGGCCCAGGTCAGCTCCAACAGGCGCAGCCAGAAATGGACTCCCCACCAGGCCCAGGAGAAGCGGCCCTCGCGGCCTGGGCCTGGGTACAGCCAGAGGGCAGCTGCCAGCTGTAGGCCGCTAGCCAGTAGCCCCAGGGAGCCCGCCACTGCCAGCAGCCGCGGCCCCGGGCTGGCATCCCAGCCCCGCGGCCCGTCCAGCAGGCGGCGACGGCACAGGCAGAGCGTGCCCAGAGCCACGGCTGCGCCCCAGGCGCACGAGAAGCCCTGAGCCACGAGGTTGAGCGTCGGCGTCGACGACAGCAGGTCTGTAGCGAGTAACCCCACGCCGTGAGTCAACGCCAGTACTCCAAGCAGAAGCGGGTTCTGCAGCTGCTGGGGCAGCCCCGCACCCAGTCCTAGCAGGGTCAGGGCCGCCAGCGCGGTGAGAAGCAAGGGGAAGGGTAGGTTGTAGAGCACCAGGCTGGCGCGTAAACCCAGCCGCGCTTGCGAGCCGTAGGGGTCCGCAAGCATGTAGGCAGATCTCAGCCCCGATGCTAGGAGCACCAGCACTGCCGCCGCCAGTGCCAACCAGGGCCCCGTAGGGGCGGCTGCCAGAGAGGCCATTGCCAGCAACGCTGGCAGCAGAAAGAGCACCCCTACCCCATAGACGTGCAGCTCCCAGGAAAAGCTCAGCACCCGCCGAAGGGGACCCCAGCGCAGTGGGGGTGCGGTGGCATTGGCCGGAGGGCTAGAGGCTGGGGCAGATGCCATGGAGCTGGCGGAGGGCTCCGGAGGAAGTGGCTGTCCCAGGGCGCGCTGCGTCGTGACCCGAATGAGGCCCCGGCGTGACGTCGAGGGGGCCTGGACTGGGGGTGCTGGGGGATGGCTTTGGGGGCGCCCCGGCCATTCCTCGGCTTCGTCTGCAATAATAACATTATTAAAATAGTCCTTTGTAAAATGTTTTTGATTTTACATCATTCTCTAATGTGATGGGCAAGTTATTTAACTTTTCCAAGCACATCTGTAAAAATGGGGATGGTAGCAACACCCACCTCACTGGATTGTGGTGAGGATTGAATGTTTAGCATAGTGCCCAGCACCCAATAAGTGTTAAATGGATGTGAGCTACCATTTTTATTAATAATATACCAGCAGTTCTTAATATGGCTTAATATTAAAATCACCTGGAGACCAACTGAATCAGAATTCCCTGGGAATTTTTTAAAAGCTCCTTAAGTGATTTGCCAGAGTTGGAGAACCACCACTAAATACATCCGTGTTAAATTTAAGAACATTCTAGCCCCAAAAGGTCAAATGACTTCTCCCAGAGTACCCAGTGAGTATTAGTTTATTATCCCAAGTTGTTTGAAAGAGGTCCTAGTCAATACCTTTAAGAGCTGTTTGTCCTTATTTACTCCCCACCCTCCCATATGGACCTCACACAATTCTTAGTTATTAAACAGAGTACCACTCTCCCCAAACCTCCAGCCATGCCCTTACCTGGCCGCAGGGCCCTCACAGGACTCTCTGTTTGGTTCGTAGCTGGGCCTGGGTCCGAAGGGCCAGGGATGAAGGACTTGGGAGTTCCTGGGGCCCCCACTGCTCCTCTCACCCTCTGGGGAGAGATGGGGTCTGCTCCATTCATTGCTGCTATCTCTAAAATGACAAAAGCAGTCATCACTTTGCCTGACCCCTCCAGCAGTCCCCAAAGTCTCATCCCCCATGAGGGAGGCACAATCACCCTCAGGAAAATGGGGCCAGAGGGCATACAGAAACTGGGGCATCCAGCTGTCAAGGAACACTGCCCGCCTCCTTCCCCCCCCCCCAGCCCTGCATGGCACCTCACTTTGGTACTTACCTGGCTTGGGCTGCTCATGAGGAGTCCCTGAGGCTGGAGGACCTGAAGGTTGGGGTCCTGGGGAGCCCTGAACATCAGGGAAGTCAGCCTGCTTCGGTGAGGGACTTGGAAAACTGACTGCCCAGATCTCCCCACCTTTAGCCTTTTTGGGGGGCTCAGAGGGCAGCTCTTTGACAGGAGGAAGGCTTCTGGTCAGTGCCAGGTCTGGCTGGAACCCAGGCTCCTGAGTGGATGCCACCTCAACTGGGGATACTGAACCAATCACAGAGGCTGCTGGATCCTGCTGGGTAAAGATGGGGCCTTGAGCTACTTCTTGGAAGTCTTCCTCACCCCCATCTTGTTCTTCCAGCACTGGCCTCCTGATAGTGCCTGAGTCGGGTGCAGGAGTGTGGGGAGGACCCTGGTGGGCTGAGGGGGATGTCTCTGAGACCCTGGACTTGGCTTCAGCAACCAGACCCTCATCTCTAAGTGGTCGCTGTCCCACTTGGTCTCCAGGTTCCCTTGGGGAGGGAGGAACTGTGGCTACCCTGAGCTGGAGTCTGGGAGTTGTTGGGATGAAGGTGAGATGGGGGGATCCCACTGGATGGGGTGCTGGTGCATCTTGCTCCAGAGGCTCCTGTAAGTCAGGAGGTCCTGTCCAGCCCTGAGAATTTGGCCCTTGAGCCACCTGGAAATCATCAGTTACTGGGAGTCCTTCTCTCTGAGCCCCCTGGGCTGCCTGAGGTCCATGTAGGGCTGGGCCAACGGGAGAGTCTTCGATCCTTTGAGGCACCTCCTCAGCAGGGACCTGGGGAACACTGGAGTTCCAAGGGCTCTCATCTCTGGACTTCTGCCAGAGGAAGGCTTCGGGCTCTGTGCCAACAGGGCCCCGGGGGTGGGCTCCTGGGATCAGGTGTGGTTCCCAGTCCTCTTGTGGCCTAGGAAGGTCCCTGCCGAGGGCAGGGCCAGCCCTCAGAGACAGCAGCAGCAATCGCAGCAGGAGGCCATGTACATGGCCCCATGGGCTGGAGGCCATGGTCCACTCTGATGCCTCGGCCTAGAACCCTCAACTTCCAGTCCTCACTGGATAAGCCTAAAAAAAAAACCACAAAAACAAAGAGGGGAATGACATGTGTGTGTTAAAGGGGGCTGTCCCTACTTCCTGGTCAATCTCTTTGTGATGCCCAGAGTGACCTTTTAAAATTGCACCTCTGGCCATGCCACTGCCCTGATTCAAAACCTTCAGTGGTTCCCCCTTATTCTCAGAAGAGACTGAAGACCCTTTCCGGGCCTCTCAAGGCCACACCAGGCTGCTCACCTACCCTTCAACACTGGACTGCCTGTTGCCCCATGCCTTTGCTCCTGTCATTCCCTCTGCCTAGAATGCCCTCTCCCTTCTCCTTGCCTTGCTGAAATGCTATTCGTTAAGTCCCAGCTTAAATATCAGAGAGGTGGAGAAGAAGAGGCCCCTGCTTTTGAGGATGGAGCTGGGTTTGAATCCCAGCTTTGCCAGTTCCTGGGTGAGTTACTTTACCTTTTTGCATCAGAGTTTCAGTAAAATAGGTATAAAAAGAGTGCCTAACTCTAAAGGGCTCTTATAAGGCTTACATAACAAAACACATAATAGGTCAGGCCTATGATAGGAGCATAGGTACTAGAGCTCTTTTACTTTTCCCTTTGTCCAGAAAGCTTTCTGAACCATTTCAACAAATAACCGGAGCATATACTAAGTACCAGGCTCTGTGGATAAAGCAGTGAACGGGATTGGCAAGATTCCTACCCTCATGGAGCTGGCATCCTAAGTAAGGGACAGACAGTGAATGATGTTAAATAAGGTGAGCTATGGGGAAAAGAAAACAGGATTAAGAGATGGATGGGGTAATGGGATACTTTACACAGGGGGTGCCAGGAAAGCCCCTCTGAGGTGACATTTAAGCTAAATGCTGAATGAGAAGGAGCCAGCCATTTGAAGATATGGGGGGGAAAGCATTTGGCAGAGGGAACAGAAAGTGCAAAGGCCCTGACACAGAAATGAGCGAGGTGAGTTAAAGAAATAAGGAGGCAGTGTAGCTGGAGCTCAACAAATGGAGAAAGTGGCAGAGGGAGATGAAATCAGAAAGACCGAGCTGGATCCCAAGAGGACTGGTAAACCAGGGTAAGGCACCTGGATTTTATTGTTTCATAGGAGGCCAATGAAGACGTTAAGCATGGGAGTTTCACCATCTAATAAATGTTTTAAAAGAGGGAGAGAGGCCAGCGTAGAAAGTCAGGTAAGATATGATGGTGGCTTGTTTCAGCATAGACATTTCTTTCCTTGACACCCCCCTCCAACCCTTCCCATCACCCTGGTCCTGTCGTGTAGTAATAGTAATCTCTTGTCTCCCACAGTGGCCTGAGGCTTCTTAAGGCTGCACCTGATCTTCCATTTCTTGTCTTCACACCCCAGCATCTGACCTGCCCCAGCTATATATTCCCTAAAGTTTCCACTCCCGAGAGTCTCTAGCTGAGCCAGGGAGGCGGGAAGGACCCCACAGCCAGGAGAGGGGAGGAGAGCTTGGGCCTCAGCGTGTTTAGGGGTGGAGGCCCTGCTCCTTTCCTCTGGGAAATACCTGTGCCCAAATCTCCCTGCCTCCTAACCCTTGGTGGCCTACAGACACCTTGAGAAACCAATGGAAATTCCAAGCTTTCTCCCCAAGAAAATGCCCAGGCTCACCAAAAGTTGTAGACAATTTCCGGGGGCTCAAAGACCCCTGAAACACCCCCCCACAATGCATTTAGACTCTGCCCTAAGTCCGTGTTAACTCATTTCTCAGACATTTACCAAGCTCCACGCTCTGCTCCTCTCCCAGGCCAGGTGCTGGGGATCCAAAGAGAAGCATCAGTTCTAGTGTCAGGAGTGAGGCTAAGCTGAGGGGCACTGACTGAAAGGCCCCTAACACAGGCACTCACTCCTTCATAAAGGTTGCTGGTTCAATCCCTAGTACTCCTGTGTTGAGCTCTTACCCAGTTAGGCTCCTGTGCTAAGCGTAGCTGAATGTCCTTGATCTCATCCAACCCTCTCAACACAAGCAGGTGTGGGTATACCCATTTCACAGGGGAAGAAACCGAGGTTCAGAGAGGTTGAGCAACTCACCCAAGGTCACACAGTCATACTAGGCGTTGTGAAACGCGCTGTAGATCATTTTGCACAGGGTGTCCAATAAGCTTTGCAGAGGAGGTGACAGCTGAGCTGGGCCTTCAATAAGCATATGCCATCTGCTCACCACCCCCAATCCAAAAGATGTGGGCATCTGCGGGTAAAGAGGGGGCTGCCCAGTACTAGGTTTCAGCTGCTGGAGAAATGTGTTTTTTTTGGGGGGGCGGGGGAGGGGAACGGAGGGTGCGGTATCTCCTTGTCTCAGGGTCTAGGGAGAGGGCAGTGCAGGGCAGCTTCTGGGAGCTGGCCCATCTCAGGTTACCTCTCATCCTCCTTCTCCTGTCCCCTGGCTCCGCGCCTTCCCGCAGTGTCCCGGGTGGGGGTGGGCTCTGGTGCAGGCCCTTCTGCTCCCTGCTGAGACCGGGGCTGCAGGCCATGCTCCCTGCCTGGGCCCCACCATCGCCCCCTTCCTTTGCCAGTTCCTCACCTGGACGTCGCGCCGGCAGCCCCCGCGTTCACCTTGCGCGTGTCCCAGCAGCCGCTCGCAGCGCCGCATCCTCCGAGATGCTCAGACTTGGCTAACAGAGCCTGGCGCTGCCGATTGCTGAGCCCGCCCACAGAAACGGCATCCTTCCTTAACCCTTTCCTTAGGCGTGGATTCCTCTCCTAGCCCGGACCTCCCCAGTCTTGGAGATTCTCAGGGCTAAGAGGGGACCTAGGTCACCTCTGAGTGAGGTGGAAATCCTCCCACAATGCCGCTCAGAATGAGGCAGTTGATCTCTGCATACCTCCGGGAATGGAGAGCTCACTTCCCTTATGCTCTACTTATATCCTTATAGGGATACAAGCATAGGTATGGGTAAAGCCTACCTACAGCTTGATGTGTGTTCCTCAGATCTTTTCCAACGTACACTCACATATATATTTTAAAGAGAAATGAGACCGTACTGTACATACTGGTCTGTAACGTGCCTTCCCCCTTCACTTGGCAATATATCCTGGCACATTTTCCATGTAAATGTCTACAGATCCATCTCATTTCTTATATCGGCTATTGAGAATTGCAGTATATGGTCAGCCTGTAATTTTTATTTTTATAGTCCCCAATGTTGGACAGGAAGGTTGTTTCTAGTCTTTTGCTAGCAAGAATAATGAGGCAGGGACCAAATCTTGCATAGATATCTTTAGACATCTATGTATGAGTGTACCTGTCAGATAATTTCCTACCTGAAGCATGGTTAGATCTATGCGTCTGTACATTTTCAATTCTGATAAAAATTGTCAAAGTGCTCCTGGACCCTCTTTGGACAGCTCCTGATATACTAAATATTCAACGTTAGGTTCAGTACATTAGAGAAATCCACACAAGGAATATATGTGGTCATTAGATGTGATTTAGTATCTTTATTTTTTTAAAATATATTTTATTGATTTTTTTACAGAGAGGAAGGGAAAGGGATAGTGAGTTAGAAACATCCACCAGTTGCCTCCTGCACGCCCCCTACTGGGAATGTGCCCACAACAAAGGTACATGCCCTTGACGGGAATCGAACCTGGGACCCTTCAGTCCTCAGGTCAATGCTCTGTCCACTGAGTGCCAACCCGGTCAGGGCATGATATAGTATCTTTAATGGCAGGGAGAAATTTTCAGGGCAGATTTGTTGTTTAATTGTTTAAATTTCAGTCATCTGAATTTTAGAAATAATATATCATGATTGTCCCAATTCAAACAACACAGAAATGTTCAAAGAACATGTTAACTGTCTTAGCATTGGCTTCTCCAACTGTGCCCTCCCAATCTGTACCCACAGTTAACATCATACTCTATCCTTTGCTTACAAGAACATATATGTGGCCCTGGTTGCCGTAGCTCAGTTAGGTAAGCATGGTCCCATGCACTAAAAGGTTGCTACTTTGATTTCTGATCAGGACAAATGGCCAGTTGCAGGCTGCATCCATGCAGGAGGCAGCCAATCAATGTTCACCCACATAGATGTTTCTCTTTCTCCCTTCCTCTCTCTCTAAAAATCAATAAAAACATAAAAAAAATGTACATGCATTTGTTTACAAAAATGGGATCATACTATGCATATTATTCTATAACTGTTTGCCTCAAACAATATATGTGGAGACATTTTGAAGGTAATACCTAAAAATTAGTTCCATCCTTTTCTTTCAACAAGTCCCACAGTAATGCATGATGTGTATGCACGATCATTTACTCAGACACTCCCCGTGTTCTCCTACTGATGGTGGTTTACAAGTTTTTTTCTACTAGAAACAATATTAATAAACATCCTTACATACAAATACATACATCTTTACATGCTGGTACTCTGAATTACATCAGATAATTATTTGATAATTTTTGTTCAGATCTGTCTGTCGATATAGCTTATCCTTAAATATTAGAAAGCAAATAGGAGTTGAGATTTAGCTAATTTTGCTTTTCTGTTTACCAATATTCTATACAACCATGTATTTCTTTTGTGACCAGAGATGAGGATGACAAATGTCACTAAAAAAAGAGAGATATTTTTTTTCCTAGGGTTGAGCTGAACTCTCCCTCCCAGTGTTTTTCTACCCTTGGCTCTTACAGAAAAGCAGTTTGGGGTTCACTTTTGTCTGACATGGAGGGTGATGTGAAGAATGACCAATCTTTAATAACTGATAAAGAGTGTAGTTGGGTCCTAACTGGTTTGGCTCAGTGGATAGAGCGTTGGCCTGCGGACTGAAAGGTCCCAGGTTCGATTCCAGTCAAGGGCATGTACCTTGGTTGCGGGCACATCCTCAGTGGGGGGGGTGTGGAGGCAGCTGATCGATGTTTTTCTCCCATTGATGTTTCTAACTCTACCCTCTCTCTTCCTCTCTGTAAAAAATCAATAAAAAATATTTAAAAAAAAGAGAGAGAGTGGAGTTGGAGTCCAGCCTTTGTGACTCAGGGAGAGGGTTCCAGCTTTTTCCATTTTACCATATCATCTGACCAGTTCCATTACTGTTTTCATTGTGAAATCTCTCCTCTTTTTGCTTCTTAATAGGTCAACAATGTTCCCTTTAAAGTATTACTACTCTTGGAATTGAACTCAGTTGAGAATAAAGCTGAACTTTCATCTCCCTTTTCCTAGATTCTACTCCACCCTCAATATGTCCTCACACTGAATTAATGTTTCTGGCAGCCACATCACTTGCCCATTACTGATCTGGTAGGTTTCACGTATCTCTTTTTGTGCAATTGGGTCAACATTTTTTTTAATGTTTATTTTATCTTATTGGATCTAGCCAGTTGTTCTGATCTTGTGGGAACTTATCTGTATTTTGGTTCTGTATATAATAGATAATTAGCATTTTAGGGCCTTGCTCAAGATCTATTTTTCTTCCAAGATCCTAATTTTCTTTGAGGGAACCATGTCTTTTCTCTGTGTGGGCAACCCTGGTGGGAGGACAGTTCTGGGGGGCTATTACAGAAGGTGAGAGGTTTAGATCCTTCTCTCACTGCCTCCTGTGAACTCTCTGGTGAGCCTCCTTTGGAATGTCCAGATCCCCTAAACAGGTTCTCTTCTTCATTTCACCCCATTCATGCTCCTGCAAAATCTTACTGGCCTAACAGTGCCCCACCCCCCTCAGGCAGCATCATCCAGCTGTTCCCTGGCTCCCTCTTTGGAACCAGGAACCCCAATCCCATTGTTTTTTTTTTGAACCATCAATTGGTAGGGCTTTTAAGATTCCAGACAAAAGCAAGAGAGATTATAAACCCTTTGGCCAGAAGACAAGATGAAAGCTGATCTTATGGAAAGAGAAGACTGGCTGGAGTAGAGGTAAATGTTCACTCGGAGTGCCAGGTATAGGTGAGGAGTATCCTGGCTCCAAAAGGAGCTCCCAGTATCATTCTGGAGACTCTGGGACAGGAGGTGGCTGGCAGGTGATTCCAAGTATATGGGGGATGGTTAATAGCTTCATTTACCAAGCACTCAGCCAGGAGCTATGCTACCCATCTTACATGCATTATTCTTTTTAAATGATCACAACAACCCTATATATTATTATGCTCTTCTTTTTACAGCTAACAAGGTGAAACTCAGAGAGGTTAAGTAATTTGTTCAAGGTCACACAGCAAACAAGAGGCTGGGCTGTAAGTCTGACTTTAGAGCCAGTGCCTTTAATGGTGATGACATCATTCGGCCCCTCTGGAAGAACCTCAGAAGAAGGGGAGATGAAAACCCCAGGCCTCCCAGGTAGTCTCTGCTGTGTTAGGAGTTTGAATCTACAAAAACAGGCCTCCAACTTGGAACTCTGTTGAAGGAACTTAAACAGTGTTGAGAATTGTTGGGAGCTCCCTCCTAAAAGTACCTTGGAAGCTCCCAAAGAAAGGGAGAAAGAAGGCAAAGGCAAAGGTGATATGGCTGGCAGTGATGAAGTCTCCTGCTTAGACAATGCCGAGGAGAGTTGGCTGACATTTTGTTTCTGGCTGGTCACTCTGGTGTAAACAAAGAAACAAAAGGCAGAACAGATCGGAAACAGTGTAGCCTGGATAACCTTCTCTATGCTGTGCCCACAATCCTGAACTCAGAGGGCGTGAAGACTTACATTCTTTCCCTAAACTGGCCTAATTGAGCCTCAACAGTTCCTGGAGTCATAACTATTTTTTTTTCTCAGATTTTAGCTGCCTTGGACACCAGCTAAATGAACCTAAACTTTTAAAAATATATTCTTTTGTTAATTGATTATTTGATATACACTTTAAAATTAACTGTTCTCTATTCCATTCCCTCTCTTCCAATTCCTTTAAATTCTTTCTGGTATTTCTGATTATTTCTTCTAGTCTTAATATCTATTTTGTAAGCATCAGATTTATACTGCTAATGTTAAGTGTTTTCTTTTTCCAGTTTTAAATTTATCTATTGACTGCTTATTAAGGAATATGAAGATTGATGAAACAAATATTCAATTAGTGTTCAAGAAATATAGTGTAATTACAATTCCTTTGATATATGGTGTATTTTTCCTGGGGTAAGTATTACTTTTTTTTTTTTAAATTTGTGTAATCATTTTTTATTCCCATCCCCTCACCCCTTTGGCAACCATCAGCTTGTTCTTTATGGATGTATTTCTATTTTGTTTTGTTTATTCACTTGTTTTGGGTGGGTTATTTTTGTTTGACATATAAGTGAAAACATACTGTATTTGTCTTTCTCTGCCTGACTTATTTAACTTAGAATAATATCATGTAGATACATCTATGTTGTCACAAATGGCAAGATTTCATTCTTTTTTTTATTGCAAAATAATATTCCATTATTATTATATATAAAAATACACTGTATTTTCCGGCATATAAGGTGACTGGGCATATAAGAAGACCCCCAACTTTTCAAGTTAAAATATAGAGTTTGGGATATACTCTCCCTATAATATGACACCCGGCATATAAGATGACCCTCGACTTTTGAGAAGATTTTCCTGGATTAAAAAGTATATTACTAGAGGCCCAGTGCACGAAATTTGTGCACAGTAGGGGTGGTCCCCTCAGCCCAGCTGGCAACCTCTCCTATCCAGGACTGCTTGGGGGATATTCAACTGCCAGTTTAGGCCCGAATGACTGCCAGTTTAGGCCTAATCAGGCCTAAATCGGCAATTGGACATCTCTCTCACAGTCTGGGACCACTGGCTCTTAACTGCTCACCTGCCTGCCTGCTTGATCCCGCCTAACTTCCCCCCCCCTGCCAGCCTGATCACCCCTAACCGCCTCTGCCTGCTGGCCTGATAGCCCCTATCTTCCTCTTCCCCACTGGCCTGGTTGCCCTTTACTGCCCTTGCTGCTGGTCTGATTGCCTACAACTGTCCCCACCCCTGCCAGTCTGGTTGCCCCTAACTGTTCCTCCTGCCAGCCTGGTCACCTCCAACTGTCCCCTGCTGGCCTGGTCATCCCCAACTACTCCCCCACCAGCCTGGTCACCCACAACTGCCCCCCTGCTGGCCTGGTTGCCCTTAACTGCCCCCCCCCCACTAGCCTGGTCACCCACAACTGCCCCTGCCAGACTGGTCACCCCATGCAGCCTGCTGTTTATTCATTTGGTTGTCCCTCACTAACCCCCCTGCCGGCCTGGTCACCCCAGGCAGCCTGCTGTTGGATCATCTGTCCGGTGTTTTTGTTCGTGATGGCCCCGGGCTTTTTATATATTAGCATGGCTTGGCCAGCATGGCTCAGGGGTTGAGCATCGACCTATGAACCAGCAGATCACAGTTTGCTTCCCGGTTCAGGCACATGCCAGGTTGCAGGCTCGGTCCCTAATGTGGGGTGTGTCATAGGTAGCCAATCAATGATTCTCTCTCATCATTGATGTTTCTATCTCTCTATTCCTTCTTCTCTAAAATCAATAAAAATATATTTAAATATATATATATATAATCTTTACTATATTATTACATATAATGATATTCTATTTTTCTGTCTCTTTTTATTCATGTGTTTGGCTAAAGGTTTGTTAAATTTGTTTATTTTTTCAAAGAACCAGCTCTTAGTTTTATTGATCTTTTCTATTGTTTTTATTAAAAATTTTTTTTGTTAATTCTCACCCAAGGATATTTTTTTCATTGATTTTTTTTGTTTGTTTAGAGAGAGTGGAAGGGAGAGAATGGAGAGAGAGAGAGAGAGATTGACTGGTTGGTTGTCTCCTACACACTCCCCAATCCAGAGTGGGGATTGAATCTGCAACCTAGGTATGTGCCCTTGACTGGGAATCCAACCAGTGATGCTTTGGTTTGCAGGCCAATGCAACACCAGCAGGGCTATTGTTTTTAATTTTTATTTTGTTTATTTCTGCTCTAATCTTACCTATTTCCTTCTGTTTCTTTGGGTTTTGTTTGTTCTTTTTCTAGTTCCTTTAGTTATGGAGTTAGATTGTTTATTTGGGATATTTCTTTTTTTTCTTGAGGTAGGCCTATATAAATATTAATTTCCCTCTAGAACTGCAATTGCTGCATTCCATACATTTTGAAAAACTGTATTTTCATTTGTTTCAAGATAGTTTCTGATTTCTTCTTTGATCCATTGGTTGTTTTTCCTCCATGTATTTGTTTTTTCTTTCTCCTCCTCCCACCCACCTCCATGCTTTGTTATTGATGTCATGTTTTAGATCTTTTTGTGGTGTGCCGGGGAATGTGCTGCATAAATCTGGCAGGTAGACTGGAACACCTGGATAGAGCCCCCTGCACACCCTATGGCGTTGGAGGGGGCCATAAACAATGGCACTCACTTGTAGTCCCTGGAGAGCTCCCATGGCTTCTGCCTTCTCTATAGTCTCTCTCATTTGCTGTAGAGAAAGTGGTCTATGCAGAAGAGACCTCTCTGTAGGCTCTATGTGTTGGGTATACCAGGTGTTCATGGTAGCTGGGGCAGTAGCTTGCTGAACAGGAGACCCTCCTGGCAGGGAGGGCAGGGATATATGGTGACGTCCTGTTGTTCCTGTTTGCTCTCTTTGTTTAGGGACAAAGGGCTCTGGACAATGTAGCTGAGAAAGCCCTGCTCTGAGGGCAAAGCACCTGAATAGGGCACCAACCTGCCTATCAAAGTGGAAGGGAAATAAACAGTGGTGCTCAGTTGCTCCTCAGTCCAGAGTACCCTCAGCTTCTGAGAGCTCCCAAGGCCTCCCAGCCTTCTCTATTCAATGTCTTTCTCTTGTTGTTCAGAAACTATTTATTCAGTCCCTGATTTGTTGTGTTTTTGTTGTTTTTTGTTTTGCAAGAGTAATTGTTCTCTATGTATATATTTGAATTTGCTTATGCAGGGTGTGTGTGTGTAAGTTTCAGCATCCTTGTATGTTGCCACTATGTTGGACCTCCTATTAATCTTTATTATTTGGCTAATTTTCTATGCATCTATCACTAATTCATTCCCCTTAATCTTTCTTTGAAGTAAAAGTAATATGATTTCCCACCCAGATAAGAATACTTTTAAAAAGACTCACAGAATTCTACAGAACGAGCACATGGTTTTCCAACAAATAAATGGTTCCAAAAAAGGGACACAGAGGAGAGTGTTATAAGAGACTAAGAGACTTAGCAGTCAAATGCCACATGGGAGGGCCTTTGTTGGGATTGTCATTCAAACAAACCAACTGTTCAAAGGCATTTTAAGATAATGGGGAGAGCCCTAGTGGGTTTGGCTCTGGATAGAGCATAGGCTCCTGGGTTCAATCCGGCCTCCACCCCAACTGGGGAGTATGTAGGAGACAGCAAATCAATGATTCTCTCTCATCATTGATGTTTCTCTCTCTCTCCCTCTCCCTTCCTCTCTAAAATCAATAAAAAATATATTAAAAAAAAAGGTAATGGGGAGAATTTGAACATGGATTGGGCCTTAGAACATACTAAGGAATATCTAATTGGGTGAGATAATAGCACTGTGGATTATGTTTTTAAAAAATCCTCATCTGTTAGAGATACTAAAATATTTTTTTTGTGTGAAATGTCATTATATCTGGGACTTACTTTCAAAACATTCCAGGAAAAAAAGGGTTTGGGAGTTATATGAAAGATTGTCCTAATAATGATAATTATTCAAGCAGAGTGATGGGTACATCAATATATTATTCTCCCTACTCTTGTGCGTGTTTGAAAATTTTTCCATAATAAAAAATGAAAAAGAAATTCACAAAGAAATGGAAGAAAGAAAAATGTTGTCTGGGGCTGGCTGTGCATTATGTGAGTTGATTGCAGAAATAAGAAGTTTTATTTAATGGGTACTAGCCCATCTTGGAGGGGCACACATACAGAATTCTTGTTTTTGAAGCTTGCTGACTCTCCCAGTCTGGGATGAGAGCAGAGTCAGCAGGAATGGTGGCAGGGCCCTGTGGGTTAAAGAACATGAGAGGCTCAGCAATATGCTGACTGACTCAAGATTCCAGATACCCCAGAGATCCCTTGCACCCATCTGTCCCCTTGATGCTCACCATCTTCAGTCTGTGGCTAGCCTACAAGAACCTCTTATAGCCATGATCATGAGAAATCTTTTTTCTTTAATACTCAAGGATATGTTTTTATTGATTTTAGAGAGAGGGGAAGGGAAAGGAAGAGAAACAACAATGTGAGAGAGGAAGGAACATTACTCTGTTGCCTCCCGTACATATCCTGATCAGGGATGGAACCCACAACCTGGGTATGTGCCCGGACAAGAAATCAAACCTGCAACCTTTTCGGTGTATGGGACAATGCTCTAACTAATTGAGCTACACCGGCCAGGGCACATGAGAGATCTTGATGTCAGCTGCCTTGGGCTTATGATCCCGCCCCACTCTTAACAGCTTTAATGAGAATAATTCTCATACATAAAATTTTAATTAAGGTGTATTATTCAGTTCTCAGTATATTTACAAAGGTGTGCAACCATCACCACATTCAATTTTAGAACATTTTTATCACCCCAAAAAGAAACCTGTACCCATGAGCAATCACTCTCCATTCTTCTCACCCCAAGCCCTGGCAACCACTAATCTACCTTCTCTGTCTCTATGGATTTGCCTATTCTGAACATTTCATAAAAAATAGGCTCACATATACTGTCTTTGTGATTGGTTTTCATTTAGTGTGTTTCTAGGTCCACCCACATCATAGGTTAAGTCAGTACTTCATTCTTTATTGCTGAATAATATTGCAGTTTGGATGTACCATATCTTATTTATTATTCAACAGTTGATGGACATTTGGGCTGTCTCTACATTAGCTATTATGAATAATGCTCGATGAACTTTGGTATATAAGTTTTTGTGTAGACATATGTTTTCATTTCTCATGGGTATATATCTACCTAGGAGTGGAATTGCTAGATCATAAGGAAACTTTATGCTTAACTTTTTGAGAAACTGCCAGCCTGTTTTCCAAAGTGACTGCCAGATAGTCTCCATTTCACAGACAAGACTGAGGCCTAGAGAGGGGAAGTGTCTTATGAAAAGCCACATGCTCAGGGAACAGGAGCTAATCATAAAAATGGCCTCAGCTCCACCTCACTCTCCTCTGATTTCACTACCATCTATCTCACTGTCACACTCACACTCATGTCCACTTTACCCCTCCTTTTCTTTCCCCACCACCCAGCAGCAAATCCTCTCACACTAGTCCTTCCCAGAGGCCTCCGCTGCCATATCGGGATCAAGCTCTCCTCTGCGGAATGATTTACAAGCTCTCTGCCATCTGGATCAGCAGTCGCCAACCGATGGATCACTGATGGTCCGTGAGGTCTGAAAGGTTGGTGACCGCTATTTAGATGGCCCTGCTCAAGACATAGTGTGTGTGTGTGTGTTTTAAAGCAGCTGAAGCTAACAGACCATTAGCCATTTAAGTTGAGCCAGTTCACATTACTTTTTTAAAAAACTGCTTAAGCTAGGTTGAGTTTAGTTTCTGTCACAACTGCGGGTTCCTCATATAAGTAATCCTCCATGTCTTTCACATATGCACGTCCAAAACACTCCTTATTGAGCAGAGGATCCACACTGACTTGCCTCTAAGCACAAATTTACCTACAGTCCTCATATCTGTCATTTTTCTGGGTGGTGGTGTGCAGTCGACTGTCAATATTTAGCTTTTCATGCATGGTTCCTTCCATACTGTGATTAGTAAGTTGACATTTCAGATTGACATTTCCATCCAGATTGATGGAAATGATAAAACATTTAGTAGTTTGGCCCAAATTGAACTCCAAGAAACACATGATAAGCATCACTCCTTGAAGTTGTATGCTGGTTCTGGGAAGAGCCTACTAAAACAAACTTGGCTTTGACTTTTGACTTGCTGATACCAAAGACTTGCATTCACCACCAGCACAATGGATCAAAAGTCTCATTTTACCCACCCAACTTTGCTACAGGGAAAAAGACAAACTGCGTGTATGGCAGGGCAGAGACATTACTCTATCACCACTTATTACATTCCATCCCAACCTTGATCTTTCCATACATTCCACACCACTCCCCACTTCCTGGGGATGCAATGCACTGTGGACATTTTAATATATGGGCTTTCGCTGGTTCGGTTCCCTTTGTTTGGGATACTCGTCTACACTGAAGCTTGATTCTTGAATATTTTCTTTAAACAACTATTTTAAATATCAGTACTTTTTACCTTGGATCTGTAGGTCACTGTGAATAGGCTTTGGAGGGTCTATCAATACACCTGGGGTTACCTGAGAAATCTGTGTCTGTGCCCATGTGTATTACTCTGGAGAGGGTCAGAGCTTCCATCAGATTCTCAAAGATGTTCTGTGACCCAAAGATTAAGAACCATCCATTTCTGCCTGGCTGGCATGGCTCAGTGGTTGAGTATCAGCCTATGAACCAGGTCATGGTCCAATTCCTGGGTTGTGGGTTTGATCTCCAGTGAAGGGCAGACAGGAGATAGCTGATCAATAATTCTCTCCCATCATTGATGTTTCTATCTTTCTCCTACCTCTCCCTTCTTCTCTGAAATCATTACACACACACACACACGCACGCACGCACGCGCGCACACACACGCACGCACACACACGCACGCACACACACACACACACTCATATAAAGTTGACTTAAAAAACCAACAGCATCCATTTCTTATGTGTGTCTCTTATAAGTTCACTGAGGGCAAGGATCACACTTTTTACCTAGACTCTTCAGCACTTTTCCACAATAGACACTGCTACCTATTGTCAAAGGCTGTTAATGACCCACAGAGGCAACATTTTTACAGGCAAAGAAGAGAAAACAGGATGGTTTAATTTGTAGAGTCAAGAGTTGTTTGTTCTTGATTACAGCGTTCAACATGCAAATTACATTCACCTCTTGGTACAGAAATGGCACCCTGCCACTTCCCTGGGAGTTAATCCAGACAGAATTCTTCCTGGGCAGCCCTATGTGTCTGTCAGCAATCGCCTTCTCTCACTTCTTACAGTGATATGTAAACTCTCTTATGCAGAATAACTGGGAAATGCTGTCTTTCATTCAACTGAGCAGCCATCTACAGTATAGCACCATTGATTTGTCAATGGATTTGATATATTCTGAACTCCAGATCAAGACCTCACATTATTTAACCTGTCTTTAATGATCCCAAAGGCACTTAAGAATCCGGCAGTATCTCACAGTCACTGATTTCCACTGGACAGTATTATGAAATAGCGAAGGTTTCCTAAGTCTGTCCTGGCCCTGGGTATTCACTCTGAAAAAGATATATCTGAATAAGGTTTTGACACATTTGCTTTTGATGTCATTCTGTAGGCTCAAAATGAACACAGGGAGCTTCATTTTTTGCTCATCCATAGTTCTTAAATTTTTTGTAATGAAAATGTATTATTTGTGTAAAGAAAGTTATAAAAATACAAACAAAAAATTAAAGGTAAAATGCTGGGTGTTTGGATCCCAAGAAATAGGAGTCTACTGTGGTTAGAAGTCAGGCTGACTACACATAATAATTAGGTATAATTGAAAACTCCTTTTCCAAAGATGTATTTTTGCTAAGTTTTATATATTATCACTAGCTTGAGTTTTCCCCCTTTCTCTGACTTTCATTACTAGAGTCACCAGCTGGAAAATTTAAAACATTTTAAAAATAGCTGTTTCTGGGTAAGTCACCCAGCACACACTCCTTGTATTCCTCTAGTTTCAAACATAAAGGGGAACCGGCTCAGACAAGAATGATCCTTGCTGCACATCCGCCAGCTCATGCATCCTCCTTTTTATTCCGAGAGGCTCCTGCTCAAACGAAAGTTACAAGGTTAAGCGCTACTCTGAGTTCCTGACAGCTAATTCCTGCTTGGTCTTCAAAAAATAGAGGTCTGTAATTCCTTTTTGAACATGCCTTCGAAGTGGAGGTCTTTGGCCATGAGTTCCTCTTCGACATCATCTAGGGCCCACTGGTGATCTGTCAGCTCCAAGGCTTCCCACTCTGTCTGCAAAGAGAACACCAGGGCAGGGAGAGAGGGGCAGAAGGGCTGTTATTAAGAGCAGTGCTGACCTTTGTGAGCACCAACTATGGGCCAGGGGCTGGGTGAGGCTGTTTACATGTATAAGCTCTCAGGTGCTGCCATCCACCCCAATCCCCAATTTATAGACAAGCAGACACAAAAACTAACAAAGGTAAAATATTTGTTTAAGGTCACCAGAGCTAGTAACTAATTACATTTCTCAAATAATCTATCAATGCTGAATACTTTGCCTTTAATTAGTGGGCTTTAAAAATATGCTTTATGAAATTTAACATGCAATACAAATGTTAGTTCATGGGTGTGTTCTTTTAAACAACTGTAATTCACATGGCATAAAATTCACCCATTTAATATATGCAATTTAGTAGTTTTTAACATATTCACAAAGATGTACAACCATCCCACTACCTAATTCCAGAATACTTTCATACAGTTTCAGAAAAAGAAACTTCCTATCAAATAGCAGACACTCCTCTTTATCCCTTCCCCCAATCCCTGCAAATAATCTACTTTCTGTATCATGGGATTAATCTAGTTTGCACATTATACATGCCCTTTTCTTACTGGTTTCTTTCACCTAGCATGCTTTCAAGGTTCCTCCCTGTTTGTACCATGATTTAGTACTCATCCCTTTTGATGGCTGAATAATATTCCATTGTATACATTCCATTGTCTAGACATTTTGCACATATACCAAAATGCTCCATGTTTTTTTGTTCATCAGATGATGGAAATTTGGATTGTTTATACTTTTTGACTATTATAAAATAGTTCTTTGTGTGGACATAGGTTTTCAATTTTCTTGGGTATTTATCTAAGTATGGAATTGCTATGTCATATGGTAACTATTTTTAACTTTTTGAAGAAAGGCTAAAAACTGCTTTCCATCATTACCACCATACATGAGAGTTCCAAGTTCTCCACATCCCTGTCAACACTTGTTATTGTCCATCTTCTTTTATTATGGAGTGGGTGTGAAGTGGTATCTCATTGTGGTTTTGATTTGATCTTTTTGGTGGCTAATGATGTTGAGCATCTTTTCATGAGCTTATTGGGTTGTTGTTTTATTGTTGAGTTCTAAGAGTTTTTTTTATTTTGAATACTAGACCCTTATCAGATAATTATTTGCAAACATTTTTTTTCTAATTCTATAGGGTGTCTTTTCACTTTATTATATATTTTTTCTTTTTATTGAATTTATTGGGTTACTGGTTAAAAAAAAAAGTCTACAGGTTTCAGGTATACAATTCTACAACACATCATCTGTACACAATGTGTTCACCACCCCTAATCAAGTCTCCTTCCATCACCATTTATTCTCACTTTACCCTCCACCACCACCCTCCCAAACACCACATATCTTTCACTATCTTGATGGTATCCACTGAAGTATAAAAATTTTCATTTTGACAATTATTAACATTTTTCCTTTTGCTGCTTATACTTTTTAAAAAAATGTATTTTATTGATTTTTTACAGAGAGGAAGAGAGAGGGATAGAGTTAGAAACATCGATGAAAGAGAGACATCGATCAGCCGCCTCCTGCACGCCCCCTACTGGGGATGTGCCCGCAACCAGGATACATGCCCTTGACCAGAATCGAACCTGGGACCTTTTAGTCCGAAGGCTGACGCTCTCTCCACTGAGCCAAACCGGTTTCGGCTGCTTATACTTTTAATATGACATGTAAGAAATCAATGCCTAATCTAAGATCACATACATTTACACCTATGTGTTCTTCTAACAGTTTTATAGCTTAGTTCTTATATTTAGGTCTTTGGCCCATTTAAAAATGTTTATTGTGGTAAAATATATATAACAAAAATTTCCACTTTTAACCAGTGGCATTAACTACATTTCTAAATTCTTATTTATGTAACAATTTATAAAATTGTTATTTATGTAACAATTTCTAAAATTGGTATTTATTTATTTTTAAATTGATAAGACATATTTTAGTTTTTTTATTTACTGATTTGAGAGAGGAAGGGAGAGAAGGTGAGAGACAGAGACAGAGAGAAACATAGATTTGTTGTTTCAATTATTTTTGCATTCATTGGTTGACTCTTGTACATGCCCTGACCAGGAATCAAATCTGCAGCTTTGACATATCAGGCTGATACTCTAACCAACTGAGCTACCCAGTCAGGGCCCTATTTCTAAAATTTTTAGGTCCCTAAAACCCAGATTCTGTATCCAATAAGTGTAAGACTACTCTTTTTCCCATTGAATTGTCTTGGCATCTTTGTCAAAAGTAAATTGATATGGACTTATTTCTGAATTCTCAATTCTGTCCCATTGATCTATATCCTATCATTATATTAGTCCCACACTGTTTTAATTACTGTAGCTCTGAAGTAGGTTTTAAAACCAGAAAGTCTGAGGCCTCCAACTTTGTTCTTATTCAGCACTGTTTGGGTTATTCTAGGTCCCTTGCATTTCCATATGAACTTCAGGATCAGCTGTCAATTTCTGCAACAAAGGTAGGTGGAAATCTGTGGATAAATTTTGGGAGTATTGCCATCTTGACAATATTAAATCTTCTAATCCATGAACATGGATGCCTTTCCATTTATTCAGGTATTTTAAATTTTGTCAGCTTCATTGTACAAGTCTTGCATTTCTTTCTTTTTTGTCATCTTTTCCTGCTACACTTTATTAGGAAGATGACACAGAATCTGTGTACAAGATACATCAGTGTCATGGGTGAGGGGTTCTCTGGGATATCTCCAAAGAGGCCTTGGCTGGGAAAAGTTGCTCTCTTCTACTTGGTGCCTGGAGAAGGGCCCGGTGCAGGATCGGAACTGGACAAGCAAGACTGCTTTCAGCCCACTATTCAATTTCTTCTTGCTTGTCTTTGATGACCACCTGGAATCGTTTTTTTCAGCATAGAGAGCTTGCTAATGAGGTCTTGATGGCACTGGTGAAGGCTTCCTTGGGGCTGTAGTCTGGTGTGGTCTGCACACAGATAACAATCTTGTGTTCCAAGGGGTGGGGAATTGGTAGCCAACAAACGGCACCTGTGGATCTTTCAACATCTGTGATTTAATAATGTTTCCTAGTGTATGGTCTTTTTTGTTGATGGTGAACAAACAGGCATTGGGTACCTTGGTGTCCTTATTAATGATAATCATCTCACCTTCAAACAACAAGAACAAATCAAGGCAAGAGGAGTATTCATCCTAGTGCCACAGCCACCTCCGAAGTCTCCAAATCTTATGTTTATTTTGTTATAAGTATTCCGTAGATTTTTATAGTGATATTATTATAAATGGAACTGTTTTAACCTCAGCGTCATATTATTTATCATTACTGTGTAGAAATATAATTGATTTTTTTTTATATTGGCCTTATATCCTAAGACCTTGCTGAACTTGTTTATTAGCTCTAACAAACAAATATAGCTTTACTTCTTCCTTTCTAATCTGACTGCCTTTTTATTTCTTTTTCTTGATTAACTTTCCTGGTTAGAACCTGCAGTACAATGTTGAATAGTGGCAAGAGTGGACATTCTTGTCTTGTTCTTGATCTCAGAGGAAAAGCTTTCAATATGAGTATGGGTATTTCATAGATATCTTTCACCAAGATGAGCAAGTTATTCCTAGTTCTTATGATGAAAAATTAGTGAGATTCTGCTGTACAAAAATTATACTAGATTTTATAAATTATAAAATCATTTCATGAAAAGATTCTATGTACTGAATTTTTTAAATGAAATTTTCATCTGATGTCTACAGGGTCCAAAAGTTAAAAAATATTCCAAATGTTTACCTAGTGCCTGATTGGACTGTTTTTACAGCTTCGTTTAGTGTAGATGGAATTTGGTGAGCATTTAAAAACTAGAAAAAGTACCAAGAATCTCAAATTTACTTAGATGATTCCCTAAGGAGAAAGATACATGTAAACTAAAACACATTTTTGCTACACTCACTTTAGAGAACCCATCTTTAAAGTAACTCTGAATGCCATTTGGAGAATCAGTGAAGCTAGAAGAAGTGAGTGTACCTTGAAAGCTTTGTTGGTGTCTGCAGGCATGGCCATGGCTGCTCCCGTCATCTGTTCCTGCATCATCCGTGATTGGTCAGCGGCTGCAGAGTAAGATGCACCTATATGAGCCTTAGGGCTCAGCAGCACTCAGTGTGCTAGGGAGGAACGGTCCTTATACAAAACTTACAGATGCTCGGTAGTGCGTTAGAGAGCCATATGACACATTCACTGACTGGCCCTACCTTACACTGGCTATATGACTCCAGAAAAGTCACTTTACCTCTCTTGAAGAATGAGGATGATAAAGCAGGAGAAGAAAGGTAATGAAAGAAAGCGCTAAACTTTACTTCAAATTTAAACAATAACAACAGCCACCAGTTATTGAACAACTACTATACGCCAAATACTTCATTAGGTACTTTACAGATTCTACCTCATCTACTCCTAACAACAAACCCTGAAGTTAATTATTAAGGTCCCTATTTTACATCTGAGGATTAGAGAGGTTAAGTAACTTGCCTGAGTTCCCAGCCATTAAGTGAGACAGTCAGGACAAGTACTGGCAAGAAATATCGTTAATGTACTAACTTATCAAACCAGGTCTTCTTTTCAGCTTCCATTTTGCAGGCTTACATTGCTGGTGTGGATACCTTGTTTGAGGGTATCAGAGAGAGGGACTACATCTTTTTCCTATTTTTGCCAGGGAGATCTCAGATCTTTAGTTTGACCCTGGAATTTTTAAGACTTTTTAGAATACCTCAGAAACTTAGTAAATTTAAAGAATGAAGGATTGTATTTGACTATGCTAACAATTAGCATAGCCTTCATGACTTTTTTTGCCCCTGGCATGGATGGTTCATTTATCAGAGTATTTGCTTATTAAACCTGATGTGCTCCTTACCATTATCTTGGCCCAAAATCAGAGAGTAAATGCTCCGAAGCCCAAAGACATTGAGGAAATACCAGGATGCAGAACTCACCCTAAAGCAAAAGTGAAGCAACATAGGTAGTTAGGTCAGAATTAATGTAATTCACACTTGGCTAATACCCAAAGTTGTCCAGAGTATGTAAGAAATCACCGGCGGTAAGCTATATTCATTCAAGCATAACCAAAGAAGAAATACAAGTTGTGAAGGCAATCTTGCAAAGAGTTATTGCTTACTGCAGGCAAAGTGCCACTTAGAGCTATGTAATAAATTCTACCTTCAGTAGCAGTAACTGAACTCACAACTGGTGCGCCTCCTTTTAATTAGGGACAGTAAGCTTTTCTTAATTTTCTTTTTTACATAATGGGTTTTCAAACCATTATTTTTTAATTATAAAAACAACACACTTGCTATAAATAATGAAGGCAAACAATGCAAAAGTACATACAACAGGAAGTTCTGACTCCCAAGTTGTAGATCTACATCTAATAGTAAGCTAGTTGTATACCCACATTCCAGTCTCCTTTATCCACACAAGCATGTCAATCACTGATGCTGAGAAAAGATTTTAAAAGTTTTTCTTGCACATAAAGTTTTTGCTTGGCCCAATTGAGTCTGGAAGGTCAAGGTTTAGTAGAGTCATGTTACTTAAAATAACTATTGCTTTTCCCCTCTAGCGGAATTGTGCACAGCCAAGACCCTAGCACTCAGTTTGGCCTGCCCCTCCCATACAACTGCTGGTTTGCTCACTACAGGGAAGTTACCACTGGAAGTTGCCCATTCTTCACCTCTTGTCTGGCTTCCTTTTTTTTGTTGTTAATCCTCACCTGAGAGTATTTTTCCATTGATTTTTAAGGAGAGTGGAAGAGAGAGGGAAAGTCAGAGAGAAACATGGATGTGAGAAAAACATATCGATTGGTTGCCTCTTGCACACGCCCCAACCAGGGCCCAGGCGGGAAGAAGTCTGCAACTGAATCGAACCTTGGACCCTTTGGTCTGCAGGCCAATGCTCTATCTACTGAGCCAAACCAACTAGGGCTGGCTTTCTTTTTAATACCAGTCCCTAGGAAGCCACAGACAAAAGAGTCTGGAGAGACCATATAAAGAAGCACTACTGGGTTCTACATGTGGTACCAGTGTTGTAAGAACTTTTAAAATATATTTTATTGATTTTTTTACAGAGAGGAATGGAGAGGGATAGAGTCAGAAACATCGATGAGAGAGAGACACATCGATCAGCTGCCTCCTGCACACCCCCTACTGGGGATATGCCTGCAACCAAGGTACATGCCCTTGACTGGAATCAAACCTGGGACCTTTCAGTCCATAGGCCGACACTCTAAGCCAAACCAGTTTTGGCTCTAAGAACTTTTTAAATTTTGGGTTTTATTACTCTGCTATAACAAACAGTGGTAAATAAGACATGAGTGCTGGATTTGGACAGACAGTGTGGTCAAATCTCAATTTCTCCACTTATTTCATAGGGTTGCTATGAGGATAAAAATAAGATAATATGTAGAAAGCACCTAGTAAAGTGCCTGGTATCAATGAAAAGGTTTAATGTTATTATCAGTAGTAATCTATTTTGGAAAAAATAATATAAACATCCACTCTCATATGCTCTAGGGTATTGCTAAAAGGTTTGTCTAGCTTTATCTTTTAAAACTTTTTGGGCCAAGATCAGTTTGGCTCAGTGGATAGAGCAAAGGTCCCAGGTTCGATTCTGGTCAAGGGCATGTATCTTGGTTGTGGGCACATCTCCAGTAGCGGGGATGCAGGAGGCAGCTGATAGATGTCTCTCTCTCATCGATGTTTCTAACTTTCTATCCCTCTCCCTTCCTCTCTGTAAAGAATCAATAAAACATATTAAAAAACAAACACTTTTTGGGAGTACATACATCTACCCTTGCACTCCTATGACCCAAGAACCTAGAGAAAATAGGCTAAAACATTATCTCCTTTTGTAAGACTCAAAAAAAGTTCTTACCAGGATGCATCTAATGTGAGTAGTTCAATTCCTTGCTGGAGCATCGGCTTAAATCGTAGGGTCAGTGGGAACGGGACCTTGGCTGCAAAGAAAGAAAAGTTCATAATCAGTCCTAGCTTCTTTATTTTTAGAATAGTAAAACTGTGAATGCATATATTCTTTCCCTGAAGAGGCGGGAACTCCGGCAAATTTGTCACTTTCTAAAGAAATACATCAAATGTCACTCTTCCTTGAATACTAGCTTCTCTATTGCTTAAGAATAAGGGACTAAGCTGTGACCTAAAATCTAAAAAGAAACATGCACTAATCTGTTAAACCTAAAGTGGAATACATATACACATAGAACTACATTACTAAGAAATCAAATTAATTCAAATCAAATCAAAACAACTTATAAACAAGTAGACAAATGACTCACCCCAATACCTAGAAAATGAAGTCAAAATATAAATGGGCTTTCCCTTTATCCTACTCAACTAGAATACTGAATTAGTTTCAGATACAAACTAGCAACCCACTCATTTGAATCCCTATTAGTAAAAAAGCATCAACATTATGAACTTACAATCAGTTTGTAATAAGAACCATAAAATCATAGCATATTAATTTTTTTGCTGTTCAAAGGATGTTGTTACCAGTTTCCACTACAGAACGTAATAGGACTCATGATGTTAGCACTTCAATTTCTCTGAACAGGGAGAAGGGAAAGGAGCACAGATGAAATAAACCCAGGTCTTGTCAGTGGTAACTTACTTGTGACAAAGCCTGAGAATGTCATGTTGATCCATCCGCCAATAAGGATCATAGGGAGAACGTTTGTTACATTGCCTTTCATCATGTCCGTTAGCATAGTGGGATCTAAGACAAAAACACAGGAGACCATTACATCTTACCACTACTGGCAAGGGTTTCCTCCTGATTTTCTGTAAATTTTATTTGATAATTACAGTAATACAAGTTCATTGTAAAAAACTCAAATGACAGCCGAGACCGGTTTGGCTAAGTGGATAGAGCGTCGGCCTGCGGACTGAAAGGTCCCAGGTTCGATTCCGGTCGGGGGCATGTACCTTGCTTGCGAGCACATCTCCAGTGTGGGGTGTGCAGGAGGCGGCTGATCGATGTCTCTCTCTCATATCAATGTTTCTGACTTTCTATCCCTTTCCCTTCCTCTCTGTGAAAAATCAATAAAATATATTAAAAACAAACAAACAAACTCAAATGACATATAAAAAGGATATAGATGATTCCCCTGAGCGCACTCTCTAACGTTTTTAACTGTTGCATATCCTTCCATTGTTTTATTTACACACACACAAGGAGGAGTTTCCCTCATATATATACAATAGAGGGATACTATGTTTACTATTCTTTTTCTGTTTTGTTGTTTAGTTTCACCTGAGGATATGTTTATTGATTTTAGAGAGAGAGGGAGAAATTATCGATGTGAGAAACATTAATTGGTTCCCTTCCATACGCATTCTAACCAGGGATCAAATCTGCAACCTAGGTATGTGCTCTGGCCAGACATCAAACCCACACCATATTGATGTACACAGTGACGCTCCAGCCAACTGAGCCACCAGGCCAGGGCATGATTGTGCTTCTTAATTAAAAAAAATTAATATGTTGTGCATGATATTTCCACATTGGTATAAAAACTCTCATTATTACTATTATTTTTTAAATATATTTTATTGATTTTTTACAGAGAGGAAGGGGAGGGACAGAGAGCTAGAAACATCGATGAGAGAGAAACATCCATCAGCTACCTCCTGCACACCTACCACCGGGGACGTGCCTGCAACCCAGGCACATGCCCCCGACCAGAACTGAACCTGGGACCCCCCCCCCCCCTCCCCCCACTACCAGTCCGCAGGCCAACACTCCATCCACTGAGCCAAACTGGTTAGGGCAACTCTCATTATTTCTAATGTCTGCATAGAAATCCAAAATGTGGTCACAGTCATCACTACTGTATGAACCTATAGATTGTTTCCAATTTTTAAAAATTTTTTCTTGCCAATAAACAATGCCGTCAACAACTATCTTGTACATAAGTCTGCATATTTTTGTTGATACTATCAGAATGTCCTTCGACAATAGTGAGAGAGCTTCACCTCTCATGATCCTGACAGTAGCAACTTTGGTCAATCTTTCAATCTTTGCCAATTTAATGGGCTATAAAGGACATCTTGTTTTAATTTGCATTCCATTGATTTTAGTAGGTCAAGCATCTTTTTGTAAATCAATTGGTTTTTTATTGGTTTTCTGAAAGATTTAGAGTAACTTCTGTCTGGGTTTAAAATACCTGGCTGGTAATCTCACTTAAAGAAATGGTTACTGAGAAACCCAGATGGCGGCATAGGTAAACACCTAAATTGCTGCCTTGCACAACTACTTCAAAACGACAACTAAAAGACAGAATGGACATCATCCAGAACCACAGGAAGGCTGGCTGAGTGGAAATTCTAAAACTAGAAGGAAAGAGAAAAGCACACTGAGACTCAAAGGAGCTGCAAGAGGTAGAGGTACTGAGATGCGTGCATGGTGAGGACTGGCAACTGAGTGTGAGGCTGGCTTTCTCAAGCGGGAGGGAGACAAAAGCCCCTGAATGCTCTGAACTCCAGTTCTGGGCGAGACTCTGGGGACTCAGACTCATATATTCTTGTTGTAGTTAAGCCTTGATTTTGTTGGTATCACTGGGAGGAATTGACCTCCAGGCCAATATGGGGTGAAACTGGACTGTCAGGAAAGAGAAAAGCACACTGAGACTCAGAGGAACTGTGGAAAGCAGAGGTACTGAGGCACACCCAGACTCATTTGGGGAGAAACTGGACTGTCTGGCAGTAGGCAAACCTCAAGGGCGGCTTTCTCTAAGAAGTGCTTGCAGCGATTACCACGGGACACTGACACAGGGGCCTATTAGGGCAGGGCTGATGGAAAACCAATGCTGTCTGCTCTGCCCTGACACTCCGCCCCATCCAACCTGAGCACAGAGGCTTTTGCAAGTATTGTCTCATAAGGGTGTCTCCAGCACAGAAATTCTCCCAGTGTAGACACAGCTGATCCTCACAGCCAATTGGCCTGGAGGTCAATTCCTCCCAGGGATACCAACAACAATCAAGGCTTAACTACAACAAGACTATGCACACAGTCCACAAAGGGGTAGACCAAGAGTGTCCACCTCAAGTAACTGAGAAGGCTGAGCCACTGGGCCCTACAGGACACCTAGCACACAAAGCCACTCTATTAACTCAGGGAAGCACCCAAAATGTGGAAACAAAGAAACAGATCTCAAATTAAAAAAATGGAGGAAAGCAAACAACTGGATATAGAATTCAAAACCACGGTTATAAGGTTTTTCAAGAATTTTCTAGAAAAGGCCAATAAATTTAGCAAGACCTTTGAGGATATGAAAAAGGATCAACTAGAAAATTAAGCATACAATGACTGAAATAAAAAATATTATACAGAGACCTAACAGCAGACTAAAGGATTGCAAGAATCAAGTCAAAGATTTGAAATACAAAGAAGCAAAAAACACTCAGCCAGAAAAGCAAAAAAGAATCCAAAAATATGAAGATAGTGTGTAAGGAGCCTTTGGAACAACTTCAATGTCAGAATTATAAAGGTGCCAGAAGAAGAGAGCAAGATACTGAAAACCTATTTGAGGAAATGATGACCAAAAACTTCCCCTACCTGGTGAAAGAAATAGATTTACAAGTCCAGGAAGCACACAAAACCCCAAGGAAAAGGAATCCAAAGAAGACCACACCAAGACATCATAATTAAATACCAAGAGAAAAAAACAGAGAATATTAAAAGCAGCAAGAGAAAAACAGTTATCTACAAGGGAGCACCCATATGTCTGTCAGCTGATTTCTCAACAGAAACTCTGCAGGCCAGACGGGAGTGGCAAGAAATATTCTAAGTGATGAACAGCAAGAACCTACAACCAAGATTACTCTACCCAGCAAAGCTATCATTCAGAATTGAAAGTCAGATAAAGAGCTTCACAAATAAGAAAAAGCTAAAGGAGTTCATCACCACCAAACCAGTATTATATGAAATGCTGAAAGATATTCTTTAAGAAGAGGAAGAAGAAAAAGGTAAAGATAAAAATTATGAACAACAAATACATATCTATCAACAAGTGAATCTAAAAATCAAGTGAATAAAAAAATTTGATGAACAGAATAAACTGGTGAATATAATAGAATCAGGAGCATAGAAAGGGAGTGGACTAACAATTCTTGGGAGGAAAGAGTGTGGGGGATACGGGAAGAGACTGGACAAAAATCGTACACCTATGAGTATGGGGTGGAGGGGCAAGGACAGAGGATGGGGTGGGGACTGGATGGAAAGGAGTTATAGAGGGAAAAAAGAGGAACAATTGTAATAATCTGAACAATAAAGATTTATTAAATTTTAAAAAAAGAAATGGATACAAAATGAGAGGACAGTCAATATGGGATAATAAGTTTTGTTTTACTTTAAAGATGCTGTGTTTTTCATACGACAGGGATCAGTGAAAGTAAGAAATCTGTTAAGAGTAAAAATTGTAGAATGGCCAATAGCTGGTCTGGGCAAGTAGTGAAAGCTCCTCATCCAAGCAGAAGCTGGGTGGCCATCTGTCAGCAAAGCCAGGCACTGGGTGGGAGCCCCAGCTTTTCCAACTGTGCTCAGTGGAGCCCTGGATTCTGAGTAACAGCAAAGGGAAGAGACCCAGAGACAATGGCTCTAGTCTCTTTAATCCCTTAGCTGAGAGCTATTTATTTATTTATTTTTAAAATTTATCTGAGAGAGAAAGGGGGGAGGGGAGGCAGAAGGGAAAAAGAGAAAAATATCAACATTTTTTTGATACGCTTATGCATTCCTTGGTTGGCTCTTGTATGTGCCCTGACAGGGGATTGAACCCACAAACTTAGTATTATCAGGACGATACTCTAACCAACTGAGCTATCCAGCTAGGGCCTGAAAGCTTTCTCTGTTTTTTTTTTGCTAATCCTCACCCAAAGATATTTTTTTCCATTGCTTTTCAGAAAGAGTGGAGGAGAGGAGGGAGAGGGAGAGAGAGAAAGAGAAAAACATCGATATGAAAGACACATATTGACTAGTTGCCTCTCTCACACACCTCAACCAGGAATGGGGAGCTAAGTGCAACCCAGGTATGTATCCTTGACTGGGAAATGAATCTGAGACCCCTAGTGCACGGCTGACACTCTAACCACTGAGAAACACCAGCCAGGGCCCGAGAGCTCTTTTTTAAATCCACTTTATATTTTGGAGTTCCCAGAACATTTATTTGGAAAAGAGAACACTACTTCTGTATATTGTTGTACTAGATGATATCTAAAGTCCCTTAGATTACTATCTTCAACAATTTAACATTGAAATCAAATGACATTCTAACCTCCTCCTCCCACTCATGTTAAAAATCTTCCTTAAAGATGAGAGAAAAGAATAAACATACCAGTCATAGGAGAAGGAGGCACCACCTTCCTTTTAGTTTTTTTGAAAAATCCATCCTCCGGGTTGTTGAAGTAATATTTTCGTGTCAGGAAAGACTAGTAGAAAAAAACGAGCTTTTTAAATCTTAAAACTATGACATAGCAAATTGTCAAATTATTCCCCAGGGGTTTGGTCAGAAGGCCCTTGGAATATGCTGGTATACTAAGAACTGGCAGCCCACTTGGCAGCTGAGCAGACATTTTAGCTGAGTCACATTTAAAAACAATTTCCTAAGAAGGATGAGGTCACAATGACAACAAACACCATCAGGCCACAGCTTAATTCCTGACTTGCCAGCCTTCAGTTTTCCCCAAAGAGTCCCCTTATAAAACATTCCGATATCTACTGCCTTTAACAGTGAATGGTGGGACTTTAAATAAAAGATAAATGAGTACCTGTTTGGGAATGTATTTTCCATTTTCCCTGAGGACTCTGCTTCGAATTAGGACTTGACTGAAAAATACAACCAAGACAATGAGATTTTTATAAAAGCGAAACACTAGAAGAAAACAAGAGAATAAAGTAGAAGACCTATTTAAACACAAGAGAGGGCCTATTTGGCAACAGTCCGGTATGGAAACTTTTCAAACTACAAGTATCTTGAAAACCAATCTAACAACTCCCAATCAGGTTTTCAAAAGAGCATTTTTCAGAAGTGACTGTGTTTCTGAACAAAGATTTCTGAAGAAGGCACATTTAGAACACTCTTCTCTTAATTTATGAACTAAGAAGGCACTTTCTCTAAGTGAAAAGAGTAGCAGTTGGATGCTTCTCAGCTGATTTGGAGGCAGGAGGAGGGAGGAAAGGTGAAGACTGAAGGAACTTTTTAAGTCCCAAAGAGAAATGAGTACAGGATTTGACAGATTGCTATCTGACAGACAACAAATAGAAATGTCACCAGTACTCATATTGTTAATAAACTCTCAATAAACATTAAAGTAACAAGTGAAATTATTTGGTGATATTTTAACATAATTGATCATTAAAAATAACAGTGCAATACAGGTGGGTAGTGCTAAGCTCAAATAGTAAATAGAATAGTAATCAAGTACTAATTTTTTCTTGGTGTTCAAGAGCTTTTTACAAAAATTTGTTGATTTTAGAGAGAAGGGAGAGATAGAGAAACACTAATTTGTTGTTGCACTTATTTATGCATTTATTGGTTAATTCTTATAAGTGCCCTGACCAAGGATCAAACCAGTAACCTTGGTGTATTGAGACAACACTCTAACCACCTGAGCTACTGGGTAAGGGCATTCAAAAGTTGTTTTAATTGAGGGGTTGGAAGGAAAGCCTACTTAGTTTAATGGAAATCTTCCTTGAAAAGTGGGGAAAAAGGATTGTAACAGAAATTAACACAAGAAAGCTATGCTTGATTTTCTCTCTACTACTCAGTATAAACCACCTGCTCTAAGCAGTAGGTCAATACCCTTAGAATCTCCTTGTCATATTCTAGCTTTCTCCATATGCTGGGAATTCTCTAGTGCCCCTCTCCTTCACCTTCTTTAAGCTCCACCTTTTCTATGGAACTCTTCCCAATGCCTGGGGACCTCGTGGAATTCTCTCTGGTCTTCCTCTTCCTTACCTCGTTGTACTGTATGGTTGACTGCTCCATGCATAGGCTTACAGGAGGTGACATGTAATATGTTCTGTTCCCTGGGAGCTAGTCTAAAGCTACTCAAAGTGTGGCCTACATAACAATGCTGATCTGTGATAAGGGTTTAGAAAAGTTTATAGTAATTTGACATTGTTATCCAAATATGTGATCAAAATATTTATAAAAGCATCAGTCTGTGATAAATTGGAAATTAAAAAATTAAATCAAGATAAGCTTTAATTATATTATACATTATAAGTACCCACTTTCTTAAACTGAGCTCCACAGATGTATTCTCTGAGATTTGCAAATTCTACAAGAAATTTTTAATTTTGCATTTTCATTAATATCCTAATAAAAGAGTAATATGCAAATTGACCATATCTCCCCTACACCCACAAGCCACACCCACTAGCCAATCAGAGTAGGTATGCAAATTAACCCAACCAAGATGGCTATGAGGGAGGCTTGGGTTGCCCCTGGTGATGGAGGAAGCCAACCTTTTCCCAAACCCTGGCCAGCTCTTTTTTTTTTTTTTTAATATATTTTATGGATTTCTTACAGAGAGGAAGGGAGAAGGATAGAGAGTTAGAAACATCGATGAGAGAGAGACATCAATCAGCTGCTTCCTGCATGCCCCACACTGGAGATGTGCCCATAACCAAGATACATGCCCTTGACCGGAATCGAACCTGGGACCCTTCAGTCCACAGGCTGACGCTCTATCCACTGAGCCAAACCGGTTTCGGCTCTGGCCAGCTCTTAAGGCAACAAAGTTTCAATGGCTGCCTCCACAGAGCGAGGCTTGGGTTGCCCTGGTGATGGAGGAAGCCAAGCTTTCCCCCATACCCTGGCCAGTGCTTAAGGCAACAAAGTTTCAATGGCTCTGCAAGCAGAAGGCTTGGCTCCGCTCCAGGCTACAAAGTTTCAATTGTAGAAGATAAATAAATACCAGATACCAGGGCCTCTGCTTGGGTCACCTGCAGGCATGGCCAGTTTGTAAACCACCACAGGCTCCTTGTCCAGGCCACCCCACACCCCAAGGGAACACCCACCCTGATCCAGGATACCCTTCAGGGCAAACCACCCGTGCACCAGGCCCCTGTCCTATCTAATAAGAGTAATATGCAGAATGACCATCACTCCACACACAAGATGACTGCCTCTATGTGGTCGCAAGATCCTGCCCCATGTGGACACAAGATGGTCATCACAAGATGGCCAGCAGGGGAGGGCAGTTGGGGTGATCAAGCCTGCAGGGGAGGGAAGGTGGGGGTAGCCGGGCTTGCAGGGAAGGGCATTTGGGAGTGACCAGGCCCACAGGGTAGGGCAGTTAGGGGCAAACAGGCTGGCCGGAGAGCAGTTAGACTTCAGTAAGGCTTGCAGGGGAGTGGTTAGGGGGTGATCAGGCTGGCAGGCATAAATGGTTAGGGGCAATCAGAAGGCAGGCAGGTGAGCAGTTGGGAGCCAGCAGTTCTGGATTTTGAGAGGGATGTCCGACTGCCCTTAAGGGGTCCCAGATTAGAGAGGGAGCAGGCTGAGCTGAAGGACACCCCCCTTCCTGTGCACCGGGCCTCTAGTCTAAAACTAAGTCCTAGTACTGGTTATAGAAATAAAGCTTTTCTTCACAGTGGTAATTTGCAACTGAAAGACATTTTCTTAAAATAAAAGTTTAGTTTTTAAAGTTATTTTTTTCTCAAAGTGGAGTTACATATTTTTAAAGATTGGGCTGTTTTTGTTTTTCCTTTCAAAGAGTCAGTATATTCTTCAAGCTTGAGAGCTACTTTTTATATACATTCTATCCTTAAATATTATTTAATAGATTTTATGTACTTTTCAGGTTTGGTTTAATACATTTTAGAAAAAATTTTAGTAAGTTTTGAGGCAGTAACAGTTAATAATTTATGAAACCCAACATCCCATTTTGTGACTATTCAGGTTACTGGAAACTTATACTGTATTTAGAGGAATGTTTTGCAACTAAAAGACATCTTTTGCCTTGGACTTCGGCAGGTTCAGAATCATGTGGTCAGCATTCTACTCAAGTTCAAATGATGACCTGGTGGGGTATAGTCACACCATTGTCAGAGATGGCATGACTTCACTTAAGTGAAGGAGCAATTATGACCAGAAATGTGGAGTTCTCTTTAAAGCAGTGGTTCTTCATGTAGGTGGCACTGCCCTCTAGAGGGCCTAATGGAAACCTGTGGAACTTTTTAGAGTGTCAAAGTTAGGGGATGGAGAGAAAGCACACAATTAAGTATTCCTCAGTGCTGGGGACAGATGTGCAATACAAAGAACTATCCCATGTCTCACACTACTTGTGATATCAAACTGGTTTTAATTATCTGAGCTTCAAACCTAATTCCATTTTTTGCAATGGTTGGGAGGGATGATTTTTATATATACTGAATTTCCAGATATGCAACCAGCATGTAAATTTAGGAAAAATTGCACTTTGTTGCATTCAAAACTTTATCAAGAGTAGTTCACCACTTAGGAAAATCACATCCAAACAGTGACTTCTATTGCATCTACTGGTAAGTAACTAACACAATGTATCAGCCTACAATTGAATCTGCCCTAATTTATAGGGATTTTATAGCTAGGTGATTGCACCTGATTTCACCAGTACACCTTCTCTAGGACTGTTATGCACAAGTACTTATAAAACAGAATTTAAATGATCTTCCTTTTATTTCTCACAATTGTTGCCTTTATGTAAAGCAAGCATGTCAAACTTGTGGTATGCTTCCTTTATTTAAACTAGTCATATGGTCCACCAGCCACGAGTTTGACATGCTCGATATAAAGCATGTTGCCTTTTTTTTTTTTTTTAATATTCTTGTATAGAGTTCATCAACTGTGAATTTCACTTTGACTTATAAAAGGGAGTTTGGGGTCTAATGTCATTCAGTACCATCACCCTGAAATCACATATTGAACCTGGAGCAAAAATTCTGCCAGAGAATTTATGACAGCAGGAATTGTAGTCAAGAGAATTTAACTTGGGAGTGAGAGAGTCCTGGGTTCAAGTACAGGCACAATATTTTACTATTTGGTTATTTAGGGAAGGCTACTTAACTTTCCCAGGCTCCCTTTTCTTCAAATGTAAAAATGGTTCAGGATTATCTATCTCAGTGTTAATTTGAGGGTCAAATGAGAACTATTTATTGGTATCAATACATAAATAAATGCTGACTGAGCTCTCTCCACTTTACATCTGTGTGTGTGTGTGTGTGTGTGTGTGTGTGTGTTTAATCCTCCGTTGAGGATATTTTTTCCATTGATTTTTAGAGAGTGTGGAAGGGGGAGGAGGGAGGGAGGGAGAGTGGGAAGGAGGAATGTAGGGGAAAAGAGAGAGAAACATCTATGTAAGAGAGACACATTGATTGATTGCCTGCAACTGCGATAGCCCAGCTAGGGCTACTTTACAGCTTTCTATAGCCTCCCTTCCTGTGGTGAACTGACTTCTAAGGTTATCTACAGGAGGTTGGTTCTGTCAGTCCTGAAACTGATGCGAAAGAAAAGTGAGTACTTCTGTGGCATAGTGGAAAGAGCTCCAGACTCGGGAACCAGAAGACTTGGTGTTAAGTCCTGAATGCCATTGTGTGGAACTTCTTAACCCTTCGTTTCTATAAAATGGCTCACTGATTGAGCATCGACCTATGAACCAGGAGGTTATGGTTCGATTCCAGTTCGGGGCACATGCCCGGGTTGTGGGCTTGATCCCCATGTGGGTATGCAGCAGGCAGCCAATTGATGATTCTCTCTCTTCATTGATGTTTCTATCTCTCTCTCCCTCTCTCTCTGAAATCAATAAAAAAAATATTTAAAACAATTTGAAAAAATGGGATAGCATCTACCACAGAGTTGTTTTGAATTTTAAATAAGTTAATGAATATAAGTGCTCAGGATAGACTAAGTGCTTAATAAATGTTGGTTTATTATTATTATTCTCAGCATAACTGGAAAGCGCAACTGAAAATGACAGCAGTCTTTTCCAAACGTCAGTATTCTCATTCCATGGTTATTATTTTTATCTTATTTACTTAGCACTTATACTATTAAAAACTTAGTATTTCTTATGTATCTCAACTTTTCTACTTATATAAGTTTTAAAAGGAATCTTCAAATTACCAGCAAATGTAAAATCAGTATTACCTGCCACAAATAGGAAGTAACTGTTAAAATAAATGCAACAAAAACAAAATTATTAAATTTTAGCTACACACTGTTGCCTGTGGAAAGTCCTGAACCTGAAGCTTGCTCTGTGTTAAAAAGGGAGATTTAGTAAGTGCTAAGGAAGTGTTAAAGACATAATAACATTTACCTAAGATAAACTCTGAAAACAGTTGGAAAGATTGGCTGAAACTGTTTATTTTAACATGAAGGGGCACACGTCTAGATACCACCTAGAATCATCTCAAATTACCTCTCTTCGCAAATATTACTAATGAAGCACACGCGGAAGAATCTGCCTTCACTCCAGCAGGAGAAATGACCATCACAACCCCTCACATCGCTCTAGCAGTTTTATGTTTGCCAAGCTCATGCATAGTTGGTATCTCTGCCAACCACCACTGCAGTTTGGTAAAACGAGTATAAACACACTGACCTTATCTATACTTCATAGTAGACAAGGCTGGAGACTAGCCTAACCACATTAACATCATTTGGAACCCTTCATTCGTCCCAGCTAAAGGCTTTATTACAGACATCACCTGAAACTTCACCCCCACCCCCGCTCTATGAGGCATACCCTGTTATCCTCCGCTTCTGACAGATGGCGAAAGTGAAACTCGGAGGTAACTCAGCCCGGGTCACCCCGCCCGTGGGGGCGCGATGTTGGAACCGGGTAAACTGACAGAACGAACCCCCCGCACTCTCTTGCTCAAGGTCACGGGGGAGTGAGACCGCCGGGCCCGGGGGGCGCTGACCTGTCGGAGACCTGCTCCTGGGTGAGCTTTTTGTCGCTCTGCAGCAGGATGGACACGTAGTGGCGGATCATGCCCACGAAGAAGGTGATGATGACGATGGGCAGGACCACCCAGAGGCGGATGTTGGAGTCGAGCAGCAGCTCCGGCCCCGCCATCTTCACAAAGCGCCAGCTCCTGACCAGGTGTGGCTGGGCTTCTCTTCCCCCGGGCGCCGGGCTCCCGCTTGCGTTCGCCTCCGAGCCTCCTCACGCCCTCAGCCTGGTTGGCGGGGGACCCTGTGGCAGGTCCAGGCCCGGCGTACTGACCCTCGCCGGGCCGCGCGGCCGCCCACTTCCGGCGCGCCGCTCTGAAGTCACGACGCGCCGCGCCCCGGTGACGTCCGAGCGGCGTCGCGCCGGGCGGGAAAGTCTTAAAGAAGGGCTGGTGTCAGCCCGGCGGCGGGTGTCTGCAGCTGCGCTCGTCGTGTCTCGAGGCTTCGCTCCCCTGCAGCCTGGCCTGCAAGGCCCGGCCAAGGTCGGCCTTCCCCGCCCGATCTCGGCTTCCTCACCGGCCCTGTCGTGGGATAGACCCTCAGGTACCTCCCTGCGTCGCTAAAATGACAAAATGAGAAGGACTTTTATCCCCAACGCTTACTGCAATGGCCTAGGCCCGGTAGCCGGCCCCATCTCCCCACCTTTCAGGCCTCTCTGTAAACCAGAAGGTGAAGTAAGTGAAGGGCGGTCCCCGAAGTCAGCGGGTCCTGACTTGGCTTCAGTTTTTCCGCCTGCCAAAGGGCTGATGACCCTAAGGGAACCTGGGACCCTGCAGCCCGCTGGCCAAGGCCCTAGCTACTAAGCCAGAAATGGCTAGGGCAGGAAAACATTTTAAAAAAAATATCTTTTATTGATTTCAAAGGGAAGGAGAGACGCAGAAGCATCAATGAGGGGAGAGATTCATTCATCGGCTGGCTGCCTCCTGCACACCCGCTACTGGAGAGGGAGCCGGCAACCTCAGCATGTGCCCTGCCCAGGAATTCAACAGTGACCTCCTGGCTCGTAGGTGGCCGCTCTACCACTGAGCCACGCTGGTGGGGCTCCGAAAAAAAAAAATGTTTTTCAGAAAAAAACTTTTATACCTGTTACTGTGCTAGATGCCTCAGTGGAGCAGAAAAAACTGGAATAGCAAACTTCCTTGGGGATAGGAAGAACATTTTTCTTTTCTTTCTTTTCTTCTTTTTTTTAATCCTCACCTGAGAACATGTTTTCATTGACTTTTAGAGAGAGAGAAACGTCAGTCAGTTGTCTCCTGTATACAACCCTGACCAGAGATGGAACCACAACGTAGGTATGTGCCCTGGCTGGGAATCCAGCTGGCAACCTTTTGGTGTATGGGAGGACCCTCCAACCAGGGCATGAGCAACATTTTTTCTTAATTTATTATTTTTATTGATCTCAGAGAGGAAGGGAGAAGGAAAGAGAGAAACGTCAAGGATGAGAGAGAATCATTGATTGGCTGTCTCCTGCACGCCCCACACTGGGGATCGAACCTGCAACCAGGGCATGTGCCCTGACTTCCTGGTTCATAGATTGATTCTCAACCACTGAGCCATGCCAGCTGGGCTAGAAGGACATTTTTCAAGATGACATCTAATTGAGTCTTTAAGGATGAATAGTAGTTTTCAGGCAAATAAGAGCATTTGGGGTGAAAAGAACACTTTTCTGGTTTATAGGATAGGCTAGAAGGTGCTATGTTTCAGGCCCTCCCTTGCCTCTGCAGCTTCATTTCTAATACTACAAACTTCTTCCTGTCTCACTGGAGTTTTTCTCTGCCTGGACTACTCTTCTCGTCGTACCTCTTCTATTAACTCCTATTTTAGCCCTCAGGTCCCTGCTTAAAGTCACTTTATCAAAGAGATTATCTTTGAGAAATTGTCGCTACTTTTCTTTATCACTGCCACCCTAACTAGATTAAATTTCCTGCCGAGGCCAGTTTGGCTCAGTGGATAGAGTGTCAGCCTGTGGACTGAAGGGTTCAATTCCGGTCAGGGGCACATATCTTGGTTGCGAGCACATCCCCAGGAGGCGGTGTGCAGGAGGTGACTGATCAATGTCTCTCTCCCATCGATGTTTCTAGCTCTCTATCCCCCTCCCTTCCTCTCTGTGAAAAATCAATAAAATATATTTAAAAAAAGATTAAATTTCCTTGTAAGTTCTCATAGCAGCCTGTGCTTTTCTTTTATAGTACACAACTGTATAGTCATAGGTTGATTAATCATGGGGATATATTCTAAGAATTGCATCCATAGGCAATTTCATCATTGTGCGACATCATAGAGTGTACTTAACACAAACCTAGATGGTATAGCCTACCACACAACTAGGCTATATGCTATAGCCTCTTGCTTCTACGCTACAAGCCTATATTGTATGTTACTATGCCACACAACACAAGATTAAATCAAGGACAAGAGAAAATGAGGTCATCAAGCAGTAACACCAGATGTATGAGGCTGCTGCTGTGTATAGCAAATCTTTTTTTTAAAATATATTTTATTGATTTTTTACAGAGAGGAAGGGAGAGAGATAGAAAGTCAGAAACATTGATGAGAGAGAGACATCGATCAGCCGCCTCCTGCACGCCCCACAGTGGAGATGTGCCCGCAAGCAAGGTACATGCCCCTGACTGGAATCGAACCCGGGACCCTTCAGTCCGCAGGCCGACACTCCATCCACTGAGCCAAACTGGTCTCGGCAGCAAATCTTTTTTTAAATAAGTAGAAATGGTATACTCTAAGTAATGATAAAAATTAAAGTATAATAAATACATAAACCAATAACATATTTGCTTATTATCATTACCAACTATTATATACTATACATAATTGTATGCACTATACTTTTCTATAACTGGCAGCACAGTAGGTTTGTTTATACTAACATCACTACACATGTGTGAATAATGTGTTGCACTATTACGTAACAACAACTTTTATGTTACCAGATAATAGGAATTTTTCAGTTCCATTATAATCTTATGGGACCTGTAGGCCCCAGCCAACATCAGCCATTTTGTAGACCACTGTGGTATATGTGGTCTGTCATCTGAAACATCCTTGTGCAGGGCATGACTGTAGTTAAATAATTACATGAAGACTACTCATTACTATACTGTGAACTCCCTGAGGTCAGGCATCATGTCTGCTTCATAATTGTAATCCCAGCACCTCGCACGGTCCCTAATGTATAGTGTTGTATTATTAAATTATAGGAGAGGTATACTTTGGGCCTAGAAGATGAAGGATCTTGACTCTCAGAGAACTGTGAGTTTTGTCCTTCAGCAAGAGGGAATTGGGCTGGCCCTGACCTGGTGCCTCAGTTAGCTGGAGCATTATCTTGTAACCAGAAGGTTTCAGATTTGATTTCAAGTCAGGGCACATACTTAGGTTTCGGGTTCGATTTTTGGTCAGAGTGCATATGGGAGGCAACCAATTGATGTTTCTCACATTGATATTTCTCTCCAAAAATCAATAAAAAACGTGTCCTCTGGTAAGAATTTAACAAAAGGAAGTGGTCTGGCTAAAAAGATATAACTTAGAACAGTTAGATCTGTGTCAGAATAAAAAGTCTTGAAAGCAAGAGATTATTGATCAGATATAGGGGTTGAAATTTTCTCAACACTTGAATTTAGATAGCATTACAGCTTCAGCTTTGAATAGTTTTCTTTGAGCTATAGCTTTAACCTCTCAGAATTTATCTAGCTTTGAGAGAGTCACTTCTGTTCTCTGATTTTGCTGTAGAAAATAATTTAACTGCAGAAAATTGGTCAAAATGGTTGCCAAAAGACGACTATCAAAATCTGAGGATAAAGAGACCTTGACAGAAGATGCCTCTAGTAAGTATCTACTCATTTGTTGCTGTATTTTCTATAGCAAATGTATATGGCAGTATTTCATCTTTTCTTGTGGCTGAATACTTTTCCTTTATACCACATCTTTATCCAATCATAATGGAGTACTACACAGCCATAAGAAAAGATAAAGTACTGCATTTGTGACAACTTGAGTGAATTTTGAGAATATCATGCTAAGTGAAATAAGCCATATCGAAAGCATAAGAACCATATGATTTCACTTGTGTGAGATATATAACAGAAAGCAACTAATGAACAAACAAAACTCATAGACAACAGTATGGTGGCTCTCAAAGGGGGAAATGAGGATGGGGATAGGTTGAAGAGGGTAAAAGAGGTCAAATATGGTGACAGAAGGAGACTTCACTGTATGGTGAGCATACAATGCAATATACAGATGATGTTTTATATATAGAATTGTACATTAGAAACTTATATAATCTTATTAACCAGACACCCCAATAAAATTAATAAAATAAAAGAAACATGTGAGGCACTTAGATACGATGGTCCTATTTTCAAATGCTGGGAGTCATTAAGGCTTAATGAAGATCCTTCATCTTCTAGGCCCAAAGTATACCTCTCCTATAATTTAATAATACAACACTATACATTAGGGACTGTGCGAGGTGCTGGGATTACAATTATGAACCAGACATGATGCCTGACCTCAGGGAATTCACAGAATAGGTATACAAAGATACAATATAGACCCAACCCTTTAAAAAAAACTTATGGTCCCCTGCCATAAAAAAGTTATGTTCTAGATAAATGCTCTGATAGTGATATATAAAGAAAGGAATCATATCAAAGAAAGCATACCAGAGGCAAAGAAATATATTCTGTGCATGTGAGAATGTGGTTGACAGAGGCCCAAGAGTTCCGACAAGAAGTTAATAGTTTTTCCATTTATTACACTCATCTACCCTATTACGGCGACTCTAACTTGTACCAGGGAAGAAGAGTAGGAATGTAATCATGTTCAACATCAAATATCTATTTGTTTTGTTAATTATATTTTATTCTCATGTGTTGAAAGCCTTGGGATGGAACCAGTCTGGTCTTTGTATTCAAAGATATGATGCAGGAGAATCTGCCCCAGACTTCTATCCCTTCAGCTAGATAAAGATAATTGGTTCTCAAACTTTGGAGTGCATCTGGATTATTACCTAGAGAGCTTATTAAAAAATCAGACTCCCATGCCCCATTCCCAAAATTTTTATTTCATAAGCTCTGTAATGTGACCAAAGAATATGCTTTTTTTAAAAAATATTTTATTGAATTTTTTTTTTTTTACAGAGAGGAAGGGAGAGAGATAGAAAGTCAGAAACATCGATGAGAGAGAGACATCGATCAGCCGCCTCCTGCACGCCCCACACTGGAGATGTGCCCGCAAGCAAGGTACATGCCCCCCAACCGGAATCGAACCTGGGACCTTTCAGTCCACAGGCCGACACTCCATCCACTGAGCCAAACTGGTCTCGGCCAAAGAATATGCTTTTAATAAGGTTTCCAGTGGTTCTAGACTAGAGCAATGGTTTACAGACATCAACTTGAGAGACCCTGACTGCTTTAGAATTTAGGTGGAAACATTTCCATGGTTATTGTTAGAAATGGCACATTTTTAATTATTCTAATGAAATGAAACCTTACTAGATGAAAACAATTATATTTATTAATTATTCTGTCTGTTTGGAAGCCACTATTGAACCATTGTTAAAAATAAAATTTTACTACACTGTCAATTCTAACATAATTCTTCAGGAACCTCTCAATTTTCCTTTTAGGGTTATTATTGTAGGGTTTACAGTTTTATCTTTGCTTTACTATTTGTCACATTCTTAATTTTTTTTCACAATCTTGAAAATTTTGTCTATTTTCAGATGCCAGGAAGCAACCACTCTCCAAAAAGACAAAGAAATCACATGTTTATTATGAAGTTGAAGAAAATGACAGTGCATTTATAAAGCTTCTTAAGACATCAGGAATTATTCTTAAAACAGGAGAGAGTCAAAATCAGCTAGGTGATATTTTAATATAACCCTTTTGTCTGGGTATAGTGAATCATGGGTTTTTTAAATAGAAAGGAATGAAGATTAAAAATGGGAGTACCATTTGTCTTGAGACAAAGATAAAATTGAAATTGTTTTTTAGAGAATATTATTATAGTGTTTGGGTCTGATAAATACATGTGAAGTACTTCTGATTCCATCTCCTTTTATAGAAAACTGTTATATAATAGTATTGCTTTGTGTTTTCTTATGAAAAAACAAATTAATACCCTTAGAACAGTTAGATCTGTGTCAGAATAATTTTATAAGAAAATTTATATTCTATATAATAAAAGGCTAATATGCAAATAGACAGTCAGTTGGACATCCTCCAAGGGCTCCCAGACTGCGAGAGGGCGAAGGCCCGGCTGAGGGACCCCCTTGAGTGCACAAATTTGCGTCTATTATCCATATAAGAATGTAAACGCCTGCTTTTGGTGTATAGATTATTTCATCCTGCTAAGATAACACCATGTCATTTTTAGAACACTTAGTAGCTATTCTCTGTCAAAGCTGCCTTTGTTTTACTGTGGGTTTAGAATATTTGGCTTTGAATTAAGTTGTAAATATCTTTTTATTTTTATTTATTTATTTTTCCATTTTTTTAAATTAATGTTATACATCTATACATGTCTTCCCATTGCCCCACTCTCCACTCCCATATATGCCCTCAACCTCCAGTGTCTTGCGTCCATTGGTTATGCTTATATGCATGCATACAAGTCCTTCGGTTGATCTTTTATCTACCCCACCTCTCCCTAACCTTCCCGCTGTAATTTGACAGTCTGTTTGATACTTTACTGCCTCTGTATCTATCTTTTTGTTCATCAGTTTATATTGTTCTTTATTATCCATAAATGAGTGAGATCATGTGGTATTTTTCTTTCATTGACTGGCTTATTTCACTTAGCATAATGCTCTCCAGTTCCATCCAGTTTGCTGCAAATGGTAAGACTTCCTTTTTTATGGCAGCATAGTATTCCACTGTGTAGATGTACCATAGTTTTCTAATCCAGTCATCCGCTGACAGGCACCTAGGCTGTTTTCCAAATTGTAGCTATTGTAAATTGTGCTGCTATGAGCATAGGGGTGCATAAATCCTTTCTGATTGGTGTTTCTAGTTTCTTACAATATATTCTTGAGAGTGGGATTGCTGGGTCTAATGGGAGTTCCACATTTAGTTTTTTGAGGAAACTCCATCCTGTTCACAGTGGCTGCACCAGTCTGCATTCCCATCAGTAGGGCACGAGGGTTCCTTTTTCTCCCATCCTTGCCTTCATTTGTCGTTTGTTGATTTGTTAATGGTTGCCATTCTGACAGGTGTGAGATGGTATCGCATTCTTATTTTGTTGGTGGTGTTTTCCAATTTAATTATAATGTGCCTTTTGAGGTTTGTTCTTTGGGGTTCATTTTGCTTGGGACTCTGTGAGCTTCTTGGGTTTGTGTGGATTTTTTCTTCTCTATATCAGAGAAGTTTATTTCTTCAAACAGGTTTTCTATTCCTTGCTCAATTTCCTCTCCTTCTTGAACCCCTATTATGTGGATGTTGTTTTGTTTTGTGTTGTCCCAATGTTCCGTTAGGTTCTCCTCCTGCTTTTTAATTTTCTTTTCTTGAAGCTTTTCTACTGGGGTATTTTTTCCTACCTTGTCTACTAGCTCACTGATGTGGCCCTCTGCTTTTTCTAGTCTACTTTTGATGCTTTCTATTGAGTTCTTTACAGCAGCGATATCATTTTTCATTTTTTCTTGGTTCTTCATTTCCTCTTAGTTCTTGCTCATATTGTTGAATTTATCTTCCATTCTTTTCAGCCACCTTATGACCATTTCTGTGAATTCTTTCTCTGGTAGTTTGCTTGCCTCCTTTTCATTTACTTCCTATTCTGGTGATTCCTGCTTTTCTTTTACATGTGGGCTGTTTCTTTGTCTCCCCATGGTCTCTTCTCTCCGGGTGTCAGGTTATATAGTTCTCTCTCTCCTTATCCCAGGAAACATCCTACCTTTCCATGTTGGAGCTCCTCTGAATCCGAGTGTTTATGCCAATTAGGGACTGGTGTTCTGGGGTTTGCAGCAGTTTGATTGGTGCCGTAGTTGTAGATTTTCAGGCTTCCAATAACATCCACTTTCCCTTTCAAGATCACGGGGTCTTCACATCCAAGCTGGTGGCTCTGGGAGGGAACCCAGCAGCAGTAGGGGCTTCCCAGTCAGAAGAGCCCCATCCAGCAGTCCCCCACCTTCTGGAGTACAGCTGTCCCTTTACTTGACAACTAACACTCCCCGTATGATCCTCAGCTGCTCTTTCTGTCTGCTCCGGGACAAGGGTCAAGACACATCTGTCTATTCCACCCCCATTTTTCTCTCTCTATTTTTTTAAAGGGAGAGGGTGAGGGAGAGAGAGAAATATCAATGATGAGATAAAATAATTGATTGGCTGTCTCCAGTTTGCCCTGTACTGAGGGGTCGAGCTCACAACCCAGGCATGTATCCTGAGCGGAAATTGAACTGTTACCTCCTAATTCATAGGTAGATACTCAGCCAATGAGCCATGCCAGCCGGGCTGTCTTTTTTTTCAATCCTCACCCAAGCATATGTTTTTACTAGGGGCCAGTGCATGATTTCATGCACCTTGAACTGTGGGCCATGAGGCTGCAGTGGACATAGGGTGGATCTTGACCCATCCTCCTTGCCCCTGCCCAACCCCTCCCACCGCAGCCCCCAATCTCCTTTGTAGTGACAGTTCCACTCCTATCACCACCACTCTCATGTGCTGATGGTGCCAAGGAATTGCTGATGGTGCCAAGGAATTGGGGCTGGTGCCAGCAGCAGGTGTGAGTGCCCAGCAAGATCGCAGCACACAGGAGCAAAGAATTTTTAGTAACCACCAGAGGCTTGGCCCGATGACAGTGACCCTGCTCTGGCACCCCTACTCACTTGTTCCACCATCCTGCCCACCATGTTTTTTTTTTTTTTTTTTGGTTTGTTTGTTTTTTAAATATATTTTATTGATATTTTACAGAGAGAAAGGGAGAGGGATAGAGAGTTAGAAACATCGATGAGAGAGACATTGATCAGCCGCCTCCTGCACGTCCCCTACTGGGGATGTGTCTGCAACCAGGAATCGAACCTGGGACCTTTCAGTCTGAAGGCCGACTCTCTATCCACTGAGCCAAACCGGTTTTGGTGATGCCCACCATGTTTTGCACTCTGCTGCTGATGCCTGCCATGTTCTGCACACACTCTCTGGTGGTCAGTGCACATCATAGTGACCTGGTTTGGTTGTTCCACTGTTTGGTCTATTTGCATATTAGGGTTTTATATATTACAGATTGATTTTAGATAGAGAAGCATCGATCAGTTGCCTTCCCTATGCACCTTGACTGGGGATCTAACCTGTACCATAAGTATGTGCCCTTACCGGGAATCGAACCTGCAAACTTTTGGTTTATGGGAGAATGCTCCAACCAACGGAGCCATTTGCCCAGGGGTAGGTTGTAAATATCTTTATTCATTTAATCAGATAGGAAGCTTGGGTCTTGAGGAAAGTAAACTATGGTAGGAGAGGTTAAGGACTACTCTGGTGACCAGCTATTCTTTTTTTATAGCTGTGGATCAAATCGTTTTCCAAAGAAAGCTGTGTCAGACTCTGAGGAAACATCCTTCTTATCCCAAAGTATGTATTTTCTTCCTGGTACTTTTACTTTTGCTAGCAGTACTCTGGAATTGAAAATTTAAAGGCATTGTTATAAGGTTGAAAGTGCTAGAATGATTTTTAGCTAACCCACAACAAATGTTAAATTAAAAATCTTACCCTGTCATTTTTTTTTTTCATTTCATTAGATAATAGAAGAATTTGTTAATGGCCTGGAGTCTTACATTGAGGATCAAGACATTTTCAGAAACTGTCTTTTGTCTTGTGAACGTCTGCAGAATGAGGAAGCGAGGTGTGGATAGGAGGCGTGAAACAATGCTGAAATTTAGTCTGTTACACTAACTGGTGGGGGTGGGGTAAAAGTGTAAAATGCAATTTTTTTGAATTTCACTTTTAATTTATAGTTCTCTTTTCCTCAGAGTTTTATCCTGACTTGTAAATTATTAAGTTTATAGTTATGAGTCTAAGACCCATGTGTTTTCTAGAATGTTTCTCATTTGTTGATAAAATGTCAACTCTACTTTTTTCTCGCTTAAGAACCATCTTCTGATGTTCTGTATTTCTTATCTACCAGGATGGTTTCTCTATAAAGCTTATATAATTTAACCATTTTTATGGAGAAAGAATAAGAAGCATATTAAAACAAGGAAAACAAAATAGAAAACAAGTTTCTTTATTTTTACAGCATGGGCACATCGTACTCTAAGAGCCTCATTAAATTGCTTCTGGGGATTGACATATTACAGGTGAGACTGTGCCACTTTTTTTGTGAACATTTGTTGGATGTGATCTGTGGTATATGCCCAAGCATAAGTGTTTGGAGCATATAGGATAGAGTAGGTTAATGGGAGTGTTTGGGTTTGAAACAGTTACCATAGCTCTGTTGCTGAAATGCATCTGGTAGGGCAGTGTCTTTGTCTTTGGACTGAGCTGGTTAGCCCAAAACATTTCAATGTCTTGTTTATTTCTTTGGCCTGTTTTCTATTTGGAAAGTTTCATCCCGTGTGCCCTGAGTACCCTTCTGTATCTCAACCATGTTCACATCTGAGTCATCTCCCATTTAGCTCTTAATTTGCTTATTAAATTAATTTTGCCCTTTCCTCTCCTTTATTTTTAAAAAATTTATTTATTTTTACTTTTTATTTTTTTAAGAAAAATGATCTTACTAGAATAATATTACATGCAATAAGCATTAATATTTCAAGAATAAAAGGATTTTAAGTATAATATTACTAAAACTATACTAACAGTATGATATCATAAAAGTTGTAGGAAATATTAAAAATCTGCAAATACCAGGATTACTTCTATGATATACTAGAATATCTCCCCCCACCCTCCTGGCTCTATTTTTGTTCATCGGTTTATGTTGTTCATTGTATTCCACAAATGAGTGAGATCATATGATATTTATCTTTCTCTGACTTGCTTATTTCACTTAGCATGATGCTTTTAAAGTATTTTGTCAGATATGAGTATTGCTACTCTAGCTTTTTTTTTCTTTTCCATTTCTATGGAAAAATTTTTCCATCCCTTCACTTTCATCTTGTGTGTGTCTTTTGTTTTGAAGTGGGTCTCTTGTAGACAGCATACAGTATAGTTGGGTCATGTTTTTATATCCATTCAGCTACTGTACACCTTTTGATTGGAGCATTTAATCCATTTACATTTAGGGTTATTGAGAGGTATTTATTTATAACTATTTTTATTCTATATGGCTAGGTTTCTCTTTCTGTTTCTTCTCAACCTTCCCTTACAGCAATCCCTTTAGCATTTCTTGTAATGCTGGCTTGGTGGTGATGAACTCCTTTAGCCTTTCTTTTTTTGTCTGGGAAGCTCTTTATTTGACCCTCTATTTTGAATGATAGTCTTGCTGGATAGAGTAATCTTTGTTTCAGATCCTTGCTTTTATCTTGAGTACTTCATGCCATTCCTTTCTGGCCTGTAGAGTTTCTGATGAGAAATTAAGTGTCAGCCTTATGGGAACTCCTTTGTAGGTAACAGTTTTCTTTTCTCTTGCTGCTTTTAAGATTCTTTGTCTTTAATTTTTGGCATTTTAGTTATGATGTGTCTGGATATGAGTCTGTTTGGGTTCTTCTTGTTTGGGGTTCTCTATGTCTCCTGAACTTGTGTGACTTTTTCCTTTACCAGGTTAGGGAAGTTTTCTACCATTATTTCTTCAAACACCTTCTCTTTTCCTTTCACCCTTTCTGCCTCTTATGGCACACCTACTATTCTAATATTGTTACATTTCACATTGTCCCACAGCTCCCTTAAGCTGTCCTGTTTTTTTTGTTTTTTCTATTTGGTTCTCTGAGTGATATTTTCAACTCTGTCTTCTAATTCACTGTTTGATCCTCAGCTTCCCCTAATCTGCTGTGTATTCCTTTCAATGTGTTCTTTATTTGTGTTATGTCATTTTTTATCTCAGATTGTTTTTTTTTTCATAGTTTCTATATCTTTTTCATGCTGCTGAGCAATTTTTAAAAAATATATATTTTATTGATTTTTCAGAGAGGAAGGGAGAGGGACTGAGAGCTAGAAACATTGATGAGAGAGAAACATCGATCAGTTGCCTCCTGCACACCCCCACACTGGGGATGTGCATGCAACCAAGGTACATGCCCTAGACAGGAATCGGACCTGGGACCTTTCAGTCCGAAGGCCAACGCTCTACCCACTGAGCCAAACCAGTTTTGGCCTGTTGAGAATTTTTAACACCATTACTCTGAACTCTGTTTCAGAAAACTCTTATCTCTGCTTCATTTATTTCTTCTTCTGAAGAATTTGCTAGTTTTTTCATTTGGGGTTGTTTTTTTGTTTCCTCATTTTGGTTGTCTGTTTGGGTTTGGACTGTTTTAAGTAGATCCTCTATACCTCTCAATCTCGAGTTCAGGACAGTTTCTGACTAATTTGATCAGGCAAAGACTTAAAGCCTTCAGAGATAGTCTCTGTCTACTCTGTCTATAGACTGATATGATTCCAACTTGTATTGCCCCCCAGGCAATCATCCTTAGGTGTGGTGAGAGTTTTTCAACAGGGTAGGGTAGTTACTTCTACCTTGAGGCTAATTGTTACTTTTAATCTGTTAAGTGGCCTCAGGGCAAGGTGTTTTCTAATAGGTTGTGCCAATTGCCTTCCTCTCAGGCAAGGCAAATGTCTGGATGGGAAAGATGTCTTCTTCTGTGTGAGGGAATGACTCAGCTCAGGAAACTTGGGCTGTCTGTCTTCTGAGCTCTATCCCCTGAGTCCCCAATCCTGGGTTCTGCTCTCACAGCTCCAGTCCATTTCACCCTCACTCTGCCAGAGCACAAGATACATGGCTCTACAGGGAATTCTTGTGTGTTGGCCCTTTAAGAGGGTACCTGAACTTTCAGCTGCCACTCCCTGGCAGACAGCATCCCACTGCTTTTCACAGCTGGATGTTGTGTGAGTACCCTCCTCAGTTTTGTTCTCTCTGCTGGGGAGCTCAGCCTCAGTATTAGATCCCAGAGTTTTCAGTGGCACTCCCCACAACTGAGATATCTCTATGGGACTTCAGTTGCCACCTGTGGGTGTCTGGACAGCACTTTCACACCTCTACCCCTCCTACCAATCTCTATGTGATCTCCACCATCAGTCTTTAGGTATCAGGGTTCTCTCCTGTGAGTTTTCCATTTATTATTCAGGAAGACTTTCCGTATTTCAGTTGTGATTACAGCTTGTTCTTGGGAGGATGTCCATGCCGCATCCTCCTACTCTGCTAACATCTTTAAACTCTATTATAAGCTTTTAAAAGTAGGGATGTTGTCTTCTTCACTATTGATCCCCAGAGTCTAGAACTGAGTGAGGACATAGTAAATGTTAAGCCAAGTCTCTACTGGATAAATAAATAAGTTCTCAACCTCTTGCATAATTTCAGATTTTCAGCTCTTGCTGGGCCATTATTCCCTTTATTTTTTTAATTTATTGAGTACACAATACATTGACATGGTCTTAACATCTCAAGTTATAAAACCATGTATACAATGAAAAGTCTCCTTCCCATTCCATCTTCCATTTTTTCTATTTTCCTTTTCATTGGAAATTTTTCTTTTTCTTTTTCTTTTCTTTCTTTCTTTCTTTCTTTCTTTCTTTTTTTTTTTATTGATTTGGGGAAAAGGAAGTGGGGGAGAGAGAGAGAAAAATCAAATTATTGTTCCACTTATTTATGCATTCACTGGTTGATTCTTGTACGTGCCCTGACCAGAGATTGAACCTGCAACCTTGGCGTATCAGAATGATACTCTAACCAACTGTGCTACCCAGCTAGTTTTTCATTGGAAATCTTGACTATAATTTAGTTAGCTTAAATCTAAGAGCTGAGCCTTGTTGTTTCTCTGAAAAGAAATCTTGCAACCTATTTGATAATCTTTAAAGTCTGCATTTAATGGGTTCATCACACATAATGATTTTTCTTTTAAATCCTCACCCAAGGATATGTTTTTATTGATTTTAGAGAGGGAAACATTGATCCATTGCCTTGCCTTCCATATGTGCCCCAACTGGGGATCAAGCCTGCAATCTTTTGCTGTATGGACGACAGCTCCAATCAACTGAACCACCTGTCCAGGGCTGATCATTTTTATTATTTGATTATTTTAATATTGATTTGATAGATATTTTGCAGTGTTTCAGAAGATAAATTATTTCTAAGTTTTTGTGTTCCAATAAGTCATACAGTGGTACCTCGAGATACGAGTGCCCTACCATGTGAGATTTTTGAGATACGAGCCATCGAGCGAGTGATTTTTTTGTTTTGAAATACAAGCAACATTTGAGATACGAGTAACCACGCAGATCGGCTGGCTACACACGACCCACCAGTTTACCGCGACTTGAGCGTCTCATAGTTTCCCACGCCTCAGTCGGTGTGCTTGTTTACCTCGTTGTCGAAGCATCTTTTGTGCATTTACATACTTTATCACATTTCTTTTTATAACCATGGGTCCGAAGAAAACGAGTGGAAAGGTCAGTGCTCAGAAAAGGATGATGTATATTGAATTAAAGCATGAACTCATAGAAAAATATGAGCAAGGTGTGCGAGTGGCTGACTTGGAAGGCAGTACTTCAACGATATGCACTGTGCTTAAACAGAAGGCGTCTATAAAGGGTATAATGCCAGCTAAGGGCATTACAATAATTTCTAAGCTCCGTAGCTCTCTCCATGAAAAGATGGAGAATCTACTGATGGTGTGGGTGACGGAGAAGCAGCTTAAAGGAGATACATTAACACAGGGCATCATATTCGAGAAGACGCGAGCGATCTACGGTGATTTACTGGAGCAGACCCTGCGCACTTCCACGGACGAAGCATCGGAAGACTCAGATAAAGCCAGTAGAGGCTGGTTTGATAACTTAAGGAAAAGGTCCGGCATTCACTCCATCGTCAGGCATGGTGAGGCAGCAAGTTCGGATGTGAAGGCAGCTGAGGATTACCTCAAAACTTTTTCCGAACTGATAGAAGCCAAAGGATATATCCCCCAGCAAGTCTTCAGCTGTGACAAGACAGGGCTTTTCTGGAAGAAGATGCTGAATAGGACTTATATAACGGCAGAGGAGAAGGCGATGCCAGGCCACAAACCCATGAAGGATAAGCTAACTCTCGCACTGTGCGCCAATGCGAGTGGCAACTGCAAGATCAAGCCTCTGCTCGTATACCATTCGGAAAACCCCAGAGTTTTTAACTCACATAAGATTTTAAAAGATAAACTGCAAGTTATGTAGAGAGCAAACCGGAAGGCATGAGTCACCAGGCAGTTCTTTGTGGAGTGGGTAAACCTGGTTTTCGACCCTTCTGTTAAGAAATATCTACAGGAAAACAACCTAACCATGCAAGCCCTCCTCGTCCTCGACAATGCTCCTGCTCACCCACCGAACCTCGAAGATGAACTCCTCGAAGAGTTCAAGTTTATAAAGGTTGTCTACCTACCTCCCAACACCACTCCTATCCTGCAGCCCATGGATCAGGAGGTGATTTCTAATTTTAAAAAGCTGTACATCAAGCACCTGTTCCGGCGCTGCTTTGAGATGACGGAGAACACAAACCTCACCCTTCGAGAGAGTTCTGGAAGAACCACTCTAACATCGTGATATGCCTCAGAATTATGATCAGGCCTGGCTGGGTGTTATAACGAGGACTTTGACCTCTGCATGGAAGAAGCTGTGGCCTGAGGCTGTAGCCGAAAGGACCTTCGAAGGATTCAAACCCGAGGTGCCAGTGGAAGAGGAGATAGTGTCTCTGGGAAAATCCATGGGCCTGGAGGTGGATGAGAGAGATGTCAATGAGCTCATCGAGGAGCACTCTCTGGAACTCACCATGGAGGAGTTACAAGAGTTGCAGTTTCAGCAACATGTGGAGGTTCTCCAAGAAATTGGTTTTGAGGAGGAGTCAGAGGTGGAGGAGATCTCTACAAGTGAGATAAAGGAGATCTTAGGAATGTGGGAGAGGGTGTCACACTTCGTGGAAAAGAAACTCCCCGAAAAAGTTGCTAGTGGTTGTGCATCGGAGCTGTTCAATGAAACTTGCCTCACCCATTTCAGAAACATTCTGAAAGGGAGGAAGAGGCAAACCTCGTTGGACACATTTTTTTTTAAATCGGCCAAAAATGCAGAGACCAGTAGCAATTAAGTTCAGTGAAGATTAGTTAAGTTACATTCAGTTTAGAGATAAAGTGTAGCATTAAGAGTGTAACGAGTAGGTAAATACACTTTATAAAACCAGTTTATTCCTTTACATTCTCTTTTATTATGTTTTTATACAATATTTGTCATTTATAAATACATTTTTCTTATTCAAAAACATGTAACAAGAACAACTGGGGTGGCATTTTGGGGACTGGAACGGATTAACGGCATTTCAATTTATTTCAGTGGGGAAATTTGCTTTGAGATATGAGCAACTTGATATACGAGTAAGGTTATGGAACAAATTAAACTCATATCTCCAGATACCACTGTATTCAAAATACAGGCAATATTCATGTGAACATTCTGATAACAAGAGGATTTCATCCATCGTGGGTTTGACTCAGTAAATAGAGCATCAGCCTGCGGACTAAAAGGTCCAGGATTTAATTCTGGTCAAGAGCATGCACCTTAGTTTTAGGCCCCCATTCAGGAGCCAATCAATTGGTATGTTTCTCTGACATCCATGTTTCTCTCTGTCTTTTCCTCTCTCTCCTACCCACTTTTTCTAAAAACGAATGGAAAAATACCCTCCGGTGAGTGGTTGAGGATTATAAATAAACAAACAAACAAAAAAATAAATAAAGTGCTCATTAAAAAAAACAATAATAGGATTTCAATTATAGCCGGGGTTTTTCCTCCAAGAGAATTATAACTAATTATACATTTCTGTTGTGTATTTTGAGACCATTTTTTAATTTCCTATGTCTTTTTTTTTTCAGCCTGCCATTATTAAAACCTTATTTGAAAAGTTGCCAGAATTTCTTTTTGAAAGGTAAGTGGAGTTATTCTGGAATGTTTAAATTACCCTAGTGTACTTAAGTTTCTGAAAAGATTACTCTGAAACATCACTGATTTCTTTGAAGGTCATATTTATCATGATGCCATATTCTTAAATAACTACTAAGATTTATTGGGTTGTCTTTCTTTGAAATTTCACCTACTTATTCTGGGCAGGTATCACAAAGTGGTTGAAGCATGTCCTGTGCACCAAAGGGTCTTGGGTTTGATTCCCATTCAGGGCACAAACCCAAGTGTCTGGTTCAATTCACAGGAGACAACCAATCTATATTTCTCTCTCACATTGATCTTTCTCCTTCTCCCTTACTGTCTCTTTAAAATCATGAAAAAACATATCCTTGCATGAGGATTTTTTTTTTAATTAGTAAAAAAAATTTCCTCCTATTTATTTGACTAATACTGCTAGAAAAATACACAATAAACTGATAATAATAGTTATATCCAAGGAAGGGGAGCCAATTGGCTGGAGTCAGATATTCCCTGAATACTGTTCTTTACCTTTTCAATTTTATAGTGTACATTAAAAAAAAAAAATTTCTTTTACTTAGGAAAATGAGCAGCCTAATAGAAAAGTAGACAAGGTCATGAATGGACTGTTCACAAAGAAGAAATACAAGAGCATGATATCTTTTTTAAAATGTTCAAATTCTTTAATAATGAAGGATACAAATTTAAAACAGTAAATACACTTTTTCCATTCTCAGGGGATCTTCCCTTTTGAGTGTAATAACACAGGCATGCTCATACATTGCTGATGAACATATAAATTTGTTCAATCATTCTGAAGGATAGTAGATTATATGTATGTATCAAAACATTAGATTGTTCATAACCTTTCATGCTTAAACATATCTTCTAATTTACCTTAAGATAATACTTGTGAATTAAAGTACAGTGGTACCTCGAGATATCAGTGCCCTAACATATGAGATTTTTGAGATACGAGCCATCAAGCGAGCGATTTTTGCTTTGAAATATGAGCAACATTTGAGATAGGAGTAATCGCGAGGATCGGCTGGCTGCACACAAACCATCAGTTTACTGTGACTTGAGCATCTCATAGTTTCCCACGCCTCAAGGTTACGGAACGAATTAAACTCGTATCTCGAGGTACCACTGTAGTAATAAGATTTACTGTTTAAAGTAATAAGAAATTGTAAATAACTGAAATGCTCAACTATAAGAGATTGGTTAAGTAAATTAGATACATTCACACGAAAGAATATCATGTGGATATTAAAAAAATTATAAAGAGGAGAAACCTAGATGGTGGCATAGGTAAACACCTAAACTGCTAGCTCGCACAACAATTTCAAAACTACAACTAAAAGACAAATGGGCATCATCCAAAACCACAGGAAAGCTGGCTGAGTGGAAATTCTACAACTAGAAGAAAAGAGAAAAGCATACTGAGACTCAAAGAAGCTGCAGAACGCAGAGGTACTGAGGCTCACATGCAAAGAGGTCTGGCAACTGAGTATGCAACTGGTTTTCTCAACCTGGAGGAAGACAAAAGCTCCTGATGGCTCTGAACTTCAGTTCCGGGCAAGATTCTGGGGACCCAGATTCATTTGGGGAGAAACTAGACTGTCAGGAAAGAGAAAAGCATACTGAGACTGAGGCGTGTGCACGGAGAGGGCTGGCAACTGAATACACGGATGGCTTTCTCAACCAGAAGGAAGACAAAAGCTCCAGACGGTTCTGAACTCCAATTCCAGGTGAGACTCTGGGGACCCATATTCATTTGGGGAGAAAGTGGACTGTCTGGCAATGGGCGAAACTGAAGGGAGGCTTTCTCTCAAAGGTGCTTGAAGCAATTACCATGGGACACTGAGACACAGGGCCCTATTAGGGCAGGGCTGATGGGAAACCAGTGCTGTCTGCTTCGCCCTGGGACTCCGCCCCAGGACTCCGCCCCATCCAATCTGAGCACAGAAGCTTTATCAAGTCTTGTCTCATAAGGGTATTTCCAACACAGAAGTTCTCCCGGCATAGACACAGCTGATCCTCACAACCAATTGGCTTGGTAGTCAATTCCCCAGAGTGATACTAACAGCAATTAAGACTTAACTACAGCAAGGTGGTACACACAGTCCACAAAGGGGTGCATCAAGAGAGTCCACCTCAGATAACTGGGAAGGATGAGCCACTGGGCCCTGTAGGATACCTAGCACACAAAGCCACTCTATCAACTCATGGAAGCAGCCAAAATGCGGAGACAAAGGAACAGATCACAAACAAAAGAAATGGAGGACAGCAAACGACTAGATCTAGAGTTCAAAACCAGAGTTAATAAGGTTTTTCAAGAATTTTCTAGAAAAGGCCAATGAATTTAGCAAGACCCTCGAGGATATGAAAAAGGGCCAACTAGAAATTAAGCATACACTGATTGAAATAAAGAAAAATATACAGAGATCCAACAGCAGACTAGAGGATCACAAGAATCAAGTCGAAGATTTGAAATACAAAGAAGCAAAAAATACCCAACCAAAAAAAAAAAAAGAACCCAAAAATATGAAGATAGTGTAAAGAGTTTCTGGGACAACTTCAAGCTGACCAATATCTGAATTATGGGGGTGCCAGAAGAAGAGAGAGACCAAGATACTGAAAACCTATTTGAAGAAATAATGACTGAAAACTTCCTCTACCTGGTAAAAGAAATAGACTTACAAGTCCAGGAAGCACACAGAACCCCAAAGAAAAGTAATCCAAAGAAGACTACACCAAGACACATCGTAATTAAAATGCCAAGAACAAAAGAGGAAGAGATAATATTAAAAGCAGCAAAAGAAAAACAGTTACCTACAAGCACCCATACAACTTTCAGCTAATTTCTCAACAGAAACTCTGCAGGCCAGATGAGAGTGGCAAGAAATATTCAAAGTGATGAATAGCAAGAACCTACAACCAAGATTTCTCTACCCAGCAAAGCTATCATTCAGAATTGAAAGTCAGATAAAGAGCTTCACAGAAAAGAAAAAGCTAAAGGATTTCATCACTGCCAAACCTGTACAGTGGTACCTCGAGATACGAGTTTAATTCATTTGTAACCTTGAGGCGTGGGAAACTATGAGACGCTCGAGTCACAGTAAACTGGTGGGTCATTTGCAGCCGGCCGATCTGCGCGAATACTCCTATCTCAAATGTTGCTCGTATTTCAAAGCAAAAATCGCTCACTCGATGGCTCGTATCTCAAAAATCTCGTATGTTAGGGCATGCGTATCTCGAGGTACCACTGTATTATATGAAGTGCTGAAAGGTACTTTTTAAAAAGAGGAAGAAAAAAGTAAAGATAAAAATTATGAACAACAAATATATATCTGTCAACAAGTGAGTCTAAAAATGAAGTGAATAAAAAATTTGATTAACAGGCTGAAACTGGTTTGGCTCAGTGGATAGAATGTCAGCTTGCAGACTGAAAAGTCCCAGGTTCGATTCTGGTCAATGGCATGTACCTTGGTTGCAGGCACATCCCAGTAGGGGGTGTGCAAGAGACAGCTGATTGATGTTTCTTTCTCATTGATGTTTCTAACTCTATCCCTCTCCCTTCCTCTCTGTAAAAAATCAATAAAAATATAAAAAAAAATTGATGAACAGAATAAACTGGTGAATATAATAGAATCATGGGCATAGAAAGGGGCTGGTCTGACAATCCTCGGGGTGAAAAGGGTGAGGGGGATGTAGGAAGAGACCGGACAAAAATCATACACCTGTGGATGAGGACAGTGGGAGGAGGTAAGGCCATGGGGTGGGGTGGGAACCAGGTGGAGGGGAGCTATGGGTGAAAAAGGAGGAACAATTGTAATAATCTGAACAATAAAGATTTGTTTTTAAAAAAATTATAAATAGGTCTCGATCGGTTTTGCTCAGTGGATAGACCATCGGCCTTTGGACTGAAATCGCAGGTTCGATTCCAGTTAAGGGCATGTACCTTAGTTGCAGGCACATTCCCAGTAGAGAGTGTTCAGGAGGCAGCCAATCAATGATTCTCTCTCATCGATGTTTCTGTCTTTCTCTCCCTCTCTAAAATTAATAAAAATATATAAATGTATATATATTTTTAAAAATGATAGAAAGATAACACCCTAGACCTTTCTTTCTGTCTCTGTAAGCCTTCCCAGATGTAGCCATGATTACCATGGTTAGTGCCTATTCTTTCTGAAATCAAGATATATAAGCATATATCATGCTTTTTTTGTATCCCGTGTGTGTTTGGCACAGTGCACAAAGTATAGTAAGTGTTCAGTAAATGTTAGTTGAATGGCTGAAATACTCACTGTTGTATAAATCAGAAAGGCTAAGTTCCTTGTTTTCTCATCCTAACATTTCAGCTTGAACAGTGATGGAATCAACATGCCTAGACTCATCATCAGTCAATTGAAATGGCTTGACAGAGTTGTGGATGGCAAGGTAGGCTTTTGGACTTAGATTTAGAAAGTATTTTCTCCATACTTGACCAAACTTTTGGAATTTGCAGTGTTTTCTTTCCTTCCCTTTCTAAACAGAAAAATTTACATTTTTAAATTCATCCATTTACTTTTTTTCAGCTTCGAGATTTTCTTGGTGGTTCAGCCTTTATGTTTTCAGAAAGAAAGAAAGAAAGAAAGAGAGAAAATAAAAGAGACATTTACTTAATGATGGCTAGGTATCATTTATTAAATATTTGGAAAGAAATTTAATTTTTCAAAGCATATAAATTTCTATGTTTTAATTCTCAAAAGCAATAGGATCCCAAACCACTGTACTCGTTGCAAATGTTTTAATTTGATTACATACAGTTGTTTACACTTATCTGCACAACAAAAAATTTTATTGATTTTAGAGAGATGGAAACATTGATGAAAGGGAAACACCAGCCAGAGCACATAATTTTTTAAAAATTGATTTCAGAGGGAGGAAAGGAAAGGGAGAGAGAGAAATATCAACTATAAGAGAGATTCATTAATTGGCTGCCTATACACCACCATTGGGGATTAAGCTCATAATCCAGTCATGTGACCTGACTGGGAATTGAACCACAACCTCCTGGTTCATAGGTCAACACTCAATCACTTAGCCACCTGGCCAAGCACATAACTTAAAATTATAGTCTCTTACTATGCCTAATTTATAAATTCAATTTAGCATAGGTATGTATGTACTAGAAAAATCATTGCATACATAGGGTTTGTTACTATACATGGTTTTAGGCATCCACCAGAAATGAGGGGGGATTATACTAAAACAGAAAATTTCAGGAAGTTTTGCAATTATGTTATTTGTTGTCAAGCACTTTGATAAAGGTGAATCTTTTTTGGTTTTTCTTTAGGAAAATTTACCTTCAATTTTATTGAATTTTAAAAATTTAGATTAAGTATGCATGCAGAGATCATGAATAAAATCACAAAATGAAAAGTGGTTGAATTAAGACCATAAAAAGTAGAAATTTCTGTCACAAGTATGTCTCATGAATTAAAATGAGAAACTTGAGAAAAATATTGACTGATTCTGGGGGGAAAAACAGGAAAAATCTAAAAATGGTCACTTGAAAATTAGGCTAGGATTATAAAATGTTATTCCCAAGAAAACTAATAACAAATGTTTAATAAATGTAAGAGAAAAATGTATAACATCATTAATAATTGATCAAATAAATTTGAATTAATATGATAGTACCTTTAAAAAACCCTTTATCGAATTTATTGGAGTGACTATATCAAAGCCTAAGCAACTGTCTGACTGGTAGCTATAACATGCACTGACCAGCAGGGGGCAGACGCTCAATGCACAGGTAGAGAGCAACCAGATGTCTTATTTGCGTACTAGAACCAGCCGAGTGCATGGATTCGTGTGCTGGTGGGGTCTCTAGGTCTGGCCAGCGGGGATTGGACCGAAACCGGCAGTCCAACGTCTTCTGAGGATTCCCAGATTGTGAGAGGGTGCAGGCCAGGTTGAGGGACCCCAATGGTGCATAAATCCTTGCACCAGGCCCTAATGGTTAATACAATTATATAGGTTTCAGGTTTACAATTCTATAATACATCATCTGTATATTTTTGTGTGTTAAGTGGAGTCTTCTTCCATCACCATTTATTCCCCTATATCCCTGATAATCACCATCCTGTTGTCTGTGTCGGTGAGGGTTTTTTTGGTTTGTTTTTTGTTTTCTTGTTTTTTATTTTTTTATTTTTTAAAATTTCTTCAACATTTTCATCCAGAAGTTGAATTTATTTTGACCCTAGTGCTTAAGACCCATTTCTTTTCAACATTCTTAAAATCATTCTGTTAATTTTTGTCAGATATTCCAAGGCTTAAATCTTTACTTGAAAGAACATGGATTTGGAAATCTCACCTGGGTTGGAATTTGGGGTCTCTTATTTATTGTGCGTTATTGAGCAACACATAGCCCCACATGTTTAAAATGGGAATTTTTGCAAAAACTCCATAAAGTTGTGAAGATTAAATGAAAACATAATAATAAAAGGCCAAGAGGCGTCACGGCCAAATGACCGGTCACCTGAAGATGCATGGAGTACCTCTGGGCCATAACAACCTAACAACCAGTCACTATGATGCCCACTATGGCCAACGAACGGCCCCATCAAGAGGTGGGACCAGTCGCCAGCCTCGAAACCTCTCCCCACTGCCGGTCTGCCCCTGATAACATACCCCCACCCAAATAGGGGTTGGGGGTGGGCAGCCAACCTCCTGGGTCCCACATCCTGCCCAGCCAGACGTGGCGGGAGTCAGTCTGGGTCTCTTGTGCGCTGGGCCTCTAGTAAAATATACACTGTGTGGCCAGATTATTATGATATCTGAACACACAATAATCTGACCACTCAGTGTGTGTGTGTGTGTGTGTGTGTGCGCGCGCGCGTCCTATCAATAAAAGAGCGATATGCAAATTAACCGTTGCCATGCCCACAAGCCACACCCACCAGCCAATCAAGAGCAAGTATGCAAATTAACCCCAACCAAGATGGCTGTGGCCACGGAGCAAGCAGGAGGGAGGCTTGGGTTTCCCTGACAATGGAGGAAGCCAAGCTTTCCACACTCTCTGGTGGGCCCAGGCCTCCACTCAAAGCTATAGAGTTTCAATTATAAAAGATAAATAAATCTCAACAAAAATGGTGGCAGCCACGGAGCTGGAGAGAGCAGGAGGCTAGGGTTGCCCTGAGTGATGGAGAAAGCCAAGTTTTCTGCACACTCTGGCTGGCCTAGGCCTCTGCTTAAGGCTACAATGTTTCAATTATAGACGATAAATAAATCCCAACAGAGATAGCTGTTGCTACAGAGTGAGCAGGAGGCTTGGCTCTGCTCCATGCTACAAAGTTTCAATTGTAGAAGGTAAATAGTATATAAGTATAACCAATGGATATAAGACACTAAGGGGGGAAGGTGAGGGCATGTATTGGGGGTAGAAAAAGCCAGGAGGAGATCAATGCGGGGGAGACATATGTACTACTATTTGTAATACTTTAAACAATAAAAACAAAAAAGATAAATAAATCCCAGATACCAGGGCCTCCACTTGGATCACCTTGGGGGACGTGGCTGGCCTGCAAACCAGCACAGGCCGCTCACCCAGGCCACCCCATGCTCCAAGAGAACCTCCACCCTGATCTGGGCCATGCTTCAGGGCAAACCAGCTCGCCCTCACCCATGCACTAGGCCTCTATCCTATCTAATAAAAGAAGAATATGTAGATTGACCATCACTCCAACATACGAGATGGCTGCTCCCATAAGGTCAAAGATCCTGCCCCCATGTGGTCACAAGATGGCCACCACAAGATGGCCAGCAGGGGAGGGCACTTGGCAGGGACCAGGCCTGCAAGGCAGGGCAGTTGGAGGCGATCAAGCCTGCAGGGGACCCATCAAGAAGTGAATCTAAAAATCAAATGAATAAAAAATCTGATGAACAGAATAAACTGATGAATATAATAGAATTAGGGGCATAGAAAGGAAATGGACTAACAATTCTCAGGGGGGAAGTGGGTTTGAGGGGTGCAGGAAGAGATTGGACAAAAATCTTACCCTTATGGATGAGGACAGTGGCGGGGGGTAAGGGCATGAGGTGGGGGGGGTGGGGAATCAGATGGTGGGGAGCTATGGAGAGGGGAGAAAAAGAGGAATATCTGTAATAAACTGAACAATAAAGATTTATTTAAAAAAATAAAATAAATAAAAATTCTTCTGGGGAGGGCAGTTAGGGGTGACCAGGCTGGCAGAGGAGGGAAGTTGGTGGTGAGCGGGCCTACACGAAAGGGCATTTGAGGGGAACCAGTCCCACAGTGGAGGTCAGTTAGGGGTGACCAGGCCCACAGGGGCGGGTAATTAGGGGTGACAAGGCCTGCAGGGGAGGGCAGCTATGGACAAATTGGCTAAGCAGTTAGGCATCAATCAGGTTGTCAGGGGAGTGGTTAGGGGGGTGATCAGGCTGACAGGCAGAAGCAGTTAGGGGCCATCAGGAAGGCAGCTCATTTGGGAGCCAGCAGTTCTGGATTGTGAGAGGGATGTCCGACTACCTGTTTAGGCCCAATTGGGATCAGGCCTAAACGGGCAGTCAGATATCCCTCGAGGTGTCCCAGGTTGCAGATGGTGCAGGCTGGGCTGAAGGACCCCCCTTCCCTACCTTGTAGGAATTTTGTGCACTGGGCCTCTAGTATATATGTATTATATATGAATTCGTGCATGAGTGCAGTCTAATCAGCCTGGTCAGTGGGAGCAGACATGAGTGGTTGACCAGCCTGCCTGCTGGTCAAACTCCTGGTCAAGCAAACAATTTGCATATTAGCCTTTTATTATATAGGATATATACTGAGTGGCCAGATTATTATGCATTTAGAGATCATAATAATCTGGCCACTCAGTGTATAACAAACCAGTTAGACAAACCATCCACCCTACCTTTTTTCCCCATTTATCACCCCTTGTATGAAAATTTCTGGGTCATTCACCTCTGAATTTTAGCTTCGAGCTTGAATGTGTGTGTAGTTGTCACAAAATTATTCCAGCTCTACATTTCATGAATAGGAAGTTTTTCTCTATTCCTGGTAATATGCTCCAGTTCTAATAGTATCCTCTACTGTAGGATCTCACCACCAAGATCATGCAGCTGATCAGTATTGCTCCAGTGTATCTTCAGCATGACTTTATCACCAGCCTACCTGAAATCCTAGGGGATTCTCAGCATGCTGATGTGGGGAAAGAACTAAGGTGGGTAAACACCTTGTTGCCATTCTAAGGAAGGCTTCACCCTGGGAACCTTAACACTTCATTGTGAAAACAGTAATAGTAATGTGTGTGTTTTTTTATGTAAAAGGATGATACTTGCCTATAATAAGTAGGATGCGAGATTTGACTTGTTTTTCTAATAGTATATATTTAGTAGACCTATCTAGTTTCTTTTAAAGGTCTATCTATTGTAACTATAGAAATTGGCTTAAGATTAGTTATACAAACTTTGTTTATGGAAACTTTAACATGTTCCCTTTCTTTCCTTAGCATTTCCTCCACCCCAGGCGTCCTCAGTCATGAGTACATATCCAAATCATTTGTGAAGCTTATTAAACATATACATTCTTTGGTTCCTAAATGCACATTGCTGCATTAGATCCATTGCCAAGACTCACTATTTAATATCATTTATGTGAAAAATAGTAATTGTTCCTAGGGCAATAATTAGGAAAACAGTATCCTTATGTATTAGTATTTCTAGTTTGTGTATTTTTAAAATATATTTTTATTGATTTCAGAGAGGAAAAGGGAGAGAGAGAGAGAAACATCTATGATGAGAGACAATCATTGAGCAGGTGCCTCTTACAGAATCCCCATTGGGAATCAAGCCTGTAAACTGGGCATGTGCCCTAGACAGGAATCAAACCCGAGACTCTTCAGTCCACAGGTCGATGCTCTATCCTCTGAGCTAAATGAGCTAGGACTAGCGTTTCTGTTTTAATGCAACTTCACTTATCCTGGAAGTAGTAGTTTTTAAAAATCTGGTTTATAATACTTTCTTTTCTCTAGCTGTCTACAAAGCTACCTCCAAAAATGCTCAGGGATTTCTTGTCTTTGTGCTTTGGGACAGATGTTCCCTCTGGGTATAGCACTGTACCGTTCAGTTTGCCTGCTTAATTCCAGCATGTTCTTTCGGGTAGCCTTCTCTACCCTTTGTTTCTATAGCACCCTGCATATATGTCTATCATATTTATCACATGCCATTATAATTATAAGTTTTCTTTTTCCTTTTCTCGGGAAAGATATGTACCAAACTCAATAGTGGGTTTCCTTTGTTTTGAGTAGTGGGGATGCTAAGGGAGGACATCTTATTTCTACTCTGTTTGAATTTTTTATAATGAACACCGTGTTTTTTTTAATCAGAACAATTTTTAAAAATATATTTCATTATTTTTACAGAGAGGAAGAGAGAGAGATAGTTAGAAACATTAATTAGCTGCCTCCTGCACACCCCCTACTGGGGATGTGCCCGCAACCAAGGTACATGATGCCCTTGACTGTAATTGAACCTGGGACCCTTTAGTCCGCAGGCCGATGCTCTATCCACTGAACCAAACTGGTTAGGACCAGAACAATTTTAAATGAAACATACTTTTAACAGATTTCATGGGAAGTAAGTATAGCCTTTCTTCCCATACTCTGAGTGATTTTTCCCAAGTTGTTATCTGCCCAGCTCTGATAAAGTTACACAACTTTTCTTTATTCACAGTGACCTTCTAACAGAGAATACTTCACTTACTGTCCCCATCCTGGATGTCCTTTCCAGCCTCCGACTTGACTCGAAGCTCCTGTCTGAGGTAGGGAAGATTCTGCTCTCCAGAGCAAAGCCAACGCTCTCACCTTTCACAGCCAGTCAGTCATTGCCTGGGAGCAATCATATGTAATGAAAATTTCCTTTTGAAACGATATTGAATGACATTTGATTTTTTGTTGTTGCTGTTCTTTTCAATGTTTTTCATGTGTCATACTATGACAAGTTCACTGCTATGTTTTAAGCATTAAGTCTTAGTGGTAATCTATGTTGCTTGAATATTTACAAGCTACTCTCCATAGAAATAACAATTTTTTATACTTTTCTCTAGCCAGTGGAAAATTCAGGCTTCAAAATATAACATGATAGCACACATCTATCACAAGGAACTGTGGTATTAACAATTGAAAGCTTGTAATTTGGAACAAAGTAAAACATTGGTGTTTTTGTTCCTGAATTACATGTGAGAAAGCTTAGTGAGAGAAGTGATTTTTCTGATTTTATTTACCAAGTCAGTATTAGGTTGAAGTATTAATCTGAAATGTTCAATGTTTTCATGTTTCTTATGTTTAGGTCCGCCAGTTGGTAATGGGCAAGCTGTCATCTGTCAAATTGGAGGACTTACCTGTGATAATCAAGTTCATTCTTCATTCCATAACAGCCATGGATGCACTTGAGGTAACGTATTATTTCCCAACAAACATTAATAGGGAGCTAGACCCTAGAGAGTACAGAGAACTGCAATGGTGCTCTTGTGAAATTCATCAATAAAAAAAGACTAACCTAATCTGACCAGCAGGGGTCAGTGGTTGAGAGTCAACCTATGAACCAAAAGGTACAGTTCAATTCCCAATCAGGGCACATGCCCATGTTTGGGGCTTGTTTCCTAGTAGGGAGCATGTAGGAGATAGCTGATCAGTGATTCTCTCTCATTGATGTTTCTCTCTTTCTCTTCCTCTCTGAAATCAATTAAAACACACACACACACACACACACACACACGTGTGTGTGTGTATGTATGCATATATATGTATATGTAAATCCTATCTAATAAAAGTAATATGCAAATTGACCATACCTTCACTATACCCACAAGCCACACCCACCAGTCAATCAGAGTGAGTATGCAAATTAACCCAGCCAAGATGGCTACAGCCACAGAAAGAGCAGGAGAGAGGGTTGGATTGTCCCTGGCAATTGAGGAAGCCAAGCTTTCCGCACACCCTGGTGGGCCCAGGCTTCCACTTAAAGCAACAAAGTTTCAATTATAGAAGATAGATAAATCCCAGATACCAGGGCCTCCACTTGGGTCACCGGGGGGGCATGGCCAGCCTGCTAACCACCACAGGCCCCTCGCCCAGGCCACCCCATGCCCCAAGGAAACACCCACCCTGATTCAGGATACTCTTCAGGGCAAACCAGCTGACCCCCACCTGTGCACCAGGCCTCTATCCTATCTAATAAAAGAATAATATGCAGCCAAAACCGGTTTGGCTCAGTGGATAGAGCGTCGGTCTGTGGACTGAAGTGTCCCAGGTTTGATTCTGGTCAAGGGCATGTACCTTGGTTGCGAGCACATCTCCAGTAGGGGGCATGCAGGAGGCAGCTGATCAATGTCTTTCTCTAATCGATGTTTCTAACTCTCTATCCCTCTCCCTCTCTGTAAAAAATCAATAAAATATATATATTTTTAAAAAGAGTAATGTGCAGATTGACCATCACTCCAACACACAAAATGACTGCCCCCATATGGTCAAAAGATCCTGCCCCCATATGGTCAAAAGATCATGCCCCCATATGGACACAAGATGGCCATCACAAGAGGCCAGCAGGGGAGCGCAGTTGGCAGGGACCAGGCCTGCAAGGAAGGGTAGTTGTGGGTGATCAAGCCTGCAGGTGAGGGCAGTTGAGGGTGACAGGGCCTGCAGGGAAGGGTAGTTGGGAGGGACCCAGGCCTGCAGGGGAGGGCAGTTAGGGGTGACCAGGCCCACAGGGTAGGACAGTTAGGGGCAAACAGGCTGGCTGGAGAGCAGTTAGGTTTCAGTAAGGCTTGCAGAGGAGTGGTTAGGGGGTGATCAGGCTGGCAAGCAGAAGCAATTAGGGTCAATCAGGAAGGCAGGCAGGTGAGCAGTTGGGAGCTAGCAGCCCTGGATTGTGAGAGGGATGCCTGACTGCCCATTTAGGCCATAAACAGGCAGTCAGACATCCTTCAAGGGTCCCATATTGAAGAGGGAATAGGCTGGGCTGAAGGACACCCCCATCATGCACAAATTTTTGTGCACCAGGTCTCTAGTATATATATAAAAGACTAACCTAGATGAAGATAAATAATTTAAATTAATAGGTTCTAATTGCTCTTTTCTATCCAAACTAATTTATAAAGCTCATGAATCCAGGTGGTATGCAGGGGAGCTATTGACCAGATTTATTGCTCTATATAAGCTACCAAAGGATATATTTGCTATTCAGTGTAATACCTCCAACTTCTGGGATTTTGAATGGTATGACATTCTATACTCGTATTAGCTATTTTCATCAACTCTTTTTTAAAATGACTTGTTAAATATTTAACAATCCTATTTCCTCAGTCTTTTAGGATATTGTTACAGTTCCTTTGAGTGAAGTATGTGTACCTGTCTGCTATGCACGAACAGAACACATAGATAATATTTATTTTCTGCAGGTAATTTCTGAGCTTCGGGAGAGGTTGGATCTGCAGCATTGTATTTTGCCACCACAGATTCTGGCTTCCCAAAACAAGATGAAACATAAAGGCCAAACACGGTATAAGCTCATCAACTCTTACCATCCTTTTTCTCACATAAACAAGGAAAGTTTTCTGACATTTATCCTGAAGCCAGGACAGTAGATCTTAATATTTACAACTATAAAGAATGGCAGTAAAAAAATAAAAATAGCAGTAATATTATACTCATGGAATACTGCTCATTTTTTCAAGTCCTATCCTCCTATATAATAAAAGGCTAATATACAAATCAAATAAACGGCTGAATGACCGGTTGCTATGGTGTACATTGACCACCAGGGGGCACACACTTAATGCAGGAACTGCCCCTGGTGGTCAGTCCTTCTCAGTCAGAAGCTGGGCTAATGGCTGGCGAGTGTAGCAGCAGTGGCAGGACCGTCTTCTGCCTCTGCGGTAGCACTAAGGATATCTATCAGACATCCCTTCGAGGGCTCCCAGACTACAAGAGGCACAAGCCTGGCTGAGGGACTACCCTCCCTCCCCACCCTTCCCATCTCGTTCACTGGGCTTCTAGTGTATATATACACTGTGTGTGTGTGTGTGTGTGTGCGCGCGCGTGCGCATTCTCTTGGCTATTCAAATCAATCCCAGATAGACTGCTATACAAGATTATTAGCCATTTACACATGAAGGTGTGATTTGTTCCAGGCTTACATGGATAGTAAACAGGAACCCAGATTCCTTTCTGTTAAGTGGAAGAATGATTTTATTCCCTTTCTGCTTCTTGTAGTTCTTCAGGAAACCAAGAAAACAGTGATGAGGACTATGTTTTTCTTATTTTTGACATAATAAAGTCAGCTGTTAGATATGAGAAAACCATTTCTGAAGCCTGGATTAAGGTGAGTAAACTCTTTGGAACTTTAAATATTAAAGAGGAAATGAGTGGCAATTAGTAATAGATATATAAGTAAAGGTAAGTTGAAATAAAAGCCTTACAAGTCCTTCAAGAAGAAATGATAGATGGTGGTTGCTTGGTTCTCAAATAAGAGAAAAGGGCATGCTGAATAAAATGAGAAGTATTCTACTAATGTGTTGTAATATATTTGTAACCCTTGTTTTTCCAGGCAATTGAACACATTGCAACAGAGTCTGAACATAAGGTAATGTTCACGTACTATGAATTTTAAGTATTAAAATTAGTGAAATTGGCTAGTGGTTTTTTTCCTGCTTTTTCCCTTGCTCCCTCCAGAAATCCCTTCTGTGCCTTCTCTAGCTGCTCTAATAAAAACAGGCTGTCTGGGGAAGATGATATGAGAGGGTGACTTGCCAGATGGTCTTCTCTGCTCATTTATTTGGCAATAAACTAAGCCTAAAATATCCATAAGGGAAAATGTTAACATTCCAAATAAGCAGAGTGAGTTGCAAAGAAACCAAATCCTATTGCTGAGGAGCTGAAGACTAGAGTCACCTGGATCATCAGGTCCTTGTATCTGTCTTTTTTTTTTTTTTTTCATTTTATTATTTTATTTTATTTTTTTAAATTAAATCTTTATTATTCAGATTATTACATTTGTTTCTCTTTTTTCCCCTCCATAGCACTCCTCCACCCAGCTCCCACCCTTCCTTCTGCCCTTACCTCCCTCCCATTGACCTCATCTATAGGTGTATGATTTTTGTCCAGTCTCTTCCTGTACATCCCTCACTCCTTCACCCCTGAGAATTATCAGTCCACTCCCTTTCTGTGCTCCTGATTCTATTATACTCACCAGTTTATTCTGTTGATCAAATTTTTAATTCACTTAATTTTTAGATTCACTTGTTGATAGATATGTATTTGTTGTTCATAATTTTTTGGCTTTTATTTTTTTCTTCTTCCTCTTCTAAAAGAGTACCTTTCAGCATTTCATATATTACTGGTTTGGAGTTGATGAACTTTAGCTTTTTATCTGTGAAGCTCTTTATCTGCCCTTCAATTCTGAATGATAGCTTTGCTGGATAGATTATTCTTGGTTGTAGGTTCCTGCTAGTCATCATGTTGAATATTTCTTGCCACTCCCGTCTGGCCTGCATCGTTTCTGTTGAGAAATCAGCTGACAGTAGTATGGGTGCTCCCTTGTAAGTAATGAACTGTTTTTCTTATGCTGCTTTTAATATTCTCTCTTTGTCTTTTGCTCTTGGTATTTTAATTATGATGTATCTTGGTGTGGTCCTCTTTGGATTCCTTTTATATGGGGTTGTGAGTGCTTCCTGGACTTGTAAGTCTATTTCTTTTACCAGATGTGGGAAGTTTTCAGTCATTATTTCTTTAAATGGGTTTTCAGTATCTTGCTCTCCTTCTTCTGGCACCCCCACAATTCTGATGTTGGTACGCTTGAAGCTGTCCCAGAGGCTCCTTACATTATCTTCACATTTTTGGATTCTTTTCTTGCTTTTTCAGTTGAATGTTTTCTGTTTCTTTATATTTCAAATTTTTGACTTGATTCTTGCCTTCCTCTAGTCTGCTGTTAGGACTCTGTATAATATTTTTTATTTCAGTCAGTGTCTCTAGTTGGTCCTTTTTCATCTCCTCTTGGGACTCACTAAATTTATCCATCATCTCCGGTTGGATCTTTTGCATCTCTAGTTGGTCCTTTTGCATCTCCTCTTGGGACTTGATAAATTTATCCATCTTTTCTAGCATATTCTTGAAAAACCTTAGAAGCGTGGTTTTGAACTCTATATCCAGTCGTTTTTTTCCCTCCATTTCTTTTGTTTGTGATCCCTTCCCTTCTCTCGGCATTTTCACTATGCCGGGGAAACTTCTGTGTTGAATTCAGCCTTATGATACCAGACTTGCAAAACTGAAGAAGCCTCTGTTGAGCTTGGGATGGGTGGAGTCTCAGGGCTTAAGGGACTGCCTTGCCTTTCAGTCGGCCCCGCCCTCCATGGCCCCTGAGTCTCACGTGACTGGGTAATCGCTGGAGCGGTCCTTGTGCGAGTGCGCCCACAGTGCCTCTAGACCGCTGCCTTTCCAGCTCCCCTGCGCACCAGGACCACACGAGTCTAGGTCTCCAGGGTTTCGCCCGAAACAGGGGCTTAGTGGAGTCAGAAGTGGCACAGTTGGGAGGGTCTGTCTCCCACCCACTCGCAAAAGCCAGCGGCACAATCAGCAATCTGTCCTCTGCGCAGTGCCCTGCGTGCCATCAAACCTCTGATCTTTTGCGACTCCCCTAAATTTCCATGCACCTCTTCCTTTTCACAGTCCAAACTCCCCCCGTATGAGTTTCGGCTGGATCTGGGGTTTAGTGTCTTAAGATAAGGGGTTCAAAGCCGTTGGGAGTCTCCGTTTCCCTCCCGCCAGAGAAAGCCAGCCAGGTACTCCAGCACCCGCTCTCTCAGCGCGCGTGTCTCCATACCTTAGCTTTTTGCAGCTCCTCTGGGTTTCTGTGAGCCCCTCTCTTTCCTTCTAGCTGTAGAACTTCCACTCAGCCAGCTTTCCTGTGATTCTGGATGATGTCCTTTCTGTCTTTTAGTTGTAGTTTTGAAATTGTTGTGCGAGGCACCAGTGTAGGTGTTTACCTATGCCGCCATCTTGGATTCTCCCCCTTGTATCTGTCTTGATTGTCTTCACTCCCACCAAATAGAATTGTCAACATAATGGTATTCCATGTTTTACTTCTCTTTGTGAATGTAAATCTGACTGGAGTAAATCCATCTACTGTCAAGACAATGATATCTTAATTCTGGAAATGTCATCCTCTGTTAAGAAGCCAGGTAATTAAATTTGTGTTTTTTTTAAATATGTTTTTGTTGATTTAGAGAGAGAGGAAGGTAAAGAAACATTGATTAGCTGTATCCTGTACATTTCCTAACAGGGATCAAGCCCACAACCTGGATATGTGCCCTGATCAGAAATTGAACAATTGATTTCTTGGTATTGGAATGATGCTCAACTGAGTGGAAGGGAAGGAGGGAAGCAAGAGAGAGTCTTATTTCTAATAGTTGTATAATATGAATGAACTGGAGTTCAGTGCCTATCATCATTTATTTAACCTTTTCCATTTGACGGATATTTACAGTCCAACTTTTCACACAGTAATTTTTTAAAAATTTTAAATCTTTATTCAGATTATTACAGTTGTTCCTCTTTTTTCCCCCCATAACTCCCCTCCACCCCACTTCATTCCCTTACCTCGCTCCCACTGTCTTCATCCATAGGTGTACAGTTTTTTGTCCAGTCTCTTCCCGCACCCCCCACATCCCTTTCCCCTGAGGATTGTCAGTCCACTCCCTTTCTATGCACCTGATTATATTATATTCACCAGATTATTCTGTTCATCAGATTTATTTATTTTATTTTGTTTTTTATTTTTACTTATTTATTTTTTTAAATAAATCTTTATTGTACATTTTATTATAGATGTTCCTCTTTTTTCCCTCCCATAGCTTCCTTCTGCCTGATTCACCACTCCCCAACCCATACCCATATCCATACCCCCCGCCACTGTCCTCATCCATAGGTGTAAGATTTTTGTCCATTCTCTTCCTGCACCCCTCACACCCCCTTTCCCTCGAGAATTGTTAGTTCATTCCCTTTCTATGCCCCTTTTTCTATTATATTCACCAGTTTATTATTTTCATCGGATTTTTTATTCACTTGATTTTTATCACTTTGTTGTTCATAATTTTTATCTTTACCTTTTTCTTCTTCTTTCTCTTCTTAAAGAATACCCTTCAACATTTCATATAAACCTGGTTTGATGGTGATGAACTCCTTTAGCTTTTTCTTGTCTGTGAAGCTCTTTATCTGACCTTCAATTCTGAATGATAGCTTTGCTGGGTAGAACACTCTTGGTTGTAGGTTCTTGCTATTCATCAATTTGAATATTTCCTGCCACTCCCTTCTGGCCTGCATAGTTTCTGTTGAGAAATCAACTTATAGTTGTACTCTCTTGTAGGTAACTGTTTTTCTCTTGCTGCTTTTTTTAAAAAAAATTTTTTATTTTATTGATTTTTTACAGCAAGAAAGGAAGAGGGATAGAGAGTTAGAAACATCAATGAGAGAGACATCGATCAGCCACCTCCTGCACGCCCCTTACTGGGGATATGCCCGCAACCAGCATACATGACCTTGACCACAATTGAACCTGGGACCTTTCAGTCCGCAGACTGACGTTCTATCCATTGAGCGAAACCGGTTTTGGCTCTCTTGCTGCTTTTAATAGTCTCTCTTTGTCTTTTGCCCTTGGCATTTTAATTATGATGTGCCTTGGTATGGTCCTCTTTGGATTTTTTTTGTATGAGGTTCTGTGTGCTTCCTGGATTTGTAAGTCCATTTCTTTTCACCAGGTAGGGAAAGTTTTCAGTCATTATTTCTTCAAATAGGTTTTCAGTAAATTGCTGTCTCTCTCCTTCTGGCACCCCCATAATTCTGATGTTGGTATGCTTGAAGTTGTCCCAGAGGCTCCTTACACTATCTTCCAATTTTTGGACTCTTTTTTCTTTTTGTTTTTCTAGTTGGTTGTTTTTTGCTTCCTCATATTTTAGATTTTTTATTTGATTTTTGGGATCCTCTAGTCTGCTGTTAGATTTCTATATAATATTCTTATTTCAGACAGTGTATGCTTCATTTCTGACTGGTCCTTTTCTATTTTTTTTGACATTCTCATTAATATCCTTGAAGTTCTCACTAAGTTTCTCGGTGGTTTGTAGAAGATTCTTAAGTAACCTTATAAATGTGGTTTTGAACTCTATGTCCAGTCGTTTGCTTTTCTCCATTTCTTTCATTCATGACATTTTTCTTGGTCTCTGCATTTTGGCTGCTTCCCTGTTTTGATGGAGTGGCTTTGTGTGCTAGTTGTTCTTTAGGGCCCAGTAGCTCCGCCTCCACAATCACCTGAGGTGGACACTCTGTGCACCCTTTTGTGGGCTGGATTCACAGTCGTGTTGTAGTTAACCCTTGATTGCTATTGGTACACTGGGAGGAATTAACCTCCAGGCCAATTAGCTGTGTCTATTAATGAAAGAACTGCTGTGCTGGAGACAACCCTATGGGGCAGGACTTGCTTCAGTGGGGCTTTGGTGTTCGCTGAGTCTGCCTCTTGAGTGTGTCACTTATGTATGTGAGGAGTTGAAATCTGGTGTCATCTCACACTGACCTCTAGGTACACTGGTTCCTGGATCTCCAAGGAGGTGTAAGTCAGCTACTGTCTGATGCCACCCAGCAAGGAGCTACAGGGAGGTTTGCAGATTTCTCCTCTTTGCTTGGAGTTTAGAAGTTTTGGAGTTGTCTGAACCAGTTGCAATTTGTTAGGTTAAGCTTCCAGAGGGCAGGCCATTCATATGCAAAGGCTGCTGCGAACAGCTGGGTGGGGTCTCAGGGAATCCTTAGGGTGTGGCAAACAATGCTGGCTGCCAGTCAGCCCTCTCTGTCTTGTTCTGTTCAGCCTGATTATTGGCGCACATCTCCATACCTCTGTCTTTCTGAGCCTCTGCACGTCCTACCAGGTCTCAATGCACTTTTTTCTTTCCTTTCAGTTGCAGAACTTCCACTCTGCCAGCTTTCCCGTAGTTCTGGGGGATAGTCGTTTTGTCTTTTAGTTGTAGTTTTGGTGTGGTTGAGAGAGATAGCGCGTATAAGTATTTATCTTATGCCACCATATTGGTTCTCCCCCATCAGATTTTTTATTCACTTGAATTTTAGATTCACTTGTTCATAGATATGTATTTGTTGTTCATAATTTTTATCTTTACCTTTTTCTTCTTCCTCTTCTTAAAGAATACCTTTCAGCATTTCATATAATACTGGTTTGGTGGTGATGAACTCCTTTAGCTTTTTCTTATTTGTGAAGCTCTTTATCTGACCTTCAGTTCTGAATAATAGCTTTGCTGGGTAGAGTTATCTTGGTTGTAGGTTCTGGCTATTCATCACTTGGAATATTTCTTGCACTCCCATCTGGCCTGCATAGTTTCTGTTGAGAAATCAGCTGACAATCATATGGGTGCTCTCTTGTAGGTAACTAACTGTTTTTCTCTTAATGCTTTTAATATTCTCTCTTTGTCTTTTTCTCTTGGCATTTTAATTATGATATGTCTTGGTGTGGTCCTCTTTGGATTTCTTTTGTTTGTGGTTCTGTGTGCTTCCTGGACTTGTAAATCTATTTCTTTCACCAGGTGGGGGAAGTTTTCAGTCATTATTTCTTCAAATAGGTTTTCAGTATCTTGCTCTCTCTCTTCTTCTGGCACCCCAATAATTCTGATGTTGGTACGCTTAAAGTTGTCCCAGAGGCTCTTTACACTATCTTCCAGTTTTTGGATTCTTTTTTTTGTTTTTTTTGCTTTTCTGGTTGGGTGTTTTTTGCTACTTTGTATTTCAAATCCCTGACTTGATTCTTGCGATCCTCTAATCTGCTGTTGGATCTCTGTATATTATTTTTTATTTTAGTCAGTGTATGCTTAATTTCTAGTTGCTCCTTTTACATATCCTCAAGGTTCTCACAAATTTATTAGCCTTTCCTAGAATATTATTGAAAAACCTTATAACTCTGGTTTTGAACTTCATATCCAGTCATTTGCTTTCCTCCACTTTTTTTCCTTTGAGATCTTTTTCTTTGTTTCCGCATTTTGGCTGCTTCCCTGAGTTGATGGGAGTCACTTTGTGTGCTAGGTATCCTATAGGGCCCAGTGGTCAGCCTTCCCAGTTACCTGAGGTGGACACTCTTGGTGCACCTCTTTGTGGGCTGTGTGCACAGTCTTGTTGTAGTTAAGCCTTGATTGTTGTTGGTATCACTGGGAGGAATTGATCTCCAGGCCAATTGGCTGTGAGGCTCAGCTATATCTACAATGGGAGAACTTCTGGGCTGGATAACTTATGATGCAAGACTTGCTTCAGTGGGGCTTTGGTGTTTACTGAGTCTGCCCCCCAAGTGTGTCCCTTATGGATCTGAGGAGTTATATACTGGATGTTCCCACTCTGTCCACTGGTTACACTGGCTCTTGCATCTCCAAGGAGGTGCTAATTTAGCTTTCTTCTTGAGGCCACCCAGCAGGAACTACAGAGAAATCTGCAGATTCCTGTTCTTTGTTTGGGTTTTGGAGGTGCCCAGATGAGGCCCAGTTGTGAAGCAATGCATGCTGCTATGGGGCCTTGGGCCTTCTTTTGGATGTTCTGGGTCTCTCTGAGTCAGCTGCAGTTGGATAGGTAAGTTGAGATTTCAAAGGACCAGGCTATTCATATGCAAAAACCTCTGTGCACAGCTTAGATAGGGCAGAGTCTCAGGGGGGAGCAAACAGCCATGGCTGACCATCAGCCCTGCCCTAAGAGGCCCCCGGATCTCAGTGTCCCTTGGTAATTGCTGTAAGCACCTCTGAGAAAAAGCTGCCCTTGAGTTCTGCCCGCTGCCAGACAGTCCATTTTCTCTCCGTATGAGTTTGGGTCCCCAGAGTCTCGCCTGGACCTGGAGTTCAGAGCAGTCAGGAGCTCGTGTCTCCCTGCAGATTGCATACTCAGTTGCCAGCCTTTTCCACTTATGCGCCTCCGCACCTCTGCACTTCTGTAGCTCCTCTGAGTCTCAGTGTGCTTTTCTCTTCCCTTCTAGCTGTAGAATTTCCACTCAGCCAGCCTTCCTATTGTTCTGGATGATGTCTGTTTTGTCTTTTAGTTGTAGTTTTGAAGTGGTTTTTCGAGGTGGCAAGTTCAAGTGTTTACCTATGCTGCCATCTTGGTTTCTGGACCAGTAATTTTTTAATAATGAAAATACATACTGAAGTTTGCAAATTGTTTGATTTTTTTTTTCTTTAAGAACTGTGAAGATATTTAAAGTTCTTTCTGTATTAATATCACTTTCACTTTTATCCCAGTGTTTTCTTAAAATATACCAGTGGTTAATAGTTGTGCCACTTTATTTCTCTGAAAAATATTTTGGGATTTGTTGAAATGTAGGTGGTACTCCCATCGGTATGTTGAGCAAATGAGTGTCATCCATTCTGTGTTTTAATGGGGAAAATTGAAAACTGCTAATTCATTGTAGTAAATGTATTGATTTGTTAATCTCTTTTCCTGTTGTTTCATATTTATTGACAATAGACTTTTGACCTGGTGATGCTTCTGATCATCTATAGCACCAACACTCAGGCAAAGAAGTTCATTGAGAGGGTGCTAAGAAATAAGATTCGATCACGCTGCTTTCACAAAGACCTGCTGCAGGGTACATTCTATGTTCATCACTTGGTAAGTGTCAGAGAATCAGACAACATTATTGTGAAAGGTACAGAGAGGTCATTTTAACCTTTCCCACCCATTGTGGGAATCTTAACACCACTACCTTTGCTGGGTGTTGATCATTGACAGGAAGCTTAGTATATTTCAAAACCTAGTAGGATTATTACTTACCTTGATAGAGACATTACTAAATTAATAAAACCAACATAAGATTGTTTTTTAACGTTTTAGTGACAAGGTCACAAAATAGGTTTATGTTGAGCTTATTGGACATAAACACCAAATTCATTTTCATAGAAGGTATTTTAATTCTCATCTTTTAATTACATACTCAATGTATAATGATTTTTAACTTAAAATGGAAGGCTTTACAGCTCCCATCTAATATTTCATCTTGTTAATTTCAGCCCATTAGTTAAACTGATTGAGACTTTCGAATCTTAACTATCTAGCTCTGTGTTATCTGTAAGTTTGTTAACTTAACAAAGTTACCTTGTGTATCTCTTTTAAGGGTTTTTTTGTGTGTCTTTTTTTTTTAAAGAATAGTTTATTAATTTTAATTTTAATTTTTTATTATTTTTTCAAAATATATATTTCATTGATTTTTTTACAGAGAGGAAGGGAGAGGGATAGAGAGTTAGAAACATCGATGAGAGAGAGACATCGATCAGCTGAAGGTACATGTCCTTGACCGGAATTGAACCTGGAACCCTTCAGTCCACAGGCCAGCACTTTATCCACTGAGACAAACCGGTCTCAGCAGTTTATTAATTTTTAAAGAGAGAGGAAGGGAGAGAGAGAAATATTTATCTGAGAGCGCAACACTGATTGGCCGCCTCTTGGACTCATTTTACCAGGTATGTGCCCTTGAGCATGGAATTAAACCAGCAACCTCCTGGTGCACAGGATGACACCCAATCTACTGAGCCACACCAGCCAGGGCCTAAGTAGTTTCTAAAATCCCCCAGCATACAGAACTAAAGAAATGCTAATAGAGACATAATTGTGCATCTGAACATTGGTATTTATGTTGAAATATAACCCATTAAAATTAGGATTTTATAAGCTAGAAATGATGTTTTCAGGTGAATATTTAGGATATTAAGCGAATGCCTTCTTAGCAAATGATAGCAGTGCTTGGCTTGACTTAGAAACTAATGAAAATATATAGTTGGGCCTTAAGATTTTATATTTAGAAATGGATTTAATATTTATATTTATACACATACACACACACACACGCACATATATATATATATATATATACACACACACACACACACACACACACACACACACACATATATATATATGTATGTATGTATACATATATAATATGTATTATATACTAGAGGCCTGATGCACAAAATTCATGGAAGGGGCTCAGCCCTCAACTCCGCAGCTTCATCCAGAAGGATGTCCTGTCTAATTAGCATATTACACTTTTATTATAAATATTTTTTTGTTAGTCCTCACTGAGGATATTTTTTCCATTGATTTTTAGACAGAGTAGAAAGGAGGGAGGAAGGGAGAGGGGCAGACACAGAGACAGAGAGAAAAACATCGATGTGAGAGACACATCGATTGGTTGCCTCCCACATGCATCCCAAGTGGGCCAGAGATTGAACCTGCAGTGCAGGGAATCGAACCCAAGACCCTTCAATATATAGCTAATACTCTAAACACTGAGAACGCCGGCCAGGGTAGTGTTTGTATTATTTTATCTTGCAGTTCTTTCTGTGTTTATTTCTGGCAATAATATATTTTGAGCTATAATTTTTCAGAAAGCATATATTATTTTATACTGTATTTTTCTCAGTAAAGCAGTTTATTGCTTAAGATTTTCTTTTTATTGTAATGATATTGGTAAAGAAGGTGGACTTAATAACTTTTTGTTTTTTTATTCTGCATCCATTAATGCCTTGGTAAGACAAGACTAGTTCTCCTCTTGACCTTTCAGAGAAATCCATTTAATTAGCATTGAACCTTGTAGATTGATTTCAAATCATAACCAAAGCAGAATAAGCCAATATATCACTTGGGGGGCTGTATAATTGAGTGAGGAAACTGGGATTTAGAAGATCTGAATTCTAGTCCCAAATTGGGCAGATACAAACAGTGCTATTAGGCTTGTAGTTTATCTTCTTTGAACTTCAAAGCCAATTCTTATTTATATGCTGAATCCTATTGATCTGGGGCGGGGCAGGGGTGGGAGAGGGTGGAATTCATAATGATAAAGAATTATTCTGGGTAAAGCAAAGATTAAGGTTTCTTTATTTAACATGAGAGTTGACTGGGAGATATCTCACATTTCAAAAGGGTTAGCAATTCTTGGTGCTAAAACTTTTTTCTCTTTTATGCCCCCTCAAGGTTCTTAAGGATGTTTGTCCATCCATTCTATCGCTGGCTCAGAATTTGTTGCACTCCGTAGACCAGAGTATAATTTTATTTGGCAGTCTCCTATACAAATATGCATTTAAGTTTTTTGATGCTTACTGCCAACAGGTATGTTGAAATATTTATTTTGGAAAAGAGGGAACAGGGAAAAGGGAAGAAATGCTAGTCCAAGTGACTTGCATATGATCTGATGTTTATTGCTTGTTGATTGAAGGCATTGAGGGAGGAAGAGCTCTGAACTGAGAGTTGGGAAAACTTAATTCCTAGTGGATAGTCTTCATAAAGGAAAGAGACTGGATTGGAGGATCAAACTCTATGTTTTGAGCTCTAAAATTCTCTGAGTCTAAAATGAAGATTCAGATCCAGTATGCTCTAAATGAGCTGTGGTTGGGAAACTTCACAGTACAGGAATAGCAGTCTTAAAATTTAGCTGCAAATAATCAACTGCCAGTTGATCCTGGAGTTTCCTAGGAAAAAAATGTGGCAAAAAACAAACTAAAGAGGGCATAGCCCCCGACACAAAATTTAATAACACATATCCACAGAGGGAGGACTATACTGTAGGAAGTGATTATGAAAACAAAGAACAAATTGTCTTATTTTGTATTTGTTATATATTCTACTAGAGACCCAGTGCATGAAATTCATGCATGGGGTGTGTCCTTCAGCCCAGCCTGCATCCTTTCCAATCTGGGCTCCCTCTAGCGTTTAGGCTTGATCATATCCCTCTCACAATCTAGAACTGCTGGCTCCCAATAGCTCACCTGCCTGCCTGCCTGCCTTACTGCCCCTAATCACTTCTGCCTGCCAGCCTTATCATCCCCTAACCATTCCCCTGCCAGCCTGATAGACACCTACCCACTCTTCTGCCAGTCCGATTGCCCCTAACTGCCCTCCCCTGCCAGCCTGGTTGCCCCTAATTGTCCTTCCCAGCTGGCCTGATTGCCCCTAACTGCCCTCCCCTGTCAGCCTGATCACCTTTAACTGCCCTCCCCTGCCAGTCTGCTCAGCCCTAACTGTCCTCCCCTGCAGGCCTGCTTGCCCCCAACTGCCCTCCTCTGCTGGCCTGGTCACCTTTAACTGCCCTCCCTGCAGGCCTGATCGCCCCCAACTGCTGTCCCTTTCAGGCCTGGTTCCTCCCAACTGTCCTCCCCTGCTGGCCATCTTGTGGTGGCCATCTTGTGTCCACATGTGGCAGCCATCTTTGACCACATGGGGATGGTCATCCTGTGTGTTGGAGTGATGATCAATTTGCATATTACCTCTTTATTATATAGGATACCTATTATTAAAGTGTTAAAACACATTTGAATGAATTAATCTTTTTTAAAAATGAAAAAAAAGTTTTTAAAATTTACACCAGCAATAGATTCAGTAGACATGAGCAAGCTATTGCAGTTGAGGAAGCCAGATGACTCTATATAGAACAGCATTATAAAGGAAAGGGAGAATGGCATCTAAGACATTTTTTTTGGAATCATCTTAAAAACACTATCATTGCGCACATGTTGCTTGAAACATAGAAGTTTAACAGATAAAAACTTCCAAGATCTTTAGATCCTCAAAGGCCATCTTTTCACTACATTTAAATAAGTTAAATATAATCACAGCATAAAGGGTAATATTTAACCCATATGAGAAAAAGAAAGACTATGCCACGAAGAAAAATCAGGAGGTAATTAGCAATTTTCAAACTTTTTCTGTGGCATACCAAAATATATGTTTTTTTACCAATCTGACAAAAACATTGGTATAATTTTTCCCAAAAAATATATTTTTATTGATTTCAGAGAGGAAGAGAGAGATAGAAACATCAGTGATGAGAGAGATTCATTGATCAGCTGCCTCCTGCATGTCCCACAATGGGGATCAAGCTCACAACCTGGACATGTGCCCTGACCTGGAATCAAACCACAACTCCTGGTTCATAGGTCAGTGCTCAACCACTGAGCCACACCGACCGGGCAAAATAGGTATAATTTTGATTCATTCATACCAGACGGCTCTTGTTTTGGTTGTGTCATTTTTTATTTGACAATCTAGGGGAAAAGTGGTCAGGGTTCCTGACTAAATAGTCAGGTATAGCATGTTTTTAAAAATTCTTATGGCACATCAGTTGAAAATCACTAGTTTAGATAATGTTCACTATGGGAGATACTGGATGGTAGTGTAGTTAGGTTTGACATAATCTTAAACCTCCTGAATCTAACATTAATGAAAACTAGATAATAAAATTAGACGATAGGCTGGGATGGATTGAGATTTTGACCAAGTTGAGATTGAAAGCCTTCATGCTTGATCTCCTTTAAAATGGCTCTACCCTATTTTTGCTTCATACTATCCTGTTGATTCTTTTCTGTATAGGAAGTGATTGGTGCCCTCGTGACCCATATCTGCAGTGGGAATGAAGCTGAAGTTAATATTGCATTGGATGTTCTCCTAGAGCTGATAGTTGTAAACCTATCTGCTATGAGGCTGAATGCTGTCTTTGTGAAGGTATCTAGTCCCTTAATGGACATATATAGAATCATTTTTCTTTCTTGCAGATATTTGATAAATAGCTGCTATCCGTTAGCAATAATTTATTTCATACTCTAAATATTGAGCATTATAATTGGTAGGAGGAGATGAGAAGGAGGTGAGATGATTGGAAATAATACAAAAAAATAATTTATGTATTAATTCATTCAGCAAATACTTTATAATTTATGATAGTCTCTTTTTTTGGTCCGTGGATACAAAAAAATCACTGGTTTAGATAATGTTCACTATGGGAACAAAGTCCTTGCCTTTGATGATAGAAAGTAAGACTTATCAAAAATACATGATGAATTCTCTAGTAAAGACACACCAGAACAGGAATAATTAATATGACCTGGGAAGCTGAAGAAGTTTTCAAAGAGGAGATAACATTTGAGTGATTCTTGAAAGATGGGAATTATTTGATAAGGAAAAGGAAGAAAGTGCATTTAGGCACAGGGCAGTTTGAACATAAGCAGATTGGCACCTAAGTCCATGGTGTGCTTGGAATATGACAAGTAGATTAACATGCTTGGCAAATAGGATATATGGTGAGAGGTGGTGGGAGGTGAAGCTTAAAAGACATCGGACAGGACCAGATTATGAATGGTCTCAAATCCCATGCCAAGAGTTTCAACTGTATCTATCTATCTATCTATCTATCTATCTATATATATATATATATTTTTTATTAATTTCTGAGAGGAAGGGAGAGATAGAAACATTAATGATGAGAAAGAATCATTGATTGGCTGCCTCCTATATGCCCCACATTGGGGATTGAGCTCAAAACCCAGGTATGTGCCCTAATCGTGAATTCAACCATAACCTCCTAATTCATAGGTTGTTGCTCAATCACCGAACCACGCTGGCTGGGCTCAACTTTATCTTACAGATAGTAGGAATCTATTCCAGGTTTGTATGAGGGAGGCAACATAATTAGTCTGGACTTTGAAAGGTAACTGTGCGGGCTGTGTTATCCCCATATTAGGGATGAGAATGCTGAGGTTTTACCCAAGTTCAAAAAGTATATAATTATTCCCTAGCCAGTTTGGTTCCTGAGGACAGAAAGGTCCAGGGTTCAATTCTGGTCAAGGGCACATAGAGAAACACATTAATTTGTTGCCCAATATTTCTCTCTCTCTTTCCTTCCCTCTTCTACTCTCTTTAAAAATCAATGGAAAAATATCCTTGGGTGAGGATTAAAAAAAAAAAAAGAATTAAATAATCTCCTTGTGATTATCCAGAAAGAATAATTTATGAAATAGAACCTGAGATGGTACGGGGAAAAGGTCAGAGATAAAACTTTTGGCAGAATATTGTTTTCACTAAGAAAAAAGGGAGAATAGAGAAAAATAGGGAGAATGAAGAGACATGTTAAGATGACTAAGGATTTCTGCCCTTTGGAGTCTTATTGTAGCTTTAGAGAACCTGAAGTTTTTGTGGAATAGATGTCTGGCTATCTGTATATGCTTCTTATAAGGATTTAATTTTTTTTTTAAGGAAAAAAATATTAGTTATTATCCATATAATTTGCCTTTTTTTTTTTCTTTTTTTTTTTGGTCACAGGGCATTTTAGATTATCTGGATAAAATGTCCCCTCGGCAAATAAGAAAACTCTTCTATATTCTGAGCACACTGGCATTTAGCAAACAGCACGAAGGCAGCAGTCACATCCAGGTAAGAAGCAGTGTATTGAGAAAACATCTTAAACCTTTTTAATTGCAATTTACTGAAAAAAAAAAAAAAACACAAAAAACAACAACAAAAAACAATCCAGCCTATGTTGTGGTAGAAATAGAGTACATAGTCATAGTCCCACCATTTGTTTATTATTTTCTTACCACAAACATTAAGTGCCTACTGTGGAGCAAGCACTGAGATGTTAGGTATATTAGACCTTTGTGCAAATGGGTCTATAATCAACTAATTGTGAAACTGAGTAAGAAAAATAATGTAGGAGAAACCAAGATGGTGGCATAGGTGAACACCTAAACTGCTGCCTCGCACAACAATTTCAAAACTACAGCTAAAAGACTGACGGGACATTATTCAGAACCACAGGAAAGCTGGCAGAGTGGAAATTCTACAACTAGAAGGAAAGAGAGGGGCTCACGAAGACTAAGAATAGCTTCAAAAAGCTGAGGTACAGAGACAAGAGCGTGGAGAGGACAGGCAGCAGAGTGCCTGGCTGGCTTCCTCTAGCGTGAGGGAGACACAAACTCCCGACTATACAGAACCCCAGTTCTGGGCGAGACTCCTATGGGGACAGTCTGGACTGTTGGGAAAAGGGAGGAGTGCTTGGAAACTCAGGGGTGCCGCAAAAGGCAGAGATTTGGAAGCGCACGTGCGAGTGTATGCAGAGAGGACTGACTGCTGATTGTGCCGCTGGCTTTCTCTAACGGGAAGAAGATGGAAACCCCTGATTGCGCTGAACTCCAGTTCCAACTGCACTCCAGTTTTTGGCGAGATCCTAGGGACCCACACTCATATAGGTCCCCGGAGCAAATGGAAACTCAGGGGAGCTGCGAAGGCCAGACAGGTCTAGAGGCGCACACTCGAGTGTGCACGGACAGGGCTGTAGCAATTACCGAGGGACCCTGGGACCCAGGGGCTTCATAGAGCAGGGCTGACGGGAAGCCAAAGCTATCTGCTCAGCCCTGAGATTCTGCCCCATCCAAGCCGAACACAGAACCTTTTTCAATTTTGCGAGTCTTGTCTCATAAGGCTGGATCCAGCACAGAAGTTCTCCTGGCTTAGACACAGCTTATTCTCACAGCCAATTAGCTTAGAGGTCAATTCCCCACAGTGATACCAATAACAATCAAGACTTAACTACAACAAGGCTGTATACACAATCCACAAAGAGGTGCACCAAGAGTGTCCACTTCAGGTAACAGGAGGTGGAGCTGCTGGGCCACATAGGACAACTAGCACACAAAGCTACTCTACCAACTCAGGGAAGCATTGAAATATGCAGAGACTAAAGAACAGATCACAAATGAAAGAAATAGAGGAAAACAAACGATTGGATATAGAGTTCAAAAGCACGGTTATAAGGTTTTTCAAGAACTTCCTAGAAAAGGTCGATAAATTTAGCAAGACTATTGAGGATATGAAAAAGGACCAACTAGAAATTAAACATACACTGACTGAAATAAAAAATATTCTACAGAGACCTAACAGCAGACTAGAGGAACACAAGAGTCAAGTCAAAGATTTGAAATAAAAGAAACAGAAAACAGCCAAAACCGGTTTGGCTCAGTGGATAGAGCGTCAGTCTGCGGACTGAAAGGTCCCAGGTTCAATTCTGGTTAAGGGCATGTACTTTGATTGCGGGCACATCCCCAGTAGGGGGCATGCAAGAGGCAGCTGATCAATGTCTCTCTCTCATTGTCTCATTGATGTTTCTAATTCTCTATCCCTCTCCCTTCCTCTCTGTAAAAAATCAATAAGATATATTTTAAAAAGAGAGAGAGAGAGAAGCAGAAAACACTCAACTGGAAAAGAAAAAGATTCTAAAAATTTGAAGATAGTGTAAGGAGCTTCTTCAAGCATACCAACATCAGAATTATGGGGTGTCAGAAGAAGAGAGCAAAATACTGAAAACCTATTTGAAGAAATAATGACTGCAAACTTCCCCCACCTGGTGAAAGAAATAGACTTACAAGTCCAGGAAGCACACAGAACCCCAAACAAAAAAAATCCTAAGAGGACCACACCAAGATACATCAAGTAAAATGCCAAGAGCAAAAGACAGAGATAATATTAAAAGCAGCAAGAGAAAAACAGTTAATTACAAGGGAGCACCCATACGATTGTCAGCTGACTTCTCAACAGAAACTATGCAGGCCAGATGGGAGTGGCAAGAAATATTCAAAGTGATGAATAGCAAGAACCTACAACCAAGATTACTCTACCCAGCAAAGCTATCATTCAGAATTGAAGGTCAGATAAAGAGCTTCACAGATAAGAAAAAGCTAAAGGAGTTCATCGCCACCAAACCCACTATTATATGAAATGCTGAAAGGTACTCTTTAAGAAGAGGAAGAAGAGAGGAATCCAAGATGGTGGCATAGGTAAACACCTACACTGCTGCCTCGCACAACAATTTCAAAACTACAACTAAAAGACAGAACGGACATCATCCGGAACCACAGGAAAGCTGGCTGAGTGGAAGTTCTACAGCTAGAGGGAAAGAGAGGGGCTCACAGAGGCCCAGAGGAGCTGCAAAAAGCTGAGGTACGGAGACGCGCGCTGAGAGAGCGGGTGCCGGAGTACCTGGCTGGCTTTCTCTGGCTTTCTCTGGCAGGAGGGAAACGGAGACTCCCAACGGCTTTGAATCCCTTATCTTACGACACTGAACCCCAGATCCAGCCGAAACTCATACAGGGGGAGTTTGGACTGTGAAAAGGGAGAAGTGCACGGAAATCTAGGGGAGTTGCAAAGGATCGGAAGTCTGGTCGCGCACGGCACCCCGCGGAGGACGGATTGCTCATTGTGCCACTGGCTTTCGCGAGTGGGCGGGAGACAGACCCTCCCGGCTGCGCCACTTCTGAGTCCACTGGGCCCCTGTTTTGGGCGAAACCCTGGGGACCTGGACTCGTGTGGTCCTGGTTCGCAGGGGAGCCGGAAAGACAGCGGTCAGAGGCGCTGCGGGTGCGCGAGCGCACAAGGACCGCTCCAGCCATTACCCAGTCACGTGAGACTCAGGGGCCGTGGAGGGCGGGGCCGACTGGAAGGCAAGGCAGTCCCTTAAGCCCTGAGACTCCACCCCTCCCAAGCTCAGCAGAGGCTTCTTCGGCTGAATCCAGCACAGAAGTTTCCCCGGCACAGTGAAAATGCCGAGACAAGGGAAGGGATTACAAGCAAAAGAAATGGAGGAAAAAAAACGACTGGATATAGAGTTCAAAACCACGCTTATAAGGTTTTTCAAGAATATGCTAGAAAAGATGGATAAATTTAGTGAGACCCAAGAGAAGATGATAAATACACTGACTGAAATAAAAACTATTATGCAGAGTACTAACAGCAGACTAGAGAAAGGCAAGGATGAAGTCAAAAATTTGAAATATAAAGAAGCAGAAAACATTCAACTGGAAAAGCAAGAAGAGAAAAGAATCCAAAAATGTGAAGATAATGTAAGGAGCCTCTGGGACAGCTTCAAGCGTACCAACATCAGAATTGTGGGGGTGCCAGAAGAAGAGAGAGAGCAAGATACTGAAAACCTGTTTAAAGAAATAATGACTGAAAACTTCCCACATCTGGTAAAAGAAATAGACTTACAAGTCCAGGAAGCACACAGAACCCCAAAGAAAAGGAACCCAAAGAGGACTACA
>JAAGEH010000125.1:4501387-4538965 GCA_011751065.1 Lasiurus cinereus
AGGAAGCACACAGAACCCCAAAGAAAAGGAACCCAAAGAGGACTACACCAAGACACATCATAATTAAAATGCCAAGAGCAAAAGAGAAAGAGAGAATATTAAAAGCAGCAAGAGAAAAACAGTTTATTACCTACAAGGGAGCACCCATACGACTGTCAGCTGATTTCTCAACAGAAATGATGCAGGCCAGACGGGAGTGGCAAGAAATATTCAACGTGATGAACAACAAGAACCTACAACCAAGAATAATCTATCCAGCAAAGCTATCATTCAGAATTGAAGGGCAGATAAAGACCTTCACAGAGAAGAAAAAGCTAAAGGAGTTCATCAACTCCAAACCAGTATTATATGAAATGCTGAAAGGTACCCTTTTAGAAGAGGAAGAAGAAAAAGGTAAAAGACAAAAAATTATGAACAACAAATACACATCTGTCAACAAGTGAATCTAAAAATTAAGTGAATTAAAAATCTGATCAACAGAATAAACTGGTGAATATAATAGAATCAGGAGCACAGAAAGGGAGTAGACTGATAATTCTCAGGAGGACAAAAATCATAAAGCATCAAACAGACTGTGAAATTATAGCAGAAAGATTAAAGTTAGGTGAGGTAAATAAGTGATCAATCAAAGGACTTGTATGCATGCTTATAAACATAACCAATGATCACAGACACTGGGGGGTCGGGGTACGCCTGGGAGGGAGGGGGGCAATGGGGAGATATGAATAAAAAATTAATAAAAATTAATAAAATTTAAAAAAAGAAAAAAAAGATGAAACTTATTACTTGGTATTATAATTACTTGTTCATTCATCTTCCCTTCTGGATTATGAGGGTTTTTTTTTTAATACTCACCTGAGGGTATTTTTCCCTTTTTTTTTTTTTTTTAGAGGAGTAAGGGGAAGGGAGAGAGAGAGAAACATCAATGTAAGAAATCGATTGGTTGCCTCCCACACATGACCCCACTGGAGCCAGGGGTCCAAGTCACAACTGTGGTATCCAACCCAAAATCCTTCAGTGCATAGACCAATGCTCTACTACTGAGAATCACCAGCCAGGATGGTATACCCACTTTTAAAAACACTTTCAGTTCCTTAAGAAGTTAGCCCTGGCCCTTGCCGATTTCACTAAGTGGATAGAGTGTCTGTGTGTCGACTCAAGAGTCCCTGCTTCAATTCTGGTCAAGGTCACATGCCCTGGTTGGAAGCTCAATTTCGGTAGGAGGCGTGCAGGAGGCAGCCCATCAATGATTCTCATCATTGATGTTTCTAACTCTCTCTCTCCCTCTGCCTTCCTCTCTGTAATCAATAAGAATAAAAATAATAATAATAAAGAAGTTACCCCTTGAGCCCCAGCTGGTTTGGCTCACTGGATAGAGTGTCAGCCTATGGACTGAAGGGTCCCGGTTCAATTCTGGTCAAGGGCACATGCCCAGGTTGCAGATTCCATTCCTGGCGGAGAGGCGTGCAGGAGGTAGCCAATCAATGATTTTCTGTCATTTTTTTTTATGTTTGTATCTCTCTCTCCCTTCCTCTCTGAAATCAATGAAAGTATATTTAAAAAAAGAAGAAGAAGAGGAAGTTAGCATTGGACAGGTAGTTCACTTGGTCAGAGCATCCTCCTGATACTCCCAAGACTGAGGGTTCACTCTGGTCAGGGCACATACAAGAAGCAGGCAGTGAGTGCATTGATAGGTGGAACAACAAATAAATGTCTCTCTCTCTCTCTTTCTCTTTTTCTTTCTCTTTCTTTGTTTCCCCCCCCTCTTCCTTTTTCACTCCCCCTGTCTTCCCCTCTCTGTCTCTCAAATCAACAAATAACAAAATTTAAATAAAAAGTTAGACATACCGTGGTACCTCCAGATACGAGTGCCCTAACATACGAGATTTTTGAGATATGAGCCATCGAGCAAGCGATTTTTTGCTTTGAGATACGAGTAATCGCGCAGATCGGCCGGCTGCACATTACCCACCAGTTTACCACAACTCGAGAGTCTCATAGTTTCCCACGCCTCAGTCAGTGTGCTTGTTTACCTCATTGTCGAAGCATCTTTTGTGCATTTACATACTTTATCACATTTCTTTTTATAACCATGGGTCCGAAGAAAGCGAGTGGAAAGGTCAGTGCTCAGAAGAGGATGATGTCTATTGAATTAAAGCATGAAATCATAGAAAAATATGAGCAAGGTGTGCGAGTGGCTGACTTGGCGAGGCAGTAAGGGCATAGTACTTCAACAATATGCACTGTGCTTAAACAGAAGGAGTCGATAAAGGGTATAACGCCAGCTAAGGGCGTTAAAATAATTTCTAAGCTCCGTAGCTCTCTCCATGAAAAGATGGAGAATCTACTGATGGTGTGGGTGACGGAGAAGCAGCTTAAAGGAGATACATTAACACAGGGCATCATATGCGAGAAGGCACGAGTGATCTACGGTGATTTGCTGGAGCAGACCCTGTGCACTTCCACGGACGAAGCATCGAAAGACTCAGTTAAAGCCAGTAGAGGCTGGTTTGATAACTTCAGGAAAAGGTCCGGCATTCACTCCATCATCAGGCATGGTGAGGCAGCAAGTTCGGATGTGAAGGCAGCTGAGGATTACCTCAAAACTTTTTCCGAACTGATAGAAGCCAAAGGATATATCCCCCAGCAAGTCTTCAACTGTGACAAGACAGGGCTTTTCTGGAAGAAGATGCCGAATAGGACTTATACAACGGCAGAGGAGAAGGCGATGCCAGGCCACAAACCCATGAAGGATAAGCTAACTCTCGCACTGTGCGCCAATGCGAGTGGCAACTGCAAGATCAAGCCTCTGCTCGTATACCATTCGGAAAACCCCAGAGTCTTTAAGTCACATAAGATTTTAAAAGATAAACTGCAAGTTATGTAGAGGGCAAACCCGAAGGCATGGGTCACCAGGCAGTTCTTTGTGGAGTGGGTAAACCTGATTTTCGGCCCTTCTGTTAAGAAATATCTACAGGAAAACAACCTAACCATGCAAGCCCTCCTCATCCTCGACAATGCTCCTGCTCACCCACCGAACCTCGAAGATGAACTCCTCGAAGAGTTCAAGTTTATAAAGGTTGTCTGCCTACCTCCCAACACCACTCCTATACTGCAGCCCATGGATCAGGAGGTGATTTCTAATTTTAAAAAGCTGTACATCAAGCACCTGTTCCGGTGCTGCTTTGAGGTGACGGAGAACACAAACCTCACCCTTCGAGAGTTCTGGAAGAACCACTTTAACATCGTGATATGCCTCAGAATTATTGATCAGGCCTGGCTGGGTGTTACATCGAGGACTTTGGCCTCTGCATGGAAGAAGCTGTGGCCTGAGGCCATAGCCGAAAGGACCTTCGAAGGATTCAAACCCAAGGTGCCAGTGGAGGAGGAGATAGTGTCTCTGGGAAAATCCATGGGCCTGAAGGTGGATGAGAGAGATGTCAATGAGCTCATCGAGGAGCACTCTCTGGAACTCACCACAGAGGAGTTACAAGAGTTGCAGTGTCAGCAACATGTGGAGGTTCTCCAAGAAATTGATTTCGAGGAGGACCCAGAGGTAGAGGAGATCTCTACAAGTGAGATAAAGGAGATCTTAGGAATGTGGGAGAGGGTGTCACACTTCGTGGAAAAGAAACACCCCAAAAAAGTTGCTAGTGGTTGTGCATCGGAGCTGTTCAATGAAACTTGCCTCACCCATTTCAGAAACATTCTGAAAGGAAGAAGAGGCAAACCTCATTGGACACGTTTTTTTTGAAATCGGCCAAAAATGCAGAGACCAGTAGCAATTAAGTTCAGTGAAGATTATTTAAGTTACATTCAGTTTACAGATAAAGTGTAGCATTAAGAGTGTAACGAGTAGGTAAATACACTTTATAAAACCAGTTTATTCCTTTAAATTCTCTTTTATTATGTTTTTATACAGTATTTGTCATAAATACATTTTCAAAAACATGTAACAAGATCAACTGGAGTGGCATTTGGGGGGCTGGAACGGATTAACGGCATTTCAATTGATTTCAATGGGGAAATTTGCTTTGAGATACGAGCAACTTGATACATGAGCAAGGTTTCAGAACGAATTAAGCTCGTATCTCGAGGTGCCACTGTATACGTACCAGACATTCTATTCTTAGGTATTTACCCAAGAGAAATAGTAGCATATGTTTACATAAAGTCTTGTGCACAAGTGTTTATGGCAACTTCATTTGTAATAGCTCCAAACTAGAAACCACTCTATGTCCATTGATCGGTGAATGGATAAACAAATTATGGTATATCCCTATGGTGGAATACTACATACAACAATATGAAAGAAAAAAGAATTATACTGAATTTAAAGCAAGACCGTATGAGCCCAGCCGTTGTGACCCATTGGCTGAACATCAACCCATGAACTAGGAGGTTTGATTCCCTCTCAGGACACATGCCTGGGTTGCCAGCTCGAGCCTCTGTAGGCTGCATGTAGGAGACAGATGCTTGATGATTCTCATCATTGATGTTTCTATCTTTCTCCCCATTTCCCTTCCTGTCTCTGAAATAAAGAACAAACAAAAAAAACAACACATAAGGGTATATATTATTTGAATCCATTTATATGAAATTCTAGAAAAAACATGTCAATTGTGACAGAATACAGGTCAGTGGTTGCTTAGCATTGGGTGGGAGGACAGAAGGAGGGATAGTGTCCAAAGGAATATAAGGAAATTTTTGGCAGTAATGGATATGTTCATTTTTTTTAGGACATTTTTTATTTTTATTTAATAAATCTTTATTGTTCAGACTATTACAGTTGCTCCTCTTTTTTCCCCCTATAGTTCCCCTCCACCCAGCTCCCACCCCTCCCTCTGCTCTTATCTCCCCCACCATTGTCCTCATCCATAGGTGTATGATGTTTGGCCAGTCTCTCCCCACACTCCCCTCAGCCCTTTCCCCCTGAGAATTGTCAGTCCACTCTTCACTTTATTCGTTTCATCAGATTTATAATTCACTTGATTTTTAGATTCACTTGTTGATAGATATGTATTTGTTGTTCATAATTTTTATCTTTACCTTTTTCTTCTTCCTCTTCTTAAAGAATACCTTTCAGCATTTCATATAATACTGGTTTGGTGGTGATGAACTCCTTTAGCTTTTTCTTATCTGTGAAGCTCTTTATCTGACCTTCAATTCTGAATGATAGCTTTCTGGGTAGAGTAATCTTGGTTATAGATTCTTGCTAGTCATCACTTTGAATATTTCTTGCCACTCTCCTCTGGCCCGCAAAGTTTCTGTTGAGAAATCAGCTGACAGTCATATGGGTACTCCCTTATAGGTAATTAACTGTTTTTCTCTTGGCTGCTTTTAATATTCTCTCTTTGTCTTTTGCTCTTGGTATTTTAATTACGATGTATCTTGGTGTGGTCCTCTTTGTATTCTTTTTGTTTGTGGTTCTGTGTGCTTCCTGGACTTGTAAGTCTATTTCTTTCACCAGGTGGGGGAAGTTTTCAGTCATTATTTCTTTAAGTAGGTTTTCAGTATCTTGCTCTCTCTCTTCTTCTGGCACCCCCATAATTCTGATGTTGGTATGCTTGAAGTTGTCCCAAAGGTTCCTTACACTATCTTCCAATTTTTGGATTCCTTTTTCTTTTTGCTTTTCCAGTTGAGTGTTTCTGCTTCTTTGTATTTCAAATATTTGACTTGGTTCTTGCCTTCCTCTAGTCTGCTGTTAGGTCTCTGTATAATTTTTTTTTAATATATTTTATTGATTTTTTACAGAGAGGAAGGGAGAGGGATAGAAAGTTAGAAACATCGATGAGAGAGAGACATTGAATAGCTGCCTCCTGCACTCCCCCTACTGGAGATGTGCCCGCAACCAAGGTACATGCCCTTGACCAGAATTGAACCCGGGACCTTTCAGTCCGCAGGCCGATACTCTATCCACTGAGCCAAACCAGTTTTGGCAGGTCTCTTTATAATATTTTGTATTTCAGTCAGTGTATGTTTAATTTCTAGTTGGTCCTTTTTCATCTCTAGTTGGTTCTTTTTCATCTCCTCTTGGGTCTCGCTAAATTTATCCATCTTTTCTAGGAAATTCTTGAAAAATCTTATAACTGTGGTTTTGAAATCTATAACCTGTCGTTTGTTTTCCTTCATTTCTTTCATTTGTGATCTATTCCTTTGTCTCCGCATTTTTGCTGCTTCCCTGAATTGGTAAAGTGGCTTTGTGTGCTAGGTGTCCTATATGGCCTAGTAGCTCCGCCTCCCCAGTTACCTGAGGTGGACTCTCTTGGTGCACCCCATTGTGGACTGTGTGTATAACCTTGTTGTAGTTAAGTCTTGATTGTTGTTGATATCACTGGGGGAATTGACTTTCAAGCTAATTGTTTGTGAGGATCAGCTGTATCTATGCTGGGAGAACTTCTGTGCTGGAGTCAGCATTATGATACAAGACTTACAAAATTGCAAAAGCCTCTGTGTTCAATTTAGATGGGGCCGAGTCTCAGGATTGAGCAGACAGCCTTGGCTTCCCATCAGCCCCACCCTACACGGCCCCTGGGTCTCAGTCTCCCTCCATAATCACTGCTACCCTCTGCACACTCGCCCTCGTGTGCCTCCAGACCTCTGTCTTTCTGGCTCCCCTGAGTTTCCGTGCACTCCGGGCATCCGTATGAGTCTGGGTCTCTGTGGTCTCATCCAAAACTGGGGTTCAGTGCAGTCAGAAGTGGATTTCAGCGCAGTTGGGAGGTTCTGTCTTCCTCCCACTAGTGAAAGCCAGCAGCACAATCAGCAGTCAGCCCTCTGTGTGCACACTCGCACTCACGTGCCTCCAGACCTCTGCCTTTTGCGGCTCCCCTGAGTTTCTGTGCACTAATCCCTTTCACAACACTCCAAACTTCCCCCATATGTGTCTCGCCCAGAACTGGGGTTCAATGCAGTCGGAACTGAAGTTCAGTGCAGTTGGGAGTTTCCGTCTCCCTCCCACTAGAGCAAGTGGTTCTCAACCCATGGGTCGTGACCCATTTGGGGGTCGAATGACCCTTTGACAGGGGTCGCCTAAGACCATCAGAAAGCACAGATATTTACATTTCAATTCATTAACAATAGAAAAATTACATGAAATAGCAACGAAAATAATTTTATGGGTGGGAGTCACTACAAAATGAGGGACGGTATGAAAGGGCCGCAGCATTAGGAAGGTTGAGAACCACTGCACTAGAGGAAGCCAGCCAGGCCCTCTGCCACCCATCCTCTCTACGTGTGTATCTCCGTACCTCAGCTTTTTGCAGATCCTCTAAGTCTCCGTGAACCCCTCTCTTTCCTTCTAGTTGTAGCATTTCCACTCAGCCAGCTTTCCTGTAGTTCTGGATGATTTCTGTTTTGTCTCTTCACTGTAGTTTTGAAATTGTTGTGTGAGGCAGCAGTTTAGGTGTTCACCTATGCTTCTATCTTGGTTTCTCCATCGGATATGTTAATTATTTTAATAATTGTGATGATTGATTACTCATGGGTTTATATGTAAGCCAACTGGTAAATTAAATGTTTTGGATATATGCAGTTTATTGTATGGCAATTGCACCTTAATAAAGCTGTCCAAAGGAAAAAGAACCTGACCCATAATAGGCCCTCAGAATATACTTATTGAAAGGGAGAAAGACTGACTGTCACTGGTGATGGGGACATTTTTCTAGAGGAGCAAATCTAGGAGTTAGATTGTTCTAGGTCTTGAAGATTAGGCAGAAGAACTTGAATGTTGTCCAGGAAAGCCATTTTGGAGTTTTATGATCATACCATGATATAATGAAAGCAGTGTTTTAAGAAAATCCTTTTGGCAGTATTGTTCAGGGTGAATGGGAAGGAATGCAAAAAGACCAGTCAAAAGCGTTGACATGATAAGGTCTGAGATGATAAGGACCTGGCCAAGAGTGATGGCCTTGGCTTGGAAAGGAAGGGACTGAAGGAAAGATAATCTGAAGATAGAATAGTTAAGACTTGGAGAAAGGAGCACCTATTATGGATTAGACATTGATTTTGCAATTTGACAAAATTATTCCTGGTGTTTTGTTTGTTTGTTTAGAGAAGACTATTACTTAGCCCTAAAATGCAGGGAATGAAGGAGAGCATTTTCTCTTGAAATTAAACCTAAATGAACTGTTAGGTTTTGATGGGAAGATTGTTTTAGGTACATTTCAACTTCTAGTCTAATACTCAGAGCTGTGACTGAATTTGGCTCTTTACTACTTTCAGTACTTTAGTTCTGCTTTTTCTTCTGTTGACTTACTGATGGTACAGACTGGAGGCCAGGATCCTCAAATGCTGTCCAAGCAATCTTACTAAAACTAAGCTAAACCATCTTATCTTGACTTTCCCTTAGGAGTGGATTTTTTCAACCTGAAAATCAGAATTTACTGTACTCAGCCCTCGAGGTCCTTACTAACCGACTGAAACCGAGAGAGCCTGACCAGTCCTTGGAGGAACTGCTTAGGTGAGTCCAACTGCATATCTCAGAGAATTTCCTAGGACACTCCTAGGAACGAGATTTCTTGGAAATAACTTGAGTATCTCTTGGTAGAGAGGGAAATTGATATTTGTAGGAAATTGGTATTTGTAGATCCTTTTCCTTAGTTATATAAGTTTTCTCTCCTGTGTACGGTATTCAGATCAATCCTGAAGCATTATAAACTGCTGAACAAATCATTCTAAATCTTCATGCATCTTTCATTATGTAAAGTTTGCCTTTCAGGTAATGATGATGACAGCACTGACCATCTATAGTCAATTCTTTCTTTTTTTTCTTTAAATATATTTTATTGATTTTTTACAGAGAGGGAGAGGAACAGAGAGTTAGAAACATCGATGAGAGAGAGAGACATCAATCAGCCACCTCCCACACGCTCCCCACCAAGGATGTGCCCGCAACCAAGGCACATGCCCCTGACCGGAATCGAACGTGGGACCTCTCAGTCCGAAGGCCGACGCTCCATCCACTGAGCCAAGCCAGTCTTGGCTATAGTCAACTCTTGACTGTCCTGAGACCTGCTCTGTCTCCCAGTAGCATTGAGTAATTAGGTAGCAGCTAGTTGTCACTGATTGCCTGTATCCTTCCCCCAATCTTGGCAGAAAAAGAAGCTAGGTTGGGTGCTAGGCGGTGGAGGAGGGAGCTAAGGAGATCTAAGGGACATGACTCCCAGACTCCTATCCCAGCTTCAACCAGAGTTAATTGAGTCTTTCTCTCACCTCCCCTGAGAGCCTAGGCCAGTGGTTGGCAAACTGCGGCTCGCAAGCCACATTTAGCTCTCGAGCCACGGTTTGCTGCTTTGTTGACTAATAAGTTTTCTGACCACTGGCCTAGACCATCACTGGATCTGTAATCAATACTTGTCATCTCTACCTTTAAGGCAGGACTTCATTTCATTTTAAATATACTACTTTTAAATTTGTTTGACCTCCTTCCCACCAGTCAATCAGAAGTTGAGTTTAGTTTTATATCAGTTACAATTTTGGATTGTGATTCCCATCTCCCGTTACCTCAGTGTAATGAAAGCTGACCATATATGGTATCTATTAAAAGCTCTGCTTTATAACTTCCTTTTGCTTTTTCCCTATGAATCTAGAATTTTTTTATTAATTTTTTTATATATATCTCCCCATTGCCCCCCCTCTCTCCCAGTCATACCCCAACCCCCCAGTGTCTGTGTTCATTGGTTATGCTTATATGCATGCATATAAGTCCTTTGATTGATCTCTTATCTAGCTCACCAACTTTAATCTTCCTGCTGTAATTTCACAGTCTGTTTGAAGCTTTACTGTCTCTGTATCTATCCTTTTGTTCATCAGTTTATGAATCTAGAATTTAAACATTTTTTAAAAAAATATATTTTATTGATTTTTTTACAGAGAGGAAGGGAGAGGGATAGAGAGTTAGGAACATCAATGAGAGAGAGACATTGATCAGCTGCCTCCTGCATGCTCCCTACTGGGGATGTGCCCGCAACCAAGATACATGCCCTTGATCAGAATCAAACCTGGGACCCTTCAGTCTGCAGGTTGATGCTCTGTCCACTGAGCCAAACCGGTTATGGCTAAACATTTTTTAATGTGTTGCTTAAGCCCTTAAAGAGCAAGTAATTGATCCAGGGTTGCACATATAAACATGGCCTAAACCAGTGGTCAGCAAACTCATTAGTCAACAGAGCCAAATATCAACAGTACAACGATTGAAATTTCTTTTGAAAGCCAAATTTTTTAAACTTAAACTATATAGGTAGGTACATTGTTATTAACTTACTTAGGGTACTCCTATAAGCTGACCTTTGCTAAAAACTCAAGGGGCCAAAGAGCCGCATGTGGCTCACGAACAGCAGTTTGCCAACCACTGGCCTAGACTAGTTCATGGGAATCTTTGTATACATGACCCCTTCAAGGCCAGCATTCTACCCACTGGACTCTGACCTTATCAATACAGGAAAAGAACGTTGCTACTAAAGCACTTGAAAATGAGGATTCTGATTAACCATCACTTAAATGGACTTGACTAACTCATGAATTTAGATAATACTTGTAATGTCTTTTTTTTCTTTTTTCCTTACAGCCAGAGTTTCCATTACTTGCAGAATTTTCATCACAGCATTCCTACTTTCCAATCTGCTCTTTATCTCATCAGACTTTTGATGGTCATTTTGGAGAAATCTAGAGCTCCTACTCAGAACAAAGAAAAAATTGGTGATGTACTCAGATTCTCTTTTTTTTTTCTCTTTCTCTTTACAAATAGGATTAATATCTCAAGCTTGTAAGTTTGGGGCTTCCTAGTACCTTAAATGTAAACTTAGAGGCCCAGTGCATGGATTCATACACAGAGGTTGGGAGGGGTCCCTCAGCCTAGCCTGTGCCTTCTCAAAATCTGGGACCCCTCAATGATGAGAGAGAATCATTGATTGGCTGCGTCCACACCGCCTACTGAAATTGAGTTCCCAACCAAGGCTACATCCGGGCCATATGACCTTGACCGGAATTGAAGCCAGGACCCTTCAATGTGGCAGGCGGCCAGGGAAGAGCCCGAGCCATTGCTGCACTACTCGTGCTCATCTCAGCTCGCTACGCCTGCCACCACTGTTCAGAATTGGAAGAGGCTCCCATGGCTACAGCTGAGCTGTGGGCCTGGCTTCTGGCTGAGCGGCGCTCCACCCGTCGAAGCGCATTGACCGTCAGGGGGCAGCTTCTACATTGAGCGTCTGCCCCCCTGGTGGTCACTGCACATCATAGCGACTGGTCAACCGGTCATAATGGTTGCTTAGGCTTTTATGTATATAAATATAGATCCCTCCATAACTGCAGATGTGCCCACATGCTATGCCAAGGACATTTCCCTAGAAAGAGCTATATACAGTGAGTGGTACCTCGAGATACAAGTGCCCTAACATACGAGATTTTTGAGATATGAGCCATCGAACGAGCAATTTTTGCTTTGAAATAAGAGCAACATTTGAGATAGGAGTAATCATGCAGATCGGCCGGCTGCACAAGACCCACCAGTTTACCGCGACTCGAGCCTCTCATAGTTTCCCACGCCTCAAGGTTACAGAACGAATTAAACTCGTATCTCGAGGTACCACTGTACTAGTAACTGCTCTCTGGTGACTTTGCTTAATGTGAATTTGATTAGTTCAGTTGGCTAGATAATTTTGTTTGACTTCCATGTGTTCTTGTTATTTTATTTTTATAATTATGTGAGATATTTGACAAAAAGGAGCATAAACCATGAGGTTAATAAAATGGGAGAAAGAGGAGAAATCATGATTAAGGGTAAAGAAAGGCCTGGTCCCATCCATGTTTTTTTTTCTTTTAACTGTCTTTTGTCATAGCGCTTGGTATGCAACTCATTGATCACACATCCTAATTGGCAACACAGACAGAAAGCAGGCAGAAAATGCAAAACAATCCTGTGTTATTTCCTATTGATAAAAAGGGGAAAGTTTGGTCTGAATCTATGGGGCTACTGCTTTTTGGCCTGCCCAGGAAGAACAAAATTGACCTTCCCACTGCCTAGCATTATTCCTTTTCTCTGTATGTGTCTGTGTAGTTCATATTTGTGTGTGTGTTAAGATGGAGTAATAGGGTGGGACATATTGGGTCTTAGACAAATGTGTTTATTTCTGATAGAATGGTCAATGGAGCAGGAACCCATAACAGCTTTCTTTCAAATTGTCTTTTAGATCAGGTACCTTATAGTAAATAGAAAAGAATAATTTTTTTGATCAATAATGATCCCCCAAAGCCTGTAAAATAGAAGTCTATTTTCAATGCATGAGATAACTTTCTCTTTTTTCTCCAACAGCTTCCCTTGCCAGACATTTCCTCTGTCGGATATGGCCAAGTGGAGAAAAAGAGAAGAGCAGTATTCCTAATGACCAGCTCCATGCTTTGCTGAGGTGAGGTGCTTCGTTCTTCTCCATGAGCCAAGCAGTCTTCCATTTGCCACTGTTGAGGTCCCTCATCTGGTCAAAGACTAAGAAATTACCTTGGTTAAGGAGAACTTGGAAGCATTGAAGTAGATTTGAAATTAACAAAGTTTAGGAAAGGTGGATCATAAGATCCTCTAGTTCTGTTTTCCATTATCATTATTATTATTGAGTCAAAGAAGAGTCTGCAATTATATCCTCCTTTCATAACCAGCAAGTCAATTATTTATTGCCTACTATATCCAAGACACATTCATCATTTCCAAGGTGTCTAACTTTATTTCTAATTGAGACATCTTTTTCTTGCCTCCTGTCATGTTTATGGAATCTTAACTTTATTTTAAAATATTTTTAGCCCTAACCAGATAGAGTGTCGGCCTGCAGACTGAAGTGTCCCAGGTTCGATTCCGGTCAAGGGCATGTACTTTGGTTGTGGGTACATCCCCAGTAGGGGATGTGCAGGAGGCAGCTGATTGATGATTCTTTCTTCGATGTTTGTAACTCTCAATCCCTCTCCCTTCCTCTCTGTAAAAAATCAAAATATTTTTTAATAATATTTTTAATGTTCATAATTGTTTTAAAGCTTAATACCTGGTAATAGCTCAAGAAAAAAAATCTTGGTTTAGAAATTCTGTAACGTGTTCATACTCCTGTGGCTGTCAATGTAGCATCTACCTGGCGCACACAGACAGTGTTCTGAAGGCCATAGAGGAGATTGCTGGTGTTGGTGTTCCAGAACTGATCAACTCTTCTAAAGATGCATTTTCTCCCACATTCCCTACGCTGACCAGGTAAGAGAATTCTCTCCTCCAGTTCTTTACAGTAGAATCATGCTGTCCAATATCTGTAGTTTCCAAGTAACTACCTTACTCTTCGTCTGATCTTGATCATTTAACACATAGAATGTTCATTATTCATTCTTTCTAAGGGGCTCTCAGCCTAATTATGTAAGAGGACCTTATTTTTTTTATTGATTTCAGAGAATAAGGTAGAGAGTGATAGGAATATCAGTAATGAGAAAGAATCACCCCTTACTGGGGCTTGAGTTGGGAATCCGGGCATGTGCCCTGACCAGGCATCGAACTTATGACCCTTCCATGCATGGGCAACACTCTTAACCACTGAGTAACACCGACCAGGGCTCACTTAATGGGTTTTGTATCTCGTAATATTAATAGTTATCTTACATTCGTATAGTATTTACAGTTTATAAAGCACTTTTGACATTCTTAATCTCAGTTCATCTTTTTGAAGATTCTGTGAAGTGTATCATTAATCTTATTTTACTGATGAGGAAAAGGAAAGTTAGAGGAGGATCTTATTTAACCTTATATGGGCAATAAAGTAAATATGGAACTGGGATTTTTCTCACCACTTCTCCCCCGCTCTTTCCATACCATCACACTATCTCCCTTCATAAAGTAAATTCCATTGTTTTACAACCATCTTTTTTGGCTCATTTCTAAATTCTTATCAATTCCCCATCTTCTCACAGTCAACCCTAGTGAAAGGACATTCAGAGAGTTGGGAAAGGAAATGACATTTGGTTCCTTGGCTTCTTCCCAAGTAGCTCTTTCTAACTAGTGCATCACTATGTGGTATGTATGCCTTTCCCTCTCCTAGGCACACCTTTGTCATTTTTTTCCGTGTGATGATGGCTGAACTAGTGAAAACGGTCAAAGGTCTTCAGGCTGGCACAGCAGCAGACTCTCAGCAGGTGAGTCAAATACTCCCCCAAAAATAGACTTTGGATTACACTAAGTCCTCAATATTGTTGATAGGTTCTTGGAAACTACACCTTTAAGTGAAACTTTTTATAACTAAACCAATTTTACCGTAGGCTAATTGATATACACAAGAGTTAAGATTCTACAGCATATTTCTGATCACAAAACTAAATTTCTAAATAAAGACCTATAGTACTTCTAATATTAAACATTGAAATGAATATGAGCTATATATATATTTAAGAAAGTAATAAAAAGAAGTAAGATAATTATTTTCCAACCCACATATACCAGCTCAGAGTTAGGATGGCTGGAGTCAGTCCTACAGCTCAGGGTGCAAGGAGGGAACCTACCCTGGACAGGATGCCCTTCCTCATCAGGGCTCTCTTACACTCTCTCACACACACACACTCAGACTGGAATAGTAGATATTACAATTAAGCTAATGTGCACATCTTTGGGATGTGGGAGGAAATTGGAGTGCTGGAGAAGACCTATTCACACATGAGGAAAATGTGCAAACGGCACACAGAAAGTGGCCCTATCTGTGAATTGACTTTTTCTCCCCGTTGCTACAACAAAATAATTCCATTATTCAAGGATATGCTGTACTTTCTTGAGTCAGGGGTTTCTCCTAAGCTGATTTACTGAGAGCAGGATTTTTTTTTTTTCCTGGCTTAATATCCTTTCCTTTTAATTGGAAGTGAGAATTTGGCTCTGTTTTCCCTGGTTACTGCCCAGGGAAAAGCCTGGACTGCTCCATAGGCCCTAGATCTGGGAAAAAAAAATGTCTTTGATTGCAGCTTCATGTGCCCAGCAGTGTGCTGCTTGTGAGCCAGCTTGAGGTGAACAAGCCTGTTTGAGATGCAGTCATCTAGGGCGTTGGTGTCCTGCTAACCAGAACTAAACTAGAACCACTAAGAGCACAGGCTAGCATAGGGAACCATAGAAGCCACAGGGAGCTGATGGCCAGTAGGTATATTTCAGAGACTTTTCTCCACCTGGAAATTACTGAAGAGGAGTCATTTTACTAGAAAGTCTCATAAGGTACCCTGATAATTATATATACACAGGCCTCAGATCCATCTGGGGGGTGTACTAGTTGCCACATCTATTTAGCAGGGTAATCAGCTTATATCTGAATATTTATATGATTCAAGAACCATGTATTAGTAGGAATTCAAAAAGAGACATATTTTGTTGTGATTTAGAGGTGCCTGTATATTTGTTGTCCCCAGGTGCATGAAGAGAAGCTCCTCTACTGGAACATGGCTGTTCGAGACTTCAGTATTCTCATCAACCTGATAAAGGTGTGTATGGAGACTCCTTGACCCATCTCGCTGCCTGACTGCAGAAATCAACAAGGATCCTGGTTTTCAAATGGACTGTCCCTGCTCCTCTCCTGCCCTGCCTTGAGGACCTGCTCTCTCTGTCGTCTTCCCTTGTGGCCCTATCCATCCTGGATCACCCCTTCTTCTCTCCCCAGGTGATACCTTTTTCCTTCTGTTCCTTCCACCTTATCATCTGAGCCATAATACTTCCTATTTAAAGGCTCCTTGCACATATCATTCTCCTACTTTCTCCCCCCTCATCATGGGTCCTCTAAAATCTACCACATACTTACTACCTCCCTCTTCCAGCTCTGAATGCTTTCATTATCCCTGCACACACTCTGCTCTCACTTATTTGAGGATTTTGCTCAAGTTACTCTCCGAGCTTACAATGTCGTACTCTTCTTTCCACCTCTCATCCACTCTTTCTTAAGGCTTCAGATCAAGGTTTTGAATCTTTATAATGCCCTCCTTTTAACATCCCATTTGGAATCATTTACTTATTCTTTTTTGCTTCCCTCTTCCTTTTCTCGAACTTTAATTATGATGATTACTTTATTCTTTGTGATTATTTAACTGTTGACAGGCCTTCTTCATTTTAGAATTCTCTACCATACCCAAAGTTGTGCTTTGCACAATGAGAAAAAAGCTGGGGTGCTCAGTGGAGCAGATCTCAGCTTTGGTTTCTTGCCTTTCATCTCTCCAGGTGTTTGATAGTCGTCCTGTTCTGCATGTCTGTCTGAAGGTGAGAGATTGACCAGAGCCCATTTTGGTATTTATTCTTTTATGGACAGAGCATTAGCTGGGAAGAATTGCTCAATACTTTGCTCACAAGCCAGAATCTCTAGAATCTGTGCTAATAGATGGTAATGTAGAAATGACAGTGGATACATTTTCTTATATTAGTTGGATAACAAGAGAAACTAATTTTCTTATGAGTTTGAAAACTTTTGGTTCAAGTCTTAGAACTAGGAGTGGCGACTTCAGGAACAATAATCACTCCCTCCCATTCTTTCCCAGGCAACAGGGAGTAAGGAGGAATACATGATTCCTCTATTTAAAGCCATGGGTAAAAATAAGTAAATAAAAGGCAAAGCCTCCAGGTGGCTTCTTGAATGTGAGAGCTGATATCCTCTTAACTGCTGAACTCCTCTCTCAATTAAGTAGCCCAGATTAGCCCAAGATTTGATGGTCTATCCAGTGGGTTAAGAGCTAATGAGTGTTAACGGGGAGAATGCTTTTCCCCCATTCCTGATGGTTCCTTCAAAGTGGATGTCACCACATTCTTATCTCCTGGCCTCTGCCTTTTTACTCACTCCATCCTAATGCTAGTGTAGGAGATGGGTGAGTGGAAGGAGTTATCTGACTGGTAAATTTGGCAATTGGGTGGGCATGTGCTTTCATAGCTCTACCCAATTTTTTTCTTCTGGGGAGTAAGTTGTCCTCAGGGAGTTGGGATTCCCCTTTGTTTTTCTGTATCCTCATTCTTAAGGTGAGCAAGGCCTCTGCCCAGTAGTTGTGTGTAGGTTAGGTAAATATCCTTAATTCTGGGCATGGTTAGCAGGCCCATTTAGTTTTACAAGGCTACATTCTCCAAATTAACCTTTTGGACACCTCCCAATTTATTTTTTATGCACAAAAATAAAGTATTTGGATGGTGTTATGTTGCTCTAGGCAGGAGCTTTTTAGGTGAAAGACCTCAACTAGCATCATCACCAGTGTTTCTTTTTCTTTCAGTATGGGCGTCTCTTTGTAGAAGTATTTCTGAAGCAGTGTATGCCGCTCCTAGACTTCAGTTTTAGAAAGCACCGGGTAAGAACTGAGGGCAGAGAACTAAAACATTCTCTATACAATTTGTTTAGAAGATACATGTATGGTGACTCTTGGGCTGGGCATGGGAGCAGTACCTTTGCCCAGGTTCTGAGCCACAGTTCTACCTGGGCACCTTTGGTCCACTTCACCTATCACCCATTTAAATATATTCTTTATTGATTTTTTACAGAGAGGAAGGGAGAGAGATAGAGAGTAAGAAACATCAGTGAGAGAGAAACATCCATTAGCTGCCTCCTGCACACCTCCTACTGGGGATGTGCCCACAACCAAGATACATGCCCTTGACCGGAATTCAACCTGGGACCTTTCAGTCCGCAGGCTGATGCTCAATCCACTGAGCCAAACAGGTTTTGGCGACCTATCACCCATTTAGAAGGAATATTCCAGAGTAGGTTGAGCTGAGACACCCCTTCTGGTTGAAACCCACCTTCCTATATCTACTCCAGATCTTGAGGTGGTCGTTCTCTATAGCTTGGTTTTATTGTGTTGCTGCACTCCCAGGAACTGTTGTTTGCTTATTCTTTTGTGCTTCTCTGGGTCTACTTTCAAGAATAATTTTTTTAAGAACTCATCTATACTAATAAAAGAGAAACATGCAAATTAACCATCACTCTGTTATACCCCCCAAGCCACGCTCACCAGCCAATCAGGAGTGAGTATGCAAATTAACCCAACCAAGATGGTGGCCGGCTATGGAGCTGGAACACAGAGGATGCTTGGGTTGCCCGGCAATGGAAGAAGCCAAGCTTCCCACCCACCCTGGCCAGCCCTGGCCTCTGCTCAAGGCTATAAAGTTTTAATTATAGAAGATAAATAAATCCCAGATACCAAGGCCTCTGTTTGGGTCCCTGGGGGAGAAGGGTGTGTGTTCAAACCACCACAGGCTCCTCGCCCAGGGCACCCCACAGCCTAAGGAAAACCCCACCCTGATCTGGGACACCTTTCAGGGCAAAGCAGCTGGCCCCTACCCGTGCACCAGGCCTCTCTCATATCTAATAAAAGAGAAATATGCAAATTGACCATCATTCCAACACATAAGATGGCAAGCAGGAGAGGGCAGTTGGCAGGGAACAGGCCTGCAGGGAAGGGCAGTTGGGGCAATCAGGCTGGCAGGGGAGTGGTTAGGGGCAATCAGGAAGACAAGCAAGCAGTTGGGAGCCAGCAGTCCTAGATTGTGAAAGGGATGTCCCAGATTGGAGAGGGTGCAAGCTGGGCTGAGGGACACACACACACCCAAGAATTTAGTGCACCAGGCCTCTAGTTTGTTTCATAAACTCTGCTGTTATAAAGGATAGTCTTGAGAGTTTTGTTTTTTGTTTTTACTTTAGCCAAGTGGGATCCAGGCTAGAGTAGTGAAATCAGGATGGAAACAAATAGTTTCTTACATATATTTATCAAATTGAACTTTGCAAAACACTCTTACAGTATTTGATTGCTCTCTCACAACCCTGAAAGAAAGAAGGGAGGACAGTTAGAAAGCACTTCTCCTATTTAGGGCCAAATTAAGATGATTATTGATATACAATTATCCTTTTTAGAGCCCTTGATTGCAAGGGTATCTTACATCTAAAATGAAATGAGAGTATTTCAAATGGCACTTAGGAATTTTGTTGGTTATAGGAAGATGTTCTGAGCTTATTGGGAACCTTCCAGTTGAACACAAGACTGCTTCATCACCTGTGTGGGCATTCCAAGGTAAGAGGAAAAGCAGATCACATCACCTTCCTGGTTGTTGACTTCAACACCAGTTGTGATTGGGAGATACAGAGGCTTCAGTTTCTTCTTCCTTTTTTACATATCTAGAGCCTTTATTCCTGAGACCATATCTGTCCAAAGGCAGTTTATGCAAAGTGATCAAATCTTTAGGTGCTAGTTAAGAATGGACAGTCATTTAGAGGGTTTTCTGCATCTGAAATTTGACCCAAACTCCATAGCTCTGTTTCCTTTTTTGGGGAGATAGATAGAATATTCATGTATGTGTTACTGCTGCAAAATATATGGGGTAGGAGGAATTATGTAAGTGATGACTCTGTGGGAGACAAGAGGTGGTTCTAAAAGTAGCTATCCTTGGCACTTTTCAGCTGTACTGCTTGTCAAGAAACACATCTATCTCCTGTGAGAACATTTTAGCATTAAAGGACTTTTCCACTTGCAGCCTACAGCTTGAACCATTCTCTTTTTGTCTGAAGGAGCACAGAACCTTCATACTTAATCATAGAGTTCTGCAGTCACTGGCAAATGAAATGATTTTGGATTCAGTTTTTATCACCTCCTCTCCTGTTTCTAACTTAAGAAAGTACTGAACAGTGAAATTTTAAGAACTCTCTGAGCTAAACAGGGCTATCATTTAATATCAGTGTAATACATGTTCAAGAATATTTTAGGTCAATTCATTAATAATTAGTCAACAAGAGGTTATGAAGAGGAATCTACAAGTGGTATGCATTCTAAGCTCTCTTAGCTTGAAAGAAAACTGCCACTCTCTGGAGTACTCTGCCAAACTACTGCTGTTTGATGGGACATGTCTCTGGCCTATACTGGCAAGGCTTATGCTCTTCTATACAGTCTTCAGAATGTCAGGAATGCAAAAGTTTCTGTATAGGAAATGTGGAAGCATGATGAGAAACCAGATGAATTAGGTGCATTTGTTTTCATGCAGATTCATCAGGACATGAAACTCACCAAGCATGTGCCTTTTCTCAAAAAGACCTTGGAGCTGTTAGTTTGCAGAGTGAAAGCCATGCTTATCCTCAACAATTGCAGGGAGGCTTTCTGGCTGGGTAATCTCAAAAACCGGGACTTGCAGGTAAGCCTGGGCCCTGCCAGCGATAATCTCCTATTCCCTTTCTTTGAGAGAGCATTGGGAGGTATGTAAGGGAGGATGCCTAAGCCCTGCCCTATCAATAAGAATGATTTTCTCTTAAGTCTGGGTCATTTAGCTCTTTAAGTTAGGGTATACTGCCTATGGGCCCTGGTCACAGGCTGCACCCCTCCTCCCAGCCAGCAAAGGCACCAAAACGTGCCATTGATACAAATAAGGCTTCAGATATAGAGAAGTCAGATCCATAAAACCTCTCTCCTCAGCCAGAGAGGTACCTATAAGTCCTACTGACGGTACATTCATAACATTTTTGTATATGGACAAACTTTAAAGAATTGTTTTGGGTTTTTCCCTAAACCAGTTTGTCCTATTCCTAAAAGTATTCTTTGGCTAATTTTAAGAAGTGAGCATTTCCAAGGTCTTTCAATTATCTTGACTGACTGAAATCTCATGTTGCTTATAGTACTGCTTTGGAGTTAATAGCAATTTTGAAGTAGTTCAAGCCCTTCTTTATATATGTATGTATATGTTTTTATTGATTTCAGAGAGAGGAAGGGACAGATAGAAACATCAATGATGAGAGAATCATTGATTGGCTGCCTCCTGCACATCCCCTACTGGGAATCAAGCCCACAACTCAGGCATGTGCCCTGTCCAGAAATCAAACCATTACCTTCTGGTTCGATGTTCAATATTCAGCCATTCCAGCTGGACCAAGCCTTTATTCGTGTTTATAATATCTGAGTTTTATAATCTTATATGTGAAAAAAATAGCACCCTGTAGAATTAGCTTTCTTTTTTCACATCAACCTTACGAGATAAATACTATTGTTTCCATGAGAAAATTGAAGCTCCGAGAAGTTAAGTAACTTACCTAAAATCATTCAGCAATAAGTGAATGGATTCAAGGTTTGAGACCATGCAGTCCTGTTCCAGAGTTGATGTTCTTTAAGTCACTTCAGCCTCTACATGGCCATCCATGGTTGGTGCGTTGGTGCTCATATACCTTCAGGTATTTGGGAAATTTTATAACTATATTCAACATTAACTGAGAGAGTCTGGCCTTGTAAAATCTAATATGATATTAGAATACAAAAGTGGACTTTTTATAAAAACTGCATATTGTATCAGAGCCACACGTATCTCAGAAACCTTAGGTTGATGATCACTTCTCTAGATGCTGGGTCCAGGTTTGGTGTTGTGTTTGACAAAATTTGAATGGCTATAATATCTTCCTTTGTATTGCCTGTAAGCTAAGAATTTCTCCCACATGTGATCACTTTAAACCCACCATTAATCTTTACACATCCACATTTAGGGTGAAGAGATTATATCCCAGAATTCTCAGGAAAGCAGAGCAGATGAGAGTGAGGATGACACATCATCCCAGGTCTCCAAGAGCAAAGCAACAGAGGTATCTCTGAATAAGGCACCAGAGTGTGGCATTGATGTTGCATTTCCTTAATTATTCTGAGTTGCTAAAGTGCGGAAGTTTTCCTGTTTCTGTTTATAATCAATGGCTTTTATGCCTATCTCCATTCCCTCCCTCCAAAAGAGCTTCTGTGCTCCTATGAGTTCAGTGGGAGCCAGGGAAAAAACTCCCAAATAAAATTATTCTCGGTATCTCAAGTTGTAGCATGTGTTAGAGAGTTGAAAATTCCCTTCCATTATAACCTATTTTCCCTGAATTCATATCTAAAATCATTTTAGAAGGAAGAAAGGATACAATGTTCTGTGAATATTGAAAAGATTGAGTTAAACCATTTAAATGTTGTTTTACTATATTAAATAGGAATATGAATACATATGGTAGACGCACAGAATAAAAAACTGCCACTACTGAGGACTAAAATAAAAGTAGGGGGTCCTTATTTTCTGGGCTACTACAGATACTTTTTAAAAAATATATTTTTTTTTTATTTCAGAGAGGAAGGAGAAAGAAAGATAGATAGATAAAAACATTAGTGATGAGAGAGAATCATCGATCAGCTGCCTCCTACACATTCTACCCTGGAAATCAAGCCACAACCTGGACATATGCCCTGACCCACACCAGCATAATACAGATACTTTTAAAACTTTAAAGAAAGCTAGAGAAAAAGGAATCCTATATAATAAAAGGCTAATATGCAAGTCAACCGAATGTCAAAAATGATTGGTTGCTATGATGCGCACTGACCACCAGGGAGTAGATGCTCAATGCAGGATCTGCCCCGTGATGGTCAGTGTGCTCCCACAGGGGTAGCACCACTCAGCAGAAGCCGGGCTCATGGCTGGTGAACGCAGTGGCAGTGGCCTAAGCCGTCAGTCGGACATCCCCCCACAGCTCCCAGACTGCGAGAGGGCATAGGCCTCCAACTAAATGCACAAATTTCATGCACCAACCCTCTAGTCTATATGTATATAAGCCTAAGCAACCAGCCGGTAGCTTTGACGTGCACTGACCACCAGAGGACAGACACTCATCAAAGGAGCTGTCCCCTGGTGATGAGTGTGGTCCCATAGTGGGAGGGCCACTCAGCTGATGTGCACCAGACTCCTAGCTAATGGCTGGTGAGTGCAGCTGTGAGCCTCTCCCGTAGACACTCTCCCCATGCGCCCAAGTGATGGTAGCAGCAGGTGCGGTGGGAGCAGCGAAGCACTCACCCTGGGCTCTGGCTCCTCCTGGGCTCCGGCTCCTCCTGGGCTGCCTGCTGCTTCCCGCACTACTTTGTGTTGTGCGGGATCAATGTGGACAGCAGGCTGAAACCCTACAAGCTGGCAGGTAAGGCTGGGCTATGGCTGCGCGGAGGTCCACTGATCCCCAAACTGGGCCAAAGGACCGACCATATTGGTGCACGGATTTAGTATGTTTATGATACAATTCAGCTGAGTTATAGACACCAAAAAACTCAGATTTAAGAACTCCTGTTGTGGAATCTCTATAATGCAATTTGAGGCTGCTGCAGAAAGATCATCTAGTATAAAAAATTATTATATGGTCCTCTATATAGTATACCTCTCTACCTTTTTCTCATAAAAAAAAAAATTGATACAGACAATATCCTATTTCTCCTAACATCCCTCCCAGATTAGAGTTACAGGTCAGAGAAAATTTGATGCTGGATTACTGTTAAGGTACACCAGATTTTTATTTTACAAATTCTCTTTCTTTTTTAATTTTTACCCAAGGATATTTTGTCCATTGATTTTTTTTTAATTATGTTTTTATCAGTTTCAGAGAAGAAGGGAGGGGAAGAGAGATAGAAACCATCAATGATGAGAATCATTGATTGGCTGCCTCCTGTAAGCCCCCCACTGGGCATTGAGCCCACAATCCAAGAATGTGCCTCTGACTGGAATGGAACTTGGGACCTTTCAGTCCACATGCCGACACTCTGTCCACTGAGCCAAACCTGCTACAGCTCCATTGGTTTTTTTAGAGAGAGGGAAAGGGAGGAAAGGGTGGGGGAGAGAGAAAAAAATGGATGTGAGACACATATTGACTGGTTCCCTCCCAAACATGCCCTAACTGGGGCCAGTAATCAAGCCTAAAACCAAGGTACATACCCTTGGCCAGGAATTGAACCTTCCGAGCCTGTGATTGTGGACTCATGCTCTCTAACCACTGACCCAAAGTGGCCAGGTCCAGAATTTAAAAAAAATTTTTGTTCAGGTTTTTAACAGATTTCAGAGAGGAAGGGAGAAGTAGAGAGAGAAAGAAACATCAAAGATGAAAATCACTGATCAGCTACCTCCTCCTTCAGATCCCCCACTGGGGATCGAGCCCACAACCCAAGCATGTGCCCTGACCGGGAATCAAACTGTGACCTCCTGGTTTATAGGTTGACCCCCAACTACTGAGCCACACTGGTTGAGCCAGAATTTTTAATTTTAACAAACATTTCATTCTATATTAAACTAGAGGCCAAGTGCATGAAATTCATGAACAGGAAGGGTCCCTAGGCCTGGCCAGTGATCAAGGCCAATTGGAGCCTTCCGGCTGCCAGCTGGGGCCTTCCTTCGTTCTGAGCTGACCCCTGGTAGTCAGCACACATCATAGCAAGCGTGCGAACTCCTAATCTCCTGGTCAAACTCCCAAGAGGACACTTTGCACATTAGCCTTTTATATATATAGATACTCACAATGTTCCTATGTCACATACATGCAGTAGTGCAGAACCATGGCTTATTTTTAAATTATGCAAATTTGGTTGTTGCAGAGTTGCAATAATCAGTTTCAGACGGCCTCCCTCCATGGTCTTGGATTAGAGGTCATGATAAAAAATGACTCATTTTTCAGATGAATGATTTAAAACCTATTAGTTTTGGTAACAATGATAGTTTTAAGTCCTGTGGGAGCAGTATTATACAGGCTCACCCAGATGACCTAAAGTATTTAATTATCCTTTGCCCTTAGGATGGTGAAGAAGATGAAGCAAGTGATAGAGAAAAGGAGCAAGATAGTGATGAGAGTGACGACGACGACTCTGATTAGACCACAAAAAATGGACGCTGCGTCCTTATCTCTGCCAGCCTCTTAGCATTTTGTGTTCAGGATTTGAAATCTGTCTACCTTTCTCATCAGAATTATCCTATGTATTTTGTCCTTAAAGTGGGGGCTTTATTGATTCAACTTAATAGTGAACTTTATAGATCATCTAACATCAAAGGCCCTGGCTTGGGATTCCAGTGTAATATTCAGTGCTCTTTTGCAGAGTAATCATGATTCTGGACTTAGGGAGCTAGTTCTGAATTTATTTTATAATTTATGTTTATACCGGTTTTACAAATAAATTGTTTTAAGTTCTGCTTCAGCTACTTCTTTTCCATTTGTAGATTTTCTTTAATTAGTCAGTGATTAGATGAAATTGAATTAGGTTTTCATTAGAGAAATAATGAAGAGTGGTACCAACATTAGTTCTACCAATGAAAATTATATTTTTTATTGTAAGAATTCTCTTTCTTTGAAATAAGAAGATCTTTGTGTTCTTTTTAGAGGAGTGATAAATTTCTTGTCAATGCCCAAATAAGGTAAAAGTGAATATTTTGGCTACTTTTAAAGGAAGTTTGCTCATGATGTAAGACATGTTAAAGACAAAGGGGGAAAAGGCACCATCAAATTCTCATGTTGAATTTGTATATGTAATGTTTATTTCCACATTATTCTGAATCATACTTGTAATCTAGTTATCTAGTTACAACCATGTACAAATTACTTATATTTTATTAGAAATGGAACATTAGAGGTACACTTGAACTAAAATGGAGTCTCACATCTTCGGCCAGAAAGCCCAGTTTCAGTGCTGCTACCAAGTTCTTGCTAGGCTACAAATAGTGTTTAATATTTGTTAACATTTTTTGGCACTTTCTTATATTTGATATTTCTACCCACTTTGGTATTCTCCAGTGGTATTTAGGAGGTGGCTGGTTAGGTGTTGGGGTTTTTGTTTTGTTTTGTTTTAGTAGAAGAGGTTTTTTGGTTTTAAAATTAATCCTTAACCCACATATAGATTTTTGACCCCTTCATTCTCAGATATATCGAAATTGATGTCTCCTTCCTTAACATACCTTTGTTTCCCCAGTTCATTATGTCTTAGATATTTAAGTGAGTTCACACTAGGCTTATTTATATGGTTTGTTTAATTGTTCTTTATCACATGTACATGTCAATGCTAATTTGACTCTCTTTTAAATAGTTGTTCAACATTTCAATGGAAATTGTTCTTCCTTGCTCTATCACTGGCCCTTTTTTGGAGGGGAAAGGAGGAAAGAGGCTCCTGAATTTTCACTGTTTTACAGAAAAGCAAGATGGTTGGGGCAATGTCAGTTTCCTTTACATGCAAAGGTTTCTGCAAGCTTCAGGCACATAGCAAAGGGAATGGTGTGAGGAAAGGGAATAGGTAGGGGACCCTTTACTTGGAGTGTTGCAAGGCAAAGGTACACTTCTTGTACGTTGCATACAGCAAGAGGATAGAGCGCAGCATCTGTTTGCACATGGTCACTGTCATCTGAATCTGAGGTTCCTTAAGTCCAGTAGGCCACTGGTGCTCCCGGCTGATGATTTTGCAAAAGGCTGACTTGTCTGAAACTCTGAAGGTCCCAGTCCACTTTGGAGGCTGAGCTGTGATGACCCTGCCAAAGACCGAATCCACTCCACTGAGGCGGACAGGCTGGGGCTTCCTGACCAGCCCTTTCTTGTTGTTTATGGTTCGGAGCTCTGATGTGTGACAGGGTAACTTGGGACTCACCCCAGATTCCAGGAATGGGCTGTCTAGAACTAGAGTGACCTCTTGAAAGCATAGCTGCACTTCAAGGTCAGAAGGGGTATGTGGGAAGCAGGGGGAAGCCCTAAAAGGGTGCTTGGAAGAAGGTGTAGGTGTTGTGTGCCGCAGCCATTGGAAGCTCTCATCCAGTGGGGTCCATGGTGACCAGAGCTGGTATCCTGCCATTGATAGTCTAAAGGAAAGGAATCAGAACATGGAATTTCCCTAGCATGGTTTTGGTGAGGGCATGGCCATTCAAATTCACATATTTTTCACATTGACTTTAACTTACTCTAGTCCCCATAACCAGAGTCCAATAGATGTTAGGGTACTAGTATTTCTAAAGAGTAGTAAGGAATGGTAACAAGTCTTGAATCTGTCAAGTGCCATGTGTACTAAAACTTTAACCTTATCACAAGTCTTTGATTATAGGTTTTAACCCATTTTACAGATGAGTACAGAGATGGGCAATAATAAAAAATATGCAATAGTTAGTAATACAATAATAAACTTGTGTATTGACAACTGTAAACCTACTTTTTCCCACCCCTGTAGATTTGCCCTAAATGGAGTATCCCAGTTCATCATTAGGACCTGTGCTGTGTTGATAACCACTAAAGACACCTCTAAGGTTGCAGAGCTGTTGGCACTTCATGATGAGACATTGTGATTAGAAGCTCAGAAATGCCCCATCTTACCAAATATGTGGGACTCTGAATCCCATGTACTTATTACCAGTGGTTCTCAAAATATCCCAGGACTAGCTAGCACCTTTCAAAATCAGAAACTGTGTGGGTAGGGCCCTGCAGTCTGTGTAAACCCTCTGGGACTTCTGATGTATTTAAAGTCTGAGAACATAAACTGCTCCTCTTAAGGAACTTCAGCTTTCACTATTTTTAATGATCAAAACAGTCTCTTGGCCCTAAAAACCTGTTTTCTGACACAAGAGAGCTGTTCTTTCAGAACCCTGAGCTACTTATACCATCTCAGAGGAAGTATACCAGGCTGGTAGGGAAATAGTTTCCAAAGGCCAGTCTTTCTAAGGATTTTTCTGGTTCTTCTAGATGTGTTTTGTTTTTTTTGTTTTTTTACCTATGGGAGACCCACTGGCTAAGAACTATTTTTCTGTTCCCTTTGAAGATAAAGGTCTGAGAGGATGCTGCCAACTCAAAAATGTACTCAAGTAGAACTTGGATTTTCCATCAGTCTACCTTAAAATTGTCAGTATATAAAGGTTTTTCCCTGAATTCAGGAGACACTAACATTTATTGAGCATGCACTATTTTGTTAAGGGACATAGCAGATCCCTTCAGCTTTCACTATTTTTAATGATCAAAACAGTCTCTTGGCCCTAAAAACCTGTTTTCTGACACAACTGTATTTATCTATCCCTTCTCTTTTCTCCAAAAAGAAACAACAGCAGATTTTATTCCATCCAGTAATGGTGTGACAAATTAACACCTCCACCATCCTTTGTGAGACAATAATGTTCATTTTTTAAAAGGAATTGGTAACATTTCAAGCCAGAAGAACTGCCCTAATAGTGGTTAGTATAGAGATTTGTTGATTTCCTCCAACTGGTGTCTCCTGACCTATGCTGGCCCTTTTGCTTGTATACTATGTTCAAATGTCTGGGCTGCTTTAGGATGAGAAACTGACACCACAGGGATACTTATCTATTCCAAACAGCCTACCAAAAGCATCTGATGCTTGAGATCATGACCCTGAGAGTATACAACCCAGATCAGTGCTACTCTGGTAACAAAATCATGACAAGGTGGGGTGACCAAAATAAGTATCCTGACTCACCTAAGAGCAAAAGGGGCTAGAGGTGTTAAAAAAAAAAAAAAAAGCCTTTTTCCACTGTCCAGCCTACGTATTCAGCAGAACCAACATGGAATGAGAAAGGCTTCTCATCCCAGATCTTTCCACCACTTTCAGGCAAGGTTTACATAAAGATGGTTCACATCCCCTTTACCTCATCCACATTCCCACCATCCAGAAATCACTGTCATTCACTCCAAGAGGGATTGAACCTTGGAAGTCTATTCAAGCTACTCAAATAACTCCCCAATAGGAAACACCATGTTCTGGTCAAAAAGGGTTCCCCTTTATACTAGTCCTCCAGTTCCAAGGAACCGGGTCCCCCAATGTCCCCACCTGGGAAAGAAGAAGGCAATGTCAAAGTGCCGGTGAGGTCCTTGTAAACTGCAATCCGAGGGGCTGAAGCTGCCTGTTGCGGGGGGAGCTTCCTGTCCCAGTAGGAAAACAGGCTTGTTCCCTGGGAGTCCCTACCCCAGGCCGGGCCGGGGCCAGAGGGCTCTGGCTGAAGAGGTGGAGGTGGCGGTGGGAGCCCAGGCCCGGTCCCACCATCCGGGCTGGGAGCTCACCTGCTGAACTCCACGGCCATACGCTCCAGAGTGACAGCTGCTGGTCCCCGCCGCATCTTTTCTCCACTAGGCGCCTGGCAACCGCCTTTGTGACCCAGGACCCTGGGTGGGGGTGGGGGGAGGAGACTCGAGCAGTGTAGCGGGGGTGGGGGAGTAGGGGAGCAGGTGTTCTGGGCTGGACTCCCCACCGCCACCTCATTGGAATGCCAGGTCCAGAAGTGCAAGTTCAAATCCCGCCTCCTCTGGCACCATCCTACTTCGCTACATTAGTGTGCTTTAGATCTAGTTGCAGAGCAGGGGCCTGTCCACTCCAAAGGTTATGATCAGGAACATGCTTTAAAATCCCAGGACCTATGGTTTAAAAGACTTCGTTAACACTGGGAAAAAGCCGGCTGCCTGAGGATGAGGAAGAAAGGGAGGGAGCCAAACACAGAAGTGGGGGTAGCATTTGGGGAGCAGACAGAGGCAGTGACTGTGACATAAGAGATGGGAACCGGGCGATGAGAAGTGGGAGCTTGCAGAAAGGCAACCGCCTTGGAAGACCTGAGTGCAGGAGTGGCTGTGCCTCCCTTCTCCACCTCAGCGAGCACTCAGACTGATGGCAGTGGTGATGGTGGCTGTTCTCACACAGCCCCAATTAAATTGTGCTCGGAGCAAAATTAATTTATGGCAGAAAAAATGGCATCAGAACAGACAGACATGTCTTGAGCCTTGTCCCGGATCAGATAGAAAGAACGGCTGAGGGTCCCACAGGTAGTGTTTGTTGGTGAACTGACGGACGGCTGTACTCCAGGAGATGGTGGGGGACTGCTGGACGGGGCTCCCTGACTGGGCAGCCCCCACTGCTGCTGGGTTCCTTCCCGGAGCAACCGACTCAGACGCGAAGACTGCACCAACTTGAAGGGGAAAGTGGATATTATCAGAAGCCTGAAAATCGACAGCTGCAGCACCCACCGAACAGCTGCGAACCCCAGAGCACCAGTCCGTGGTTAGCACAAACACGTGGAATCAGGGAAGCTCTCCACTACACCACAGAAAAGGAGAGAGAGAACTACATATCCAGACAACCAAAGAAAAGAGATGATGAGGAGACAAACAGCCCACATATGAAAGAAAAGCAGGCATCACCAGAAAAGGAAGTAAACAAAATGGAGGCAAGCAACCTGTCAGATAAAGAATTCAAAAAAATGGTTATAAGGTGGCTGAAAAGAATGGAAGACAAATTTGACAATATGTGTAAGAACCAAAAGGAAATGAAAAACCAAGAAGAAATGAAAAATGACATTTCTGCTGTAAAGAACTCAATAGAAAGCATCAAGAGTACTAGAAGAAGCAGAGGACCACTTCAGTGAGCTACAAGACAAGATAGGAAAAAATACCCAAGTACAGCAGCTTCTAGGAAAAAAAAATTAAAAAGCAGGAGGAGAGCCTAAGGGAACTTTGGGACAACACGAAACAAAACAACATTTGCATAATGGGAGATCCAGAAGGAGATGAAACTGAGCAAGAAATAGAAAACCTGCTTGAAGAAATAATGACAGCCAAAACTGGTTTATTATTTCTTCAAGCAGGTTTTCTTCAAGCAGGTTTTCTATTTCTTCAAACTGGTTTTGGCTGTCATTATTTCTTCAAGCAGGGTCGGTGGATAGAGCGTCAGCCTGCGGACTGAAGGGACCCAGGTTTGATTCCGGTCAAGGGCATGTACCTTGGTTGCAGGCACATCCCCAGTGAGGGGTGTGCAGGAGACAGCTGATCAATGTTTCTCTCTCAACGATGTTTCTAGCTTTCTGTCCCTCTCCCTTGCTCCCTGTGAAAAATCAATAAAATATATTTTAAAAAAAGAAAGAATGACAGAAAACTTCCCTGATATAGGGAAGAAAAACTCACACAAATCCAAGAAGCTCACAGAGTCCCAAGCAAAATGAACCCCAAAAGACCAAATCTCAAAAGGCACATTATAATTAAATTGGCAAACACCAACGACAAAGTAAGAATCTTAAAAGTGGCCATAGAGAGACAGAAAGTTATCTACAAAGGAAACCCCATCAGACTAGCGACTGATTTCTCAACAGAAACTCATCAGGCCAGAGGGTATGGAATGAAATATACAAAGTCATGCAAAGAAAGGGTCTGAATCCAAGAATACTGTACCAAGCAAGGCTATCAATCAGAATTGAAGGTGAAATCAGGAGCTTCACAGACAAAAAAGGAATAAGGGAATTTATTAACACCAAACCAGCAATGCAAGAAATGCTAAAAGGTCTGCTGTAAAAAGAAGAAATAGGAAGCAACAAAGGAACACAGGGGTAAAGAATAAAAATGGTAACAAATAAGTACCTATCAATAATAACTTTAAATGTAAATGGATTAAATGCCCCCATCAAAAGACATAGGGTAACAGATTATGCTGTGTACAAGAAACCCACCTCAGAAAAAAAAAAGACAAATACATGAAGGTGAAGGAATGGAACAAGGTTTTTCAGGCAAATGGGGAAAAAAAAAGCTGAGCTACCAATACTTATATCTGACAAATTAGATTTCAAAGTGAAGGACATAACAAGAGATAAGGAAGGCCACTTTGTAATACTAAAGGGAGCAATCCAACAAGAAAAAATAACTCTGATAAACATATACACATCCAATACAGGAGCACCCAAATACATAAAAAAACTCCTAGAGATATCAAGGGAGAGATTGACAGCAATACAATCATATTAGGAGACACTACTACTCCACTATCACCATTGGAAAATCTAAACAAAAAATCAGCAAAGAAATATCAATCCTAAATGACTCACTAGACCAGATGGAATTAATTGACATCTTCAGAACATTTCACCCGAAAGCCACAGAATAGACATTCTTCTCAAGTGCACATGGGTCATTCTCAAAGATAGACCATATGTTGGGTTATAGGCAGTTGCTTCAAATTCAAGAAGATAGAAATCATATCAAACATCTTCTCAGATCATAATGGCATAAAACTGGAAATAAACTACAATAAAAATCCAGAAAAAAATCAAACACATAAAGAGACCAAACAGCATACTATTAAACAATGATTGGGTCACCAGAGAGATCAAAGGAGAAATAAAAAAGCATCATGGCAACAAATGACAATGAAAACACAACAATGCAAAATATATGGGACACAGCAAAAGCAATCTTGAGAGGGAAGTTCATAGCTCTACAAGCCTATTGCAAAAAACAAAAAACAGTGGTAATAAATTACCTAACCCTACAACTCAAAGAGTTAGAAAGAGAGCAACAAGAAAAGCCCAGTGTAAGCAGAAGGAAGAAAATAGTAAAGATCAGAGTGGAGATAAACAATATAGAGACCAAAAAAAATCAACAAAACCAAGAGCTGATTCTTTGAAAGATTGATGAACCTCTAGCCCGGCTCACCAAGAAGCAAAGAGAGAGGACCTAGATAAATAAAATCAGAAATGTAAGAGTGAAATAACAACAGACCCCACTGATATACAAAGGATTGCTAAAAAATATTATGAACAATTCTATTCCAACAAATTGGACAACCTGGAAGAAATGGACATATTCCTAGAAAAATACAACCTTCCAAAACTCAATCAAGAAAAATCTAAACATTTCACTAGGCCAATAACTATGGAAGAAATTGAAGCATTCATCAAAAAACTTCCAGCAAACAGAAGCCCTGGGTCAGACAGCTTCACAGGGGAGTTTTACCAAACATTCAAGGAAGAACTAAAACCTATCCTCCTCAGACTATTCCAAAAAATTCAAGAAGAAACACTTCCAAGCTCCTTCTATGAAGCCAGCATCACACTAATACCAAACCAGATAAAGACAACACAATGAAAGAGAATTACAGGCCAAATATCCCTTATGAACATAGATGCCAAAATCCTCAACAAAATTCTAGCAAATCAGATTCAGCAGTACATCAGAAAGATCAGACACCATGTCCAAGTAGGATCTATCCCAGGAATGCAAGGGTGGTACAATATCTGCAAATCAATAAACGTAATACATCACATAAGCAAATTGACAGATAAAAATCACAGTCATATCAATTGATGCAGAAAGAACATTTAACAAAATCCAACACACTTGCTTAAAAACTCTCAAGAAGGTGGAAATAGCTTAAACCAGTTTGGCTCAGTGGATAGAGCGTCAGCCTGCAGACTGGAGGGTCCCAGGTTTGATTCCAGTCAAGGGCATGTATCTTGGTTGTGGGCACATCCCCAGTAGGGGGCGTGCAGGAGGTGGCTGATTGATGTCTCTCTCTCATCAATGTTTCTAACTCTATCCTTCTCCCTTCCTCTCTGTAAAAAATCAATAACATATATTTTTTAAAAAGAAGGTGGGAACAGAAGGATCATAACTCAATATAATAAAAGCCATATATTATAAACCCACAGCTAAAACTATACTCATTGGGCAAAAACTAAAACCATTTCCCTTAAGAACAGGGATAAGACAGGGATATCCACTCTCACAATTCCTGTCCTACATAGTACTGGAAGTATTAGCCTTTGCAATTAGACAAGAAGAAGAAATAAAAGGCATCCCAATTGGAAAAGAAGTAAAGCTGTCCTTATTTGCAGATGACATGATATTGTACATAAAAACCCTAGAGACTCCATCAAACAACTAATAGACTTAATAAATGAATTCGGCAATGTAGCATGATACAAAATTAACACCAAGAAATCTACGGCATTTCTATACAGTGAACTTACAGAAAGAGGGACTAAAACAGCCATCCCATTTACGAACACACACAAAAGTTAAGATACCTAGGAATAAACTAACTAAGGAGGTAAAAGACCTATGTGCAGAAAATTACAGGACACTGAAAAAAGATAGAGGAAGATGTAAAGAGATGGAAGAACATACCATGCTCATGGATTGGGAGAATCAACATCATTAAAATGTCCATATTACCTAAAGCAATCTATAGATTAAATGCACTCCCCATTAAAATATCATGGCATATTTCACAGACCTAGAAAGAACTCTCCAAAGATTCTTCTGGAACAAAAAACGACCCCAAATAACCACATCAATCCTGAGAAAGAAGAACAAAGTAGGTGGAATCTCAGTACCAGATTTTAAGCTGTATTACAAAGCCACTGTTCTCAAAACAGCCTGGTATTGGCACAAGAACAGACATATAGAGCAATGGAATAGAATAGAGAATCCAGATATCGACCCAAACCACTATACTCAGTTAATATTTGACAGAGGAGGTATGAACATACAATGGAGTCAAGACAGTCTCTTTAATAAATGGTGCTGGGAAAATTGGACAGATACATGCAAAAAAATGAAACTAGACCACCAACTTACACCATACACAAAAATAAACTCAAATTGGATACAGGATTTAAATCTAAGATGGGAAACCATGAAAATACTAGAGGAATCCACAGGCAGCAAAATCCCAGACATATGCTGAAGGAACTTCTTCACTGATATTGCTCCTAGGGCAATAGAAGCTAAAGAAAAAATAAACAGGAGAATCCAAGATGGCGGCATAGGTAAACACTTACACTGCTGCCTCGCACAACAATTTCAAAACTACAACTAAAAGACAGAACAGACATCATCCAGAACCACAGGAAAGCTGGCTGAGTGGAAATTCTACAAATAGAATGAAAGAGAGGGCTCACAGAGACCCAGAGGAGCTGCAAAAAGCTGAGGTACGGAGAAGCACGCGTGGAGAGAGCGGGTGCCAGAGAACCTGGCTGGCTTTCTCTGGTGGGAGGGAGACGGAGACTCTCCCTGGCATTGAACCCCTTATCCTATGACACTAAACGCCAGATCCTGCCGAAACTCATACAGGGGGAGTTTGGATTGTGACAAAGGAGAAGTGCAGGGAAATTTAGGGGAGTCACAAAAGATCAGAAGTCTGCTGGCGCGCACAGCACTGCACACAGAGGACCGACTGCTGGTTGTGCTGTTGGCTTTCACAAGTGGGCGGGAGACAGACCCTCTCACATGTGCTACTTCTAACTCCACTAAACCCCAGTTTCAGGCGAAACCCTGGGGACCCAGACTCATATGGTCCCGGAGTGCAGAGGAGCCTGAGGGGCAGCAGCCTCGAGGCACTGCAAGAGAGAGCACGCACCTGCACAGGGACTGCTCCAGTGATTACCCAGTCACATGAGACTCAGGGGCCATGGAGGGCAGGGCCGACTGGCAGGCAAGGCTGTCCATAAGCCCTGAGACTCCACCCATTCCAAGCTCAACAGAGAGGCTTCTGCAGTTTTGCAAGTCTGCTATCATAAGGCTGAATCCAACACAGAAGTTATCCCGGCATAGTGAAAATGCCGAGACAAGGGAAGGGATCACAAACAAAAGAAATGGACGAAAACAAACAGCTGGATATAGAGTTCAAAACCATGCTTATGAGAGAGAATCCAAGATGGCGGCATAGGTAAACACCTACACTGCTGCCTCGCACAACAATTTCAAAACTACAACTAAAAGACAGAATGGGCATCATCCAGAACCACACGAAAGCTGGCTGAGTGGAAATTCTACAACTAGAAGGAAAGAGAGGGGCTCACAGAAACCCAGAGGAGCTGCAAAAAGCTGAGGTCCAGCCGAAACTCATATGAGAGGAGTTTGGACTGTGAAAAGGGAGAAGTGCACGGAAATTTAGGGGAGTTGCAAGAGATCGGAAGTCTGGTGACACGCATGGCATTGCACGCAGAGGACTGGCTGCTGATTGTGCCGCTGGCTTTCATGAGTGGGCAGGAGACCGACCCTCCCAACTGAGCCACATCTAACTTCACTAAACCCCAGTTTCAGGCGAAACCCTGGGGACCCAGACTCATATGGTCCCAGAGCACAGTGGAGCCGGAAAGGCAGCAGTCTAGAGGGACTGCTTCAGCGATTACCCAGTCACGTGAGACTCGGGGGCCATGGAGGGCAGGGCCGACTGGAAGGCAAGGTGGTCCCTTAAGCCCTGAGACTCCACCCCTCCCAAGCTCAATAGAGAGGCTTCTGAAGTTTTGCAAGTCTGATATCATAAGGCTCAATCCAACACAGAAGTTCTCCTGGCATAGTGAAAATGCTGAGTCAAGGGAAGGGATCACAAACAAAAGAAATGAAGGAAAACAAATGACTGGATATAGAGTTCAAAACCACACTTATAAGGTTTTTCAAGAATATCCAAGAAAAGATGGATAAATTTAGTGAGACCCAAGAGGAGATGAAAAAGATCCAACTAGAGATGGAAAAGAACCAACTAAAATTTAAACATACACTGACTGAATTAAAAAATATTGTACAGAAACCTAACAGCAGACCAGTGGAACACAAGAATCAAGTAAAAATTTGAAATATAAAGAATCAGAAAACACTCAACTGGAAAAGCAAGAAGAGAAAAGAATCCAAAAAATGTGAAGATAATGTAAGGAGCCTCTGGGACAGCTTCAAGTGTACCAACATCAGAATTGTGAGGGTGCCAGAAGTGAGAGAGCAAGATACTGAAAACCTATTTAAAGAAATAATGGCTGAAAACTTCCCACATCTGGTAAAAGAAATAGACTTACAAGTCCAGGAAGCACACAGAACCCTATTTAAAGGAATCCAAAGAAGACTACACCGAGACACATCATAATTAAAATACCAAGAGCAAAAGACAAAGAAAATATTAAAAGCAGCAAGAGAAAAACAGTTCATTACCTACAAGAGAGCACCCATACGACTGTCAGCTGATTTCTCAACAGAAACGATGCAGGCCAGACGGGAGTGGCAAGAAATATTCAACGTGATGAATAGCAAGAACCTACAACCAAGAATAATCTATCCAGCAAAGCTATCATTCAGAATTGAAGGGCAGATAAAGAGCTCCACAGATAAGAAAAAGCTAAAGGAGTTCATCAACTCCAAACTAGCATTATATGAAATGCTAAAAGGTACTCTTTTAGAAGAGGAAGAAGAAAAAGGTAAAAGATAAAAAATTATGAACAACAAACACGTATCTATCAACAAGTGAATCTGAAAATTAAGGGAATTGAAGATTAAATCAACATAATAAACTGGTGAATATAACAGAATCGGGAGCACAGAAAGGGAGTGGACTGATAATTTTCAGGGGGAAAAGGGTGAGGTGTGTACAGGGTGAGACTGGACAAAAATCATATACCTATGGATGAGGTCAACGGGAGGGAGGTAAGAATAGAGGGAAGGGTGGGAGCTGGTGGAGGGGAGATATGGAGGGGAAAAAAGAGAAACAAATGTAATAATCTGAATAATAAATATTTAATTTAAAAAAACCCCGCTTATAAGGTTTTTCAAGAATATCCTAGAAAAGTTGGATAAAGTTAGGGAGACCCAAGAGGAGATGAAAAAGAACCAACTAGAGATGGAAAAGATCCAACTAAAGATGGAAAAGGACCAACTAGAGATGGAAAAGGTCCAACTAGAGATGAAAAAGGACCAACTAGAAATGAAACATACACTAACTGAAATTAAAAAAATATTATATAGAGTCCTAACAGCAGACTAGAGAAAGGCAAGAATCAAGTCAAAAATTTGAAATATAAAGAATCAGAAAACACTCAACTGGAAAAGCAAGAAGAGAAAAAGAATCCAAAAATGTGAAGATAACGTAAGGAGTCTCTGGGACAGCTTCAAGCATACCAACATCAGAATTGTGAGGGTGCCAGAAGAAGAGAGAGAGCAAGATACTGAAAACCTATTTAAAGAAATAATGACTGGAGATGGATCCAAGATGGTGGCATAGGTAAACACCTACACTGCTGCCTCGCACAACAATTTCAAAACTACAACTAAAAGACAG